>JAPMOQ010018123.1:0-25337 GCA_026543055.1 Argiope trifasciata
CTCAATGACTTAAATAGTCAAAATTTAAGATAAAAATTTGTGGCTACAAGTGCGGTTTTGCATCAAAATTTTGTTTTAATAGGCTGGGAAAATATGTCAAAACTACAAATTCGATTTCCGTATGTTATTAGCCTCATGTCAGATATCTATCGCCAAATAACTCGCAAAGAAGACAAGATAGAATCATCGAAAATGCTGAATTCGCACCAAATAGAAACGTTTCGTGACTATTTTACGCCAATAACTTGTAAGGAGTTCTCTTGCATAGCTTTTTTTAATGAATAAGCGAAAAATTATATTCGAAAACCACTACTGCTGGTTCAGAATTGTTTTTTAATAGGATCAACAAGAATAATTTCTCCAAAACCTTCCAAAATATTTTCTAATATCGAAGTTTATCTCTCAATTTACGAAAAATTAGGGATTTTGAATAAAATATCTTGCATTGATATTGCTTATCATTGATAAATAATATCTACGAATTTTAATTTTTTTCCCAGTGAATCTAGCATTTTTCTTGAATCTATATATGATTATTGGCGATTAATGTACACAAGTATCTTCAAAATAAATATTTTTCAGTTATTTTTTCCGATCGATTGAAGCCAAAATTTGGAATAGAACTATTAATTGTAATTACAAGATCGCAAGCCAAATTTCATTTATTTAAGGCATTGCATTTGCGTGTATGTGGTAGTAAAGATTGACCCACGGACAATTCTTCTACAAAGTTAGTTCAAAATTTTATAAGAATCTAAATTTTTGCGAATAATGCGAATTTCTCGACATTTATAACAATTTAATTACGAGAGAGTATGCATTGAGATAAACTAATAGGACATGAATAAGTTTTTATGTGCAAAATAAAACATTTCGCAATATTAGAGAAGATACGCTGTTAGAAATAAGAATTTGTTCCTGACTCTGAATTCTTATATTTTAACTGTTTATAAACACTATTTGACAATGAGAGCTTAATCTTTGTTGATTTGTAATCTTTTAGATGTGCCCATTCATTTGGACGTTCTAAAGCAACTTTTCCCCGTGAAAACAATATACATGTTTAAGATATTTTGCTATGGAAAAAGCCTGATTATCTCGCAATAAGTTCATAGTTTGCAGAAGTCCAGATCGATATAGGATTTCTAAAATAAATGAATTTAGTACATTAGTTTCTTTATTAAAAGAAAAAAGTTAGAACTTCTGCTGAAGAAACTCTTGCTGTGACATTAAAGAAGTTTAGAGATGTTTTATTTCCTCATAACTATATGAGTGAACCATGATTATATAAGTAACCATGATAAGTGAAACCTTAATTAAATCTTCAAGATATTTTTGTTATAGAAATTTGTAATTATGTTATTAAAACGAAATGAATCATTTTCTATTAATATATTGTTAGATAAAAAAAACTGCATTATAATACTTTTAAAACAGCTGCAATTTTTTTTCTCAAAATAGGCTACAATTTTGGTGATTTTGTGTTAAATTTGAAAGAATATTTAACACATAGTTAATTCTATAATCCACAAAAAGTAATTAAAATTAAATCACATTTATGCTTTTAAATTACAGTCTAAATAGCTTCTTTCAAGGAATGCTCAAAATACTTAAAGTATAAAAATATGCCTAACATTGTTTTGCATTAAATTATTATGAAATTCATATATTATAAATATTAAATATCATTTACGTAAGAAAATGCTTCCCATTATCTACTAAGAAAACAGCAAAAAAAATATAAGATAAGATAAGATAAGGGACACAAAATAAGCACAGTTTGTAGCGTATGTTGTAGCAGTTATGTGTCAAGATTATTTAGTATTTAATCTATATATTTTTAATATAAAGCAATCTTTTATTTAATGTTAACAGTTCATAAAACATATGATATATCAGCATTTTTTAATTTACATAATATATACTTGAGTAGAACTTACACTAATTTTATCTTCATTGTGCTTTGCACTTGCCCGATTTTCTGTTTTCCTAACTATATTTTATGCATATAATATTTATTTTTTCCATTATATCACAAGTAAAGGCAGAAATATTTTTAAAAAATACCATTAAAAAATGAACAACATTGCTTCATTCTAAAGTTAAATCTCATTCTTAAATGCAAAAAAAAAATTATTGCAAACATATATAATATTGAAATCTACTGCTACTAGTCTACTTGTAGATTCTCCTATTACTTAGGTTTACTTGATTACAAGCCTGCATAGTATTGAAAACTTAGGAAAAATATACTTAATCTTCTTATTCTGGCCACAATAATGAATAATAATAATAATAAAATATATATAATGAAATATTTGTACCTTAAGACAAAAGATAAGATGAAATAAATATTCGGACGATCGATTTTCATTTTCTTTTCAACAATGAAATATACTGTTGCAAAATACGATTCAAACATATCAGAAAATATATTAAATATATAAAGAAAAATTATACGGTAACAAATTTGATACCATTAAAAAGATAATTTTTTAAAATTCGCTCCGAAAATCACTTCTCTACCCTTCAAAATATTATATATATTTGCCAAATTTGATGGAAAAAGGTCAAACGGTCTGATTTGTACAGAGCCAGCATATATAAACAGGTATAAGCTTTTATCTTTTGTTTAAGCACCAAATTTAGTTAAAACACCAAAATATTTTCCTGCCAAATGCTCTTGCCAACAGAGCACATGTTTTTAACAAACCTAGACTAATCACTCCCTCCACCGCCTATTTTTCCAAAGAGCTACGCATAATTTATTGGGCGTTTGTGTCCCTGTAAGGGAATGGTTGTACGTATCTGTCCCTCTACCTGTACTTGAAACTAACTTTACTTTTGAAGTATATACTCATAAAACTTTTTACTTCTTGCTAATGCATTAGAACTTTACGTTTTAAAAATAAAATAAATTTAAAAATGCTCAAAGATCCTTTTTTAAAAAATAGATTTACGTTGCTTAAACATAAACGCCATTCGCACTTTATTATTGCATTAAAAAGTATTGCAGAAGATAATTTTAAAAAATATATTTTTGTATAAGGAAACCTTAGATTTTAGTAAAACTTTACCAAAAAATATAGTGCAATAATAAAAAATAACAACTTAAAAAGTATTTTTATTATAAATAAGGAAGAAAGTTATTCTTATTGCATGTATCATTCACAAGTGAAATTTCATTACTGTAAATGCAATTAAATATATTGTCCAGATACTGAAAGTGTTAGAGGTACTGTGATGTCTTGATACTCAACATGCCTCATAAAATGGAATAAGTGTAACGCTATTCAATTACAGCTTAAATATAAATCTTAATCTGCTGTTTAAAGCTATTTTAATTAAAAGAATCATATCTGGTGATGTAAAAGCGATGCAAAAGAAATTAAACATCACTAATATCCTAAACAGACCAGCTGTCGCCAAAGAAGGATGATTTAATTCGATAATATATTAGTTTTATTTTCTTTTAATATTCTTTCACCATTCCTGTATTTAATGAAGAATGTCAATTTGTATACTATACAATATAAGAGAAAGCAAGTCACTACCAACTTTTAAAAGTCAAGTTTTTAATTAAAATACCAGTTAATTAAAAATTAAACTTTGATATATATCCTTTATTTATTCCAAAAACATTACTTAGCGAAAGTTATTTTACGTCATCAGATATTATTTAGTCAGATTTTTAGTTAAAGAATTCCAAGTTTTTGCTTACAATTTTTCTTAAGGTATCTGACTACGTTGGAAGGAAAATTTTTGAAAAATAGGATTTTTTAGAAACTATTTATTGTTTAAATATCTATTGTCAAATATAAACACTATAAATACAAAAAAAGTATTCAAAAATATAATGTATTTTGAAAAATAGGAAAATTTGTTGCCAATTATAATAAAATTTAGCCGAAACAGGTAACACTCTAAACAAAACTGTAAAGTAGCAATTCCATTTTTCCTTGTACGCAAGTTATAGAATATAATGATGAACGAAATGCACCAAAATCCAAGATAAAGTTTGAGATGCAAAGAAGTTATGGGTAAAATATACATATATATGCCTTTTTTCCATAAATTTATAACTTAATTTTTCAAAAAACACCTATGAATGAAAAAGTATTTTACCAACAATAAAAATTCTGGTTCATTTCATTGTCCATGTTATTTAAAACACACGTTGAAATTTTTATGTAAATACTTCTATTAGCTTTGGTAATATCATATTAAAGGTGGAGAATTTTTATGAAAATTAAACTTTTGAAAAAATTGAAGCTAAAGACAAATTTTAGTTGAAAAATGTGTGACCCTGGATGATAGGTCAGGCCTTCCTTTTCTTAGAAAATATGAACTATTTTGGGAAGATAAATGTCTGAACTACAAGAAATAATAAGAATTTTTTTTAAATTCGCCAATGTGGTCGATAATCAGTGTTTTTAACATAGTCGGATACCTTAAGTTTAATAAACACTTCAAAATTAATTTCATATACGAACTTGTTAGAAAATTTTTATTGCTGTGCATAATCATTCTTTGAAATTCATAAGCATTTGTTTGTGTCCTCAAGTTATTAAATGGCGTACTTTTACTAATGTAAAATTTATAAATAAGAAGTGATATTAATTCAAAAGTGAGATTTTTTTATCTGTTTTTATCTTGTAATATGCAACCGTAGTAATTTATTATTTAAATTAAGAAAATTTAAGCTTTTAAAAAATTTGTTTATTATTTATATTAAGAGGTTTGATTTTATTTTATAACTAGACGCCTTTGGCGACCAGCTGGTTCGCTAAGAGTAATGGGGTCTAAGATTTTCAATTAAATACTTATGTGCCTTGCTCTCTCTATAATTTCTCTGCCAGATATACTTAAACTTCGAAAATCACGTAACACTGATTCACTAAATTAATGATATAGATGTTGCAAACGATCATAGAAACCTTTGTCTTGTATTTCTTTTTTAGAAAACATAACATTTAATATTTATTTAATTTCATCCAATCACCTGGTGAATGTTACATTTTTTTTTATTTAATTTGTAGTCATAGTTAATTTATTTTTTAATTTGAACTTCTGTCAGTATGATTTCAACAGTTTAATAAAAGCTATTTTTTTCCCTTTGCTCGTTTATTATTTATTTTAGAAAATGTCACATATTATATTTCTTTTATTTTATCCAGTCACGTGCTAAAAGTTGCATTTCTTTAGATTTAATTTGTAATGATAGTTGTTGTTTTTTAGTTTGAACTTCCGTCAATAGGATGGAAACATGCTAATAAAACCTAATTTTTCTCCCTTGACGTGCTCGTGCAGATTAAATTTTATTGTTTTGTCAGAAATATATTGTTGTAAAACATGGTTAAAATATTTCTTTAAAAATTCGTTAAAAATAGAAGCTTAAGTTATACATTAAAACACTGATACCATTAGAAAGCTAATTTTTTAATCTTTAACTTGATGTAAAAATCATATTTGTGCGATAATATTTTCGGAAGTTATAGCGGAAAATCGTCAAAATTTCGCTTAAATTTTAATTAATTCAAATTCTGATTAAAAATTGGAAAAAAGGGCTCCGAGGTGCACATTCCCGACCTCCAAGATATACATGTACCAAATTTGGTAGCTGTAGGTCCAACGGTATGGTCTGTAGAGCGCCAAAAACACACACACATTGAGCTTTATTATAAGTATAGATATAGTGCTAAAATTTGCTTTCAATCATTCAATTGTTTAAAAGAAATTTTAGGCACAGTGCTTGCTATATCTTCCTCAACTAGCTATACAGCCATACTTTTAAAAGTTTAATTTTATAAATTTATATATTTTTTGATTTATCAAGATACAAAAGTGAAATCTTAAGTAATTACATAGCTAATATTCCAGTTGTGGTGATAAGCTCATAAGCCAGATAACAACCTCGGGACACAAGTGTATACTTTTGTCTAGGGTTATGTTACTCGGTTTTGAATCCCAACGGACGAACCTCAAGAATGCACATTGGTGAACCTGGTTCTGAACTAACAAATGCAACCTTCGCGGTAACCTCTACCTGTAACGAAAGTTGCCATAACACTTGGCGAGACAAAAACGTTCGTCGCCAGTCTTAAAAAAAACTTGGTGCGATAACATCGTTCGCCTCACCAAATCAATGGAGGGGAAGTAATGTGTTGAAGACCATAAGCCAGATAACAATCTTGGCACACGAGTATACATTTTTGTCTAGGAAACTATGTTACGTGGCTAGGAACCCCAACGCTCCGAGTTCGAATCTCAAAAATGCACAAAGTGAACAAATTTGTCGCCATAGTTAACTAATGAAATTAATTTTAAGCAGACAAACAAAATCATAGATAAATGATTCGTGGATTATATCTTACAGCAAATAAACGACTGGAAACTATTAAATTAAAAATAAAAAAATATGAGATATAAGCCAATCAACGTAAATTCAGAGTTTAAATTTCTCATTTTTTATGTAATACTTTCTCCACAATAGTAATTCCAATGGTTAAAAATTGTGTAAAATTGAGTTCAAAAGCTTTGTATCTGTAAAACCCTCTCACCAGACGATTGACGTGTAGCTAAGTCACATGATCATGATAATAACAGCAATATATTTTCTATAAAGCCACTTTTTCTACATTAATGTAGCTGGGTAATGGAGTTCAAATAAAATTATGCTGAATTGTTTGATTTAAAAAAAACTCTGATAGTGAACTCATGCTCGAATATGATAAGCCAATAGTTCAGAGTTTCAAATGCTGGGACATTTAAAAAATCTATACTAAAAGAGCGGTAAAAGTTTCACTGATAAATTGCATTAAGAAAAAAAAATGACCTATCCTTTGGCCGAAATATCTCTGTTTATTTATTTACCCTCTGTACAACCTAACTGTGACTGATTAAAAACGTTCTGTTTTTGTTTACAATTTTACAATATTTTTTTCGCAACCCGAAGAATTCGAAACTTACTGTGAGGAAAGTTCGTAGAAAATAGGTCTTTAAGGTATAAAATATGTATATCAGATAATTGCATGAACTTTTATTTATATATATATTTGTCTTTTCCTTGTGTAGTTAATTCTAATTCATTATCTTTCTGTAAATCATGAGGAATTTTTCCACACCTAAACTATATAAACATGCTCTGAGCAGATATAAAGATCTTTTACGAGAAAATATTGGCTTGAAATGCATTACAAAATCAAGCAGTTCCTGGCCAGGAGTTAAGGTGAATGATTTTTGCACCTTAGAAATTCCTCAACAATCTCAAGTGGTGATATGTGGTGGTGGAGTTGTTGGATGTTCTGTAGCTTATCACTTGGCCCGCGATTTTGGTTGGAAAGATGTAGTTTTACTTGAGCAAAGTTGGTATGTATTATTTGAAACATTTTCGAATATTTTTTGTGTTTTCATATTTGTATTATCGTTGCTGAAAAATATAGCAGGTATTAAGTAAAAATGTATTTTTCTATAATTGTTAACATATGTTTCCCTAACAGTATGGTCATGTATCAGAGTGAGAGAAAAAGCAGAAGGGAAAAAACAATAAGCAAAAAGAACATGGGGAGCCGGATCTTCTAATTTAGAATTTGTAAATAAATATGCCTGATATTTTTTTCTCTTTCTGTTTCTTTCATACTATTTCTTCCATTGCATTTTTTGAATTATTTAACTTTTCTTCCAATTCCTATTAGCATCTATACATATTTGCAATATTTAAATACAAAGTATTTTTTAAATATAATAATGTGCATAAAATATTTGTATTAATTGAAATTTTCCGTGTTTTCATTAATGCCCATCATCTCTTTTTTTAAATATTTGTATTTATTTTAAAATGTTATTAATTTTGTTTTCATATAAATAACTTCAGTATTTAGTTTCTACTTAAAATTATAAACAAGTAATCTGTGATATATTCTGGTTACATATTATAAGAAACTACTCACTAGGAAAATGAAGGCCACACAACATTGTGTTTGTTTGATATTTCAAATTTTATAATTTGAAATTTTGTAAAGTTTTAAAATTGTGAAATATTACAACTTTTTCTGCTTTGTTGCTAGAGAGAAATAAATCTAAGAAATCAAATTTCAAGAACTTATTTAGTAAAATTCTTTAATTATAATCTTGAATCAGTTGTCATATTTTCAGTACACTTTTCAAATCTCTTCAAAAATGTTAAGCATGTTGTTTCAACCTGTGGGTTATAAAACAATATATTTGTTTTAGTTAATGTTTTAGAATATTTTCTTCATAATACATATTTAATGAAACTTACTGGAATGAAGGTATTTCAAATAACTAAATACCTATGATTTCTTATCTATGACATTCCAAGTTACAGGTATTCTTCATTTGTAATTCCATGATTTCCTGTCACCAATTGGATGCACTCTTTGTGTAATTTCAAATTCTTTTGTGATCTATGCAACTTCACATTTGATTGTGATAAATCCATCTCCACTTAACTCAGGCATTCCAAAATAATCATGAAGTGGTATTTCCTAAATCTTTATGTAAAAATATTAACCTCATATCTATTTAATTTTCAAAAATCATAGAAAAGATTATATTTAAGTATTCATCTAAATGGCAGTTTTGGGCTGTAGTAAAGTTAAAATATTTTATTATCATTGCTTTTCTTTATTCTGGTAAATTATAATTAAATATGGATAATTTTCTTCTCCTTCAGCCATGTATCAAGTTAATATATATTCATTATAATTCATTAGATGCTTATTTTATATCATCTTTTTATTTATAATTATTTGATAATACTTTTCTTAAATGAATTATTTAAACAAATTTCTTTTTTATTTATTCTTTTGACATAAATTAAATATTTAAGGCTTGGGGGTGGAACATCTAAATTTGGAGCTGGTCTCTTGGGGCAAATAAAGCCTACAGCAATTGAGACAAAAATGTGCCAGTATAGCATTGAATTATATAAATCATTAGCTCAAGAAGGATTGCGCACAGGTTTGTTGCATTCTTATTTATACATATTTTTAATAGTTTCCATTTTTTTTTTTTTTTTTTTTTTTTCCTTGTGGTATATTTCTTATACTGATAGTTACGCGTCTTTTTTATTTCAATGATGCTTAAAGTATCAAATGAATAAAACAAAAAATATCATAGTATATTCTTTTGCTCCCTCATTGCGATTTAAAATTCTGAGTGTGAAGGATTAAAATATTACTATTATTTATATCTATTTATATTTTTGTATCTTTTTATTTCTGAAATTATTTCTCCAATATTCTTTTTATTCAATAGCATTAGAAAAAAATGAAATATGCAGTTGTTTAATTTATTATTATTATTGGATATTAGATTTATTTTTTATTTATTTAGTTAATTTTTTAAACTTTTGTCCCCCTTGCTACCAATGGGGGAAAAACTATTGTAACTTTGTTTCCTTCTTGAACAATTCAGAACAGTGAAAATGTAAGGGAAATATTAATTAATAATGAATAAAATTAGAAGTAATTTTTAATTGATATTTTGACAATATAGTTTTTTAAAAATTCAGAGGATTCCATTTCAAATTATTAACCAATTTCATAAAATAAAGCATTATAAAATTTTTAGGATTTAAAATTTTCAATACTTTTGGACATGTTTTAGAAGAGTTGCAATTAACTGTCTCAAATGTCCTATTTAAATCTACTTTTATGGGGATAGATATAAGTTTATTAAGAAAAGAAAAAATAAAAGTTTAATAAGCATATAAAAGTTTCTTTGACATTACTGAAATAGTTAATCAAACAATATTTAGATCATATAATTTGTATTATGTTTTAAGTTTGCTTTTTCTTTTCTTCCCCCCCCCCAGCCCATGGATACTTTTTCTGTGTTAGAAATGCAACATTTAAAATTGAATTAAGATTTAGAAACTTTTTCTGTTGCAACAAGATTACTATAAAAATATTTAGATAAAAAATCAGGAATCTAAATTAGGTTAAAATCTTGCCCTTCACAAAAAATTTTCCCCCATTTCCTTAATCGAAAAAAAAATTTAAAATCAAATTTTATAGCATTTAAGTTTTCACATTATATGTAGCATATTTTAAAATGCCTTTATTAATAATGATTTATTGCTAAATTGATTTTTATCTTTTTTTACTTTTATGTCAGGTTTTAAAGAGTGTGGTAGCCTTTCCCTTGCAAGGACTCCTGATCGCATGACATATTTCCGTCATATTGCTGCATCTGCTGTGTGAGTATAAAAGAACTAAAAACCAAATGCTATTAAGAAAAAAAATGTTGTTTATGCATTTATGAAGGCCTGGAGAGTATTTTTATAATTAATCGCATAACTTATGTATCTACTACCTAAGTGATGTTAAATACCCACGAATTTATTTTTATAAACAAATAACAAAGTGAACATCAATAACAAGTACTTGTTTTTGGAAAAATTAGCATAATATCATGGAGTGTTAATAGTCAAAATATTTTTTTAAAAGTAAAATAGGTTGTGTTTAAAATTCAAACCAGTTCTAGAGAATAAAAATTTATTATAGGCATATATAAACATTTTAGTTTGATATAAAAATTGATTATTGTTCACAAATCTTTTGAATGTGCATGTAAAATACTAAATTCTTAGATCTTGGATTAGATTCTTTCGGTCTCAAGGTAAGACTTACAAAAAAAAATTTACTAACACAGTGGATATCCACTCACCCTCTCATTATTAACAGTTTATATTATTTCTATTTTCTGCAATTTTGTAAGAACTTTTTAAAAAAATTTAAAAATAAAAATGAAATTAATTATATTATGCAGTCTGGTAAAAGTTGCTTATTGAAAATTGTGATCACCATTGAAACCAAGCCGGAGCTTTATATAATTGCTGATATACAGTTAAATGTTATAAGTCCTTATATTACTATAAATGGAAGGGGATGCATTCTAGAATGAGGGAATTCAATTCCTAGAAAAATCCATGAATTATTGATTCAAGTGATTTTATGCAATCATGTTTTTAAAGAATTAAGGATTTTTTTATCTAATCACACATTGTAAAACTAAATTAAAATTTTTACCATCATGGTTTGGTTAATTTTTTTTTGGTAGATAATATAATATCGATGGGCATAATTAGATTTAATAAGATTTTCCTGTATTAAATATAAAAGATGTTTTCTTTGCCAAACTTTGAAGTATTTTTATTTTTATTTTAGTGCCAGGAATGTTGATTGCTTTCTTTTAACTCCTGATGCTGCGAAAGAACGGTGCCCAATTATTAGCACTGAGATGCTGAAGGTATTTAAAGGCTTATTTAATTATTGTTCAATGATCATATTTAACAAAATAATCTGTTTCATGATACTTAATATATTTCTGTACTTAACAATATAATCTGTTTCATGATGCTAAATATATTTGTGCACTTAACAATATAATCTATCTTTCATGATACTAAATATATTGCTTTATTTTATTAATAATTTTCATTCATTTTGTTATTTCTGAAAAGGGTGCATTGTGGATACCAGGTGATGGTGTTGGTGATCCATTGGATACAACATTGACTCTTGCATCTGAAGCTGCTCGTCTCGGTAAGGTAAAAGTTAACAATTTAAATATCTTTGACTGGCTCATTTTTGTTAAGTGTCAAATTTTGTAAAGTATTATAATGAGTACTTTACTTTCATTCTGAAATATTATCTTTCTGTAACAGTTAATTATTTTGCAAAATATAATAAATTTGGTTTGCTTGTTTTGGTTAATTTGTTTGTACACCTACTTTTCTACATTTAACATTTTACCTTCTTCCTCCATTTGTATCACAGTATGAATCCTCTTTTTCTAATCCTTAATTAATTCATTTAACTCTCTGAACAACAAATTGTGATTTTGAGACTTTTTTTTAACCATACTGAAATATTCCTTCTCTCGATGTGTTAATCTTGAAAATAATGTCCTCATTTTTTTAATTATTGGATAAATTTCAATTCTGAATAATTATGAAATGGAGGTGCAAAGTTCTTTGAATGAACAGAATCAAATCATAATTTTAATATTGATTTGATTCTTAAAATATTTTGCTTGAGAGAATTTCAAACATCAAGTTATCCATAAGAAATAGGATTGATATTTAACATAACCAATATTCTTGACGAACTGACCAGTTGCCAAAGATTGTTTTAAATAAGTTGGGATCATTAAAACTCTTTCGCTTCCCTTAGAAGAATGCTACTTTATTTTGTGGAATGTCTTTATTTTATTTGATTTTGAAAGGATTTCTAATATGAGGAGAATTTAATTATAACTGTATAATTTAATTTTTCTTATAATTTATATTGTGAATCAATTTTTTTTTTCTTTTTCTGTTTGAATGAATAATAAGAAATTTTAAAAATTTTAAACGTAAATTTTGTGTTCTACTTGAAACTTATTATAGTATTTTTCTATAGAATAATTCAGAATGTTATAACATGATTTCAACTGTCACGTAATTAATATTTTGTTCAAAATGGCTGTCAAAATTCATGCAAAATTGTTATTAGTTATTTTTGTGCTGAATTTTTGAAAAATCTGATATCAGAAATTGTTGCCTTTTAACTTTCACTTACATTTTGCTTTTTGAATCAATTTTATGCTTTTTCTCTCCCTGGTAGGAGTTACTATTGTAGAAGACTGTTCGGTGCAAAAAATAATAACTGATGACAAGCATCAAGTCAAGGCTGTTGAAACTAGTAAAGGATTGATAAACTGTGAATATTTTGTAAATAGTGCTGGGCATGTAAGATTTCATTACTTTTTTGTTGTAACATCTTTAAGTAATTAGAGATGCAAATGTTACTAAAATGTTACTGTTTTATTTATTATTTTTTTTGTTCTATGTTTAGTTGTTGATCTGCTACAGTCATTCATAAATTATTCTGATGTTTGGTAAATAACAACTGGTAAAGTAATTTTGTTAGTAAATGAATTAATGAAATAATTTATCATATTTGCTCTTGATTGAAATTAGCATTTCTTGCATACTTTTAAGATTCCAGGTACATTTTTATAATAAGCAATTAAAAATGGATTAAAATAACTTTATAAATTATAAGCTTTTCCTTTACAATATTTCTCTCATAAATTTATAAGCAAATAAGTCGGCTACACTTAAAATATTTTGGTAATGTTTTTAGACTAATAAAGTAACTTATTTGCATAATTTTTAATTATCATTGACATCACATTTGAGCATCATACTGATTTTTTTCATTCTGAAAATAAATTTAATGTGAAATTTTATGATTTCAAAGGTTTGTGATTTATTGGTACAAACATTCTTTGACCATACTGCACCAGAATAGAATTATATTTATTTTAAAACCCGTAGCACCAGTGTTAGTAAAATTTTATACTATGTGATCATTTTTCAAAATTGTTGCTATTAAAACTTAACATATAAAGTGTAACTGAAAGGTATTTATATCTTGTTGGTCATGTATGAGCTACTTATGAATTGAAAAATTATTTCTTAATATAAAAATTAACTATTCTCATTTTTTAATTCACTTCTAAAAAGATACTTTCAAAGAAGAAGGTGTAAATATTTATTGTAGAATTTCCTGCTTTTTGATGTACTGAAATATTTCTATTTTAGTGGGCAAATCATATTGGTCAAATGAGTCATCCTAGAGTCAAAGTGCCTTTATATCCTTGCGAACATCATTATCTTCAAACTATGCCTGTAGAAGATATTGATCTATTGATGCCTGGTATATAACATTTCTTTGCTTAATATCTATCATTCTTCCATTTAATATATAAATGCTTGGTTATAAAATTATCTGAACAAACTATGTATAAAATTACTCCTGGGATGAAATTTGTTTGAAATAAAACTTTCTGTCTAATTCATGAAAACTTGTACTATGATAATAATTATAAATGTGTGCCTTGTATTTGATTTTAATTTGACATTGTGAAAATTTGGGATGCATTTCAGTTATTCGAGATTATGATGGATATTTTTATATACGAGAAAAAAATGGTGGCTATTTTGCTGGTGGTTTTGAGCCTACTTCTAAACCTTTTGATTTGAAAGAAATGGAGACACTAAAGACTTTCAAACCTCTCCCAGAAGATTGGGATCAGTTTCGTAAGTGAATTTTTGTATCATATTAGTAGAAAAACCATATTTGAAATCGAATTTTATATATTTGGAAAAATTTTGTGTTATATAATTTCTGTTTCTTTACTAATTAATGTAGATGATTTATTATTTGATTCATGAGCTGTTTCTCCATTTAGTAGATGCCATGCTTTGTAATAATAATAATCATTGTAAATAAAAATTTTATTCAGTATATACAACATTATTAATTTCAGAAATATCCAAAAATAAAATTTTGAATTTTTATTTGTGTATTACTCAGTTTTGAAACTAAAGGAACTTTTGAATCTGAAGATCATTATGTTTTAAGTTTAGATTTACTTTTTTTTTTTCAAATAATATTTTGTTCTTTTAAACTAAACTAAATTATATTCTTATATTACTGCTTAATATCACAATTTATTTTTATGTTCTTAAATTACTGTTCTAATATCACAAACTTTCTAACTTTTTCTGCAGACACATTATTAGAGCAAATGTTATTCAGGATACCTTCTCTGGGCAAAGTTGAAGTTCATTCTTTGAGCAATGGTCCTGAAAGTTTCAGTCCTGACTGTAAATTACTTCTAGGAGAAGCACCTGAGGTAAACTAATTTCATTGAAGGAAATCTTTTGTAAATTTAAATTTTGTTTTTGTTTGATGTATTTTTTAAATTATGATGTTAACACTAATAAGTTACCTACTTTTATAGCTTATAAATTATATCTATTTATAGCTTATAAATTATATTATAAACTATATTAAAAGTTTTATGAACTTTTAATTAATATTATATGTGTTATTTCTTTGGAGATCTTTGTTTAAAAGAAGTAAGGTTTTTCCATGCATAAAGAGAAAGGAAAAGAAAAGAAATAATTGATTTTTTTTTTTTTTTTTTTTTTTTTTTTTGAAATATGATTTAAAATTGTGAGTTTCAGCACTGCTAATTTACTATTTATTTTTAAAAGCATCAAAATTGAGATTATGTAACTAAATGTGATGATATCTTCATAGCTTTTTTTTTGTCAATGTCTTGAATTATATCTGATTGTAATACTTTTTAGAATCACTAATCACTTGAATATTACGACATGCTCACTGTTTACATAAATTAAATCATATATATATGCATTGTAAAGAGGAAAGAAATCAACTTAAAAACGTTTTATTTATTATACATATATTTAAACAACATACCAAATTTCAAATTATTTGACAGATATAGTTATGCATATCCAAATGTAATCTACCAAAAATTATAGACAATTTTATGATTTTTCGACAGTTGTTGTGTTAGTTCAATTTAAAATTTCTAAATTTACAATTTGAATTTGCTAGATCATGGGCACACATGAAAGTAATTAGTGTAAAGTGTTACTCCAATTTTTTCATAAAGTAAGTGTTGTTTGGTTTTTTTAAACATTTTATAATACCAAAAATACAAGAAATAAATAGTTTTGTGAAAATTCAACACATTTGAAATATATTTCAAAGACACATAATATTTTTTTTAACAATGATTCTTAGTTATTATTATACTTTTAATTTTCTTCTGCTTTAAAGACCCTAATAAAATTTAAAAAAAAAATTTTTTTTTAATCAATAACAAAATTTATACATTTTAAGGGTTAAATACTTTGTGATGAGATATTCAGTTTTTGTAAATAAAATCCATTGAAATGGTCTCTTTTTTTACTTTAGGTGAGAAATTACTTTGTAGCCACTGGTATGAAAGCCACAGGCATGGAAGCTGCTGGCGGTGTTGGCAAGATCACAGCAGACTGGATTGTGAATGGAGAGCCAAAAATGAATCTTTGGGATGTGGATATTAGAAGATTTCTTGGGCTTCATAACAATCGCCTGTTTCTAAGAGACAGAATGGTAGAAGTTCCTGGTAATAATGCAGTTTTAGATATAATCTTTTGACTTGCTTTTATGTCATAAGATTTGACAAATAAATAAATATCTTTTATTTTTTTTAAAAAAACTTAAAATTTTTATCTTTAAAATTTACAGTTGATTGTATTATATTTAGTTATTATATATTAAATTATGTTCATTTGATTAAATTTTTGCTAATACTAAATTGAAATTGTATAGCAATTACAATAGTGGAAACACTGGCTGGTATATTACATTGGAAATCAACTGCTAAATACTCATTTTCAGTCATAATTACTGAAAATTTCCATTATTGCATTTTTGATTTATTATTTCATTAACAGTCATCAATTATACAATCAATAAGATTGAGTTTTTTGTAAAAACTCATAATTTCATTTTTACGGTATCACATCACATATGCATTTTAATACATTTTGCAAATATGAATCAGAAATTCATGAAGTGGTATTGCGTTTTCATAACCTCAAGCCATTTAAAGATAAAAATGATGTATTATCTTTAAAAAGAAAAATCTATGCTCTGCTGCATAGTTAATAATTTAAAAATTATTAGTTATTCTATTTAAAAAATATTATAATTTTAATTATGATTAGAATAATTTTAAATGATTAATTATAAAATTAATCATTTTAAACTTCTAATCACAGGTTTGAAAATGCTAAATTAATAAAGGAGTAACTGGAATGAGTAGAGATACTTGTTGCAATTGAATATTTATTGCATCAAAATTGTTTGCAGAGCAAAATGATTTAATTTAAAAATGAATTTATTTTATTGATATTTGAATTTTATTTTTCATATACACTTGAAATGATTATGGCCATCATTTTATAGGTTTACATTACAAGGTAAAATATCCTAATTTTGAATTTTCCACTGGTCGAAATATCCGTATGTCTCCTATTTATCCGCGCCTAAAAGCTGCTGGAGCTGTCTTCAGCCAATCAATGGGATATGAAAGACCTTGTTATTTCCGAACAAATATGGAAGGTAAAATAATTTTTAAATTTTATTGATGTTCATTGTTATTAAATTCCACACAGTAAGAACTTCATTTTTAATCAGAGGTATAAAATTCCCATGACTAAAATCAATATACATTTTTATTATAATAAATAAATAAAAAGAGCCCGGTGCTTGGATTATTTTAATGAACATATCATCATATTAGAATGACATTCACTTGCATTCAATATATAAAATATATTATTCTTTCAGGTTCATTACTTGAAGGTGTATGCAGTGGTGGCCAAAAGTATGGACATTTTTGAAAATTTTTACATTTTCTAAATTTGTATGTTTATAGAAAATGTAAAATTTTACAAAGTTCAAACACGTATATATCATTTAAAAGAGAATTTATTGCTAATTTGAATACAAAGAGCAAAATTCAAAGATTGGCAATACAAAAAAACGTTGAGTGGTAATAATTACTGGGATACATTAGATGATGATGACTACAGTGAGTTACCAGTACTTAAGAGGGTAAACTTTATTTTTTGTTACAGCTTTACACTCATGTTTCATTGAGCTGATGAGAATTTTAAAATCTCTTTTCGTTAATACTTGTTACCTAGAAACAATTATAGTTACAATTAATTCTCTTTTATTTGATTAACACTCCATCTACAAGAGTTTTTAAACGGCACCCTAAGTTCTCAATAATTTTGTGCTTGGGACTATTTTCTAACCCTGATAACAATTGAATCCTTTCTGTACCAAAAAAAAAATTCTTTTTGTATTTTTCTCCAAAACCACTTTTTCGATATTTTTACTGTATGGCAAGGAACTGAATTCCGTTAAAAAATAAATGATGCATTGTTAGGAAATAGATCATTGATGGAATGTGTAAACTTTGGCTCTAGAATAGTGTCAGTGTATTTTCTTGCATTTAATGTCTCATTGATTATATGAAGGAGACCAATATCATCTGCATGACCAAATTATAACACTGAGCTCTTCAGAGCTGCCTGAATGCAGTCAGGATGTAGCTCTTCATTTATTCTATCTATTACCTTTTTTGCCATCATTATCAAATTACAATGTATTAGTTTCATCACTCCGTATAATTTGTGACCACTGATCATCTATCCAATTAATGTGTCTTTTGTCTGCTATAATTTTTTTATATGCTGCTGTAATTGAGATAAGGATTTTTCTGTTCAATTCTACCTCTTAGTCCAACATCTAATAATCTTCTCTTGATTATTCTTGAACTGACATAAATACCAGCATCATTCAATTGATTTCTGAAAGTTGTTGATGATATACTTCTATCTTTTATCTTTCAGACTTAGTTTTTTTATTTTTCTTTTATCAATAGATGTGGTGCATCTTTTTCAATATTTCCTGTTGTATTATTTATTGAATTTGTCCTCTGATATCATAAAATAAATTTTCAGACTCCAGATGTAGTTGCTTAACTATCTATCTCTTTTACAATTTTGTCATATTAAAGACCATGTAACACAATAATCTTAGTTCTGTTTTGAGATGTCTAATATATTCTTTTAGTTGATGTCATTGCTTCTTGACTAAATATTAGAAATATTTACAAAAATTCCTACTGTATATTAAAAAGTTCAACGAAATTTTGATTTGCAGTTTTAATTACATTAAAAGCAATCTGCAGAGAAAATCACTATAATGTATTGTTCCAACTTTAAACATGAGTCAACTTCTGCCAGCAGTTAGTAACATTTGATTGGTTACCAGAACAAGATTTGTTAGAAACTAAACTAATGTTTCACTGTGTTTGTTATTCAGATTAAAGTAAGAATAAATTTTTTTTAATATAGAAATCAACATGAAACTTTCTTTAAAATGATTTATAAGTTTGCATTTTGTGAAATGTAACATTTCCTATAAGCATGCAAAGTTAGAAAACATAACGATGTCCACAATTTTGGCTACCACTATATTTTAAACTATATTCAACCAATAACATAACAGACATTGTAGATTAATTTGCTTGAAATTATTATAAAAATGTCTTTCATGTACTAATATTTTATTTTGATTATTTATAGCTACTGAGCTTACTGAAAATGGAGTAGAACTTGACCCTCCAACATTCTACAAACCAGATTGGTTTGATAATTTAGAATCAGAGTACATGGCTTGTCGTAGGAAAGTAGCTCTTTTGGATTATTCATCTTTCACTAAACTGGAAGTTTGGGTAAAAAATTAAATTTTTTGGTTTTATTTTAAGTTTAGCTAAAAGTTTATTTGTTTATTATTGCACAAAATTGTTGTTTTTACCACTTAAAAAAAATGTCTTTTCAACTATATCAATTTAGTTGCCATATAAATTCTTTCTCAAATTTGCTATTTTTAAAAATATTTGTTATGTATTTTTATCTATATTTGTCATTGTTGGAATAAAATTTAAATTGTTTCTATCATTTCATCAAATATTTAATTGCATGATTTTCTTCTGTTGTTGAAAGCTAAGGAAGAAGGATTACTTACTTTAATTTCCGTCAACCTGAGGAATGAAAGTGAATTTTGCTAAATAGGGGGAAATGATGTTTTATTTGAAGATAGATAACCTGTGCAATTTAAATGAATTATGGAATTTGATTGTGCTTTAGGAGTTTCATATTCATAATAAACAGAACAAATGTAAAGCCATTAAAATAGCTTGGTTTTATGTATATCAAAACTTGATATTTGAGGAAGGCTTGTGACATTTATGAGTGAATCATAATCAGTTATGATAAGGCATTTAAAAAATCCATATCTATCCAAAGCAACTGAAGATTTTGAAAAGGTGTATGAAATAAGAATTTTTGGCAGAAAAACTTATTGTTTTGAATATAAACATAATCATTTCTTGTAAGAATTATTATTTTGTTGCTTTATGAAATTAATTTCATTAGATTAAGTTTAATGGTATAAAATGAGTATGAATCATGTTTCACTAATTTTATAATCTAAAATCTTGTTTCATAATTACAGTTTACAAATTCTGTGCCTATGACTATTTTATACCTTTGACTCGACAAACAGTATATACTGTAAAATAAAGGTTTTTGCAGTAATAAAAAAAAGAAAGTTGTTGAAGTATTTGAGAGTTTCTATAAAAATACTAAAAGCTATTTTATATTCTAGGAAACACATTATAAATCAAAATATAATTCATTTCACTTGACATTCTACCATTATATTTAAAATAATCTGAGGTCAAAATCTCATCATTTTTTTTAGTCATTATTAAAATATCTGTGATCAGAAAATATTTATCTAGTTTCTAGGATCATTATCTAAATTTTACCACTGAATGTATTTATTTGTGCCTTCTCACTCCCTAATTTATATGTACATATATATGTGGAACTTTAGTATTGTAACATATTAATTAAGTTTGCTTATTTTAATATAACTTATTAATAAAATAATAAATGTTATTTTATCATTGATTATTATTGATGGTGAATTTTTATAATGTATTTGTTTTTTTTATTGCAGTCACCAGGTCGAGAAGCTTTGGATTTGTTGCAATATCTTTGTTCAAACAATGTTGATATTCCGAAAAATCAAATGGTTCATACTGGAATGCAGAACCAATATGGTGGCTATGAAAATGATTGCAGTGTTGCCAGATTAGATTATAATAGGTTTGTATCTTTATTAATGAATTCCAACTTGATGTCTTGTTTAAAAGTTTAAAATAATTGTAATGAAAATACCGAATATTATATAAAATCAATTTATTTTTTTATTGAATGTATAAATATGTATCTATCTCTTCAAATTGTAAAATAACACTTGTTTGTTATAAAAATTAAAGATTTTCTTGTTAAAAATATTCCCTGTTAGAAACAATAACATTTGTTTGTCTTTTAACCAACAAGCAAATTCCCAGAAGAAAAAACATCCGGTTGTTTATTTGTAATCAATTTATCAAGTCAATCTTCAGAAAGAGCAGTGTTCATGAAGTGAAATAATAGTCTGAAGCAGCAATATCTAGTAAATAGGATGGATAGGGCAATGCTTCCCAGCAAATTGACTTCAAAGCTTCTTTCACTAATGTAGTAAATGTCAGCGTGCATTATCCATACTGGGGGGGGGGGGGAAATGTGTCATGTTATATATTTCAATTACCATTCATTAGAACTAATTTTCTACATTTTTGATATCATAAAGTTTTCTAACTATAAAATAAAGTATACAATTTTCCTCTTTGTGAAAAATTATACAAATTTAATAAAATGAATAAAACTTTTCTACATGTACAGAAAGAATTCACAATCTTGTCTCTCAATATGTTGCAATAACAACTGAACTTAGATTGTCATTATAAAATTATACAATATTTTGAAGCTTATTATATAAATATTTTGCTTTCAGATTCATGGTTATTTCTCCAACCATCCAACAAACTCGTTGCTTGAGTTGGTTGAAAAGGAATCTGCCACCCGATAGTCCAGTTTTAGTCACTGATATCACTTCTTTGTATACAGCAATATGCTTGATGGGACCTTTGGCTCAAAGTGTTTTATCTGACCTTACAGACAGCTCTGTTTCTTACAAAGAATTTCCATTTTTCACTTTTAAAGTGGGTATAATGTCTTTTCCTTCTTTTTCTATTATAAAAATTATACAAATAACAAATATTCTATTTTGGAATAATGTAATATCCACAGAACTGTATGTATATTGTGATTTAGATTACAAAATCATTAGAAATGGTCTCCCTAAATCTTTTTCATGTACTCACAAATAAGGGTGATACGCCTTTCTCAACCTTGCATAAAATTCTGGATTTTGTGCAAGAATGTAAATGCCACAATTGATAACATATTTTTATTGTCAGAGTTTCACAGATAAATGCTGTGTGTTTCATTGTTTAATAAAGAAATTCGGCACTGATGTATTGTTAACTGTATGCCATTAGCAAACAAAGTTTTCAAAATATCTATTAATGTAAGATCTTTGAATATTATGTGTGTTTAACTGTTTGGATATGGATATATTAATGCACAAATAACAGAAAGGTAAATGTGTAAACTTAGGATTTTACTTTGCCAAGCAATTGAAACAAATCTGACACAGAGTTCCATCTGTAGTCACATAATTACAAATGAAATTTTGTTAATTTAAATCATTGTATTTTTGAATTACTGCATATAGATGCAAATAAAAATGCAGCCACTTAGTATAAGCAAAAATAATTAAAATAGTATTGGTCAAATTTTAAACCAAATATTTTATGATGTATTTGATTCAAAATGTGATACAGGTTTACACTGTAGATACAAAATCTGTGTATTAAATTTTATCCATATAGCTAATTTTTGTTGATGGCTGCAGATAATTAGGTAGCTGGACCAATAGACTTTCTTTGAATAGAGTGGAAATTTACAACTTTGACGTAAAGACTATATACCAAATTTCATTCATCTTGCTCAGACGACTCAAGGACAAACAGAATAGTTTCAAAAATACCTTTTTAATACTAAAGAGTGTTTGAAAGGTTAATATCCTCAATTCTCATATTCTTAAATTTGACATTTATAATACTTTCTCTTTGTACTAATTACATTGTGACGAGTTTTTATGTTTTAATTGAATCCTTGAACTTCACAGCATTTCAAAATCAATAGAAGGTGGAGAATTGGTTTAGTAATTACCCTTTAAGCCGAGCCCTAATGAATAATAATATTTTCATGCATCTGTATATGGTCTGAATTCAATCTCAGAGATTGCTTACAATTTCTGAAACTTGTGTTCAACTTTCTTTTCAGCAACTGCTACAATAACTGCCATTTTCTTTAGCTAATATTTCTATGTTTCCAAAGGCTGGTCAATTGCTTTTTTCTCTTTTGACCCTTCATGTTAAGAATCCACTGCTTTATGGAACTATGTGAAGGGAAGATATATGCACACATAAATTTAAAAATACATAATAATATACTGTCTTCACTATTGTTATTCTCCAGTGAAAACTTGCTTAAAAATAAACATACTTACATCTCCATTAGTAGCACTTCATTATTAAGAGTTAAAATAATATTATAGCTTTTTTTCTTTCTTCAAAAATATTGGAGATCAGATATATAATAATTATGTGTGTTTCTGATTTTATAGAGTAATAATTTATATTATTTTTTATTTCTTTTCTTGCATTAACTCTTTGTCCAATATGTGTCTATTTGATGTATCAGTGTATATTCTTATTTTATAACTTCCATGCCTCTTTGAAAATATAAATTCTTTTTTTTTTCTATTAGATTTTTACTTATACCATTTCAAAATAAATTTTAGGTTATATTGTTGTGTCAGATTATATTTAATAATGTCAAGTTCTAAGTTTTTATTTTAATTTTGATTTTTTTTAATTTAAATTTATTAATTGTTTTTCATTTTAATTATACTGTAGTGAATAAACTATGTTAATCTATTTGCTTTTAATGACTGGATTCTAAATTATTAAACATTTTAGTGAAAATACTAAACAGAATTTTGCCAGTTGTTTGATTGACATATATTGACTTAATATTTCTTCATACAATGTAGATTAGTAATTTTTTTTAAGTTATTGATAAAATATAAACAATGTATTTTTATGCAAATTTACAACTATAATTATCATGACAGTGATTATTTCTAAATTCAAAATACAAGCATCTAAATTTATTTAAAATAATTTTTTAGCCATAATTTATAAAATATGGATGTGATTTTATTATTAATTTATTTATTTGTAAAAAATTATGAAAAAACATTTAATGAAACTGTCATATTTATTAAGAATATTATTTATCTTAATCATACCCATGTATATTTACAGGAATTGAATATTGGAGTTGCTAATAATATTAAAACATTTCATCAAACTCATACAGGAGAATTGGGCTATGTCATGTATATACCAAATGAAGTAAATTTCTTTATAATTTGTTTATCTTTATCATTGTGTTAACAAATTAATAAATACTTTGGTGAAGGAAAGAAATTGTATAAAATATTTAAATTTTGAGAATAAAATATTTATGATTGATATATAATACAACAGATGCTCTGAAATAGTATTACTTTAAAGCTTATTACTATGATTAAATGCAGCTTGTTGTGTAATTTATTCTAGTATATAAAAAAAATACATTGTAGATAAAAATGTAGTTTATAAATGCAAGGGATATGTAACCATTGAATATCAATCGATCAATCTGTACATTTTCAGTGCATAATGGTTACTATTCATTTTGTTTCTGAAGGAAATTTAGATACATTTCTGATTGAATAAAACTGAAAAAAGTGAATTCTCATACTCAATTGTTTACTTTTGCATCGATGATATTTAAGTTATGTCATATTTTATTTATATCTTAGTGCTTAAAAAATATTTCATAAGTAAAAACTAAAACTAGCTTAATGAAATATAATTAACCTATTATTAAGTTGTATTTTTTATTTTAAAAGATCAAATCATTGACACTTATGTGTTTAATATTGTGGATGTATGCTAGTGAATTATACTTTTGTATTTATAATTACTAATGCAAAAACTAGCATTTATAAGATGCACATTGCACTTAAATATGGTTTTATTTGTTTCAAATCCTTACTTTACATCTCATTGCTGCCATGTGAATTTATTTTTGAAGGAAGCTGTATATTAAAAAATATAATATAAAAGATTTGAAATAGCATCATTACTGAACATAACAATCTTCCTTAAAATAATAAAGTTTAAATGACATATGTTTCCAACCATTCAGATTGGGGTTAATTCCCTCCATACTAATATTTAATGTATATTCTTAGTGTATAATAAATGTGTAACCTTGTATTTCTCATTTTTGCATTTCAATACACACACACACACACACATATATATATATATATATATACACACACTGAAGTGACAAAAGTCATGGGATGATTGTTAATATCGTGTCGTCCTCCTTTTGCCCGGCGAAGTGCAACAACTCGACGTGTCATGGAGTCCACAAGTCGTTGGAAGTCCTCTGCAGGAATATTGAGCCATGCTGTCTGTATAGACGTCCTTTATAGATAATTGTCTATATAGATAATTGTGAAAGTGTGGATGGTGCAGGAGTTTAAGCACAAATGGACCTTTCGATGATGTCCCATAAATGCTCGATGGGACTCATATCGGGCGATCTAGGTGGCCAGATCATGCGCTGGAATTGTCCGGAATGTTCTTCAAACCAATCGCGATCAGTTCTGGCCCGGTGACAAGGCGCATTGTCATCCATAAAAATCCCATCGTTGTGTGGGTACGTGAAGTCCATGAATGGCTGCAAGTGATCTGCAAGCAGCTGAACATAACCATTTCCAGTCAATGATCGGTTC
>JAPMOQ010018123.1:25737-38673 GCA_026543055.1 Argiope trifasciata
ATGTGATGCCTGAAATTTCATACTCTCGGCACACTCTTGATACTGTGAATCTCGGAATGTTGAATTCACTAACGATATCCGCAATGGAATGACCCATGCGTCTAGCTCCAACTAACATTCCACGTTCAAAGTCTGTTAATTCTCGTCGTGCCGCCATAAATCACGAAAAACTGTTCACATGAATAACTTGAACACAAATGAAAGCTCTGGAAAACGAACTGCGCATTTATACTTTTTCGCTGCGATACTACTGCCATCTGTATATTTGCATATTGCTATCCCATGACTTTTGTCACTTCAGTGTCTATATATATATATATATACACACATACACATATATATATATATAATAAAGTTTATAAGGCAGTACAAATAATTTAAATTGAACTTATTTTTAAATTTAATTTCTTAAAAATATGAATTGTTGGAAAAAAATTTCATTATTAAAAGTTTTTCCCCTTTAAGAGATCCGGTGAATTTTAATTCTTATCAGTCTTATACTCAAATCATTCAAAACGAATTTTTTTAAAAAGCAAAAATAGTAATCATTCAATAATGAAATACTGCATAGTATGACACATAAGTAGTTAATATCAACATATTCTCTTTATGTGTGTTTATTAATGTGTCATTTGGTTCTTAAAGAATTAAAAAATAATAATTTTATGTATGGTTTTCAGTATGCTCTTCATGTTTATGATGAATTAATGGCACAAGGACAGAAGTATGGTATTCAGCATGCTGGATATTATGCACCAAAAGCCATCAGGGTTGAAAAGTTCTTTGCCTTCTGGGGCCAAGATCTAGATACCACAACTACACCATTTGAATGTGGCAGAGTGTATCGAGTCAACTTCGGGGTAAAGAAATAAAAAAATTACTTCAGATTTTTACCTCTATTTGTTCTACTCTTTATTTAAAATATATGTATAATTCTTTTTATTGAGGATATTTTGGAATATTTGTTATTCAGTTTTTGATTTAAAATCACTTTATTACACAAGTGGGATAAATTCCATTGCCAGTGTAAACTACCATGATCAGAATCAACACCACAAGATGATATTATTTTGTAATTACAATTAGGAATATAATATTAATTAATACAAAAAAATTTTGTAAATAAATAAAAAAATAAAGATATTTAATTATTTTCTTTTTCCAGAAGGGGGATTTCATGGGAAAAGATGCCCTTCTACGTCAAAAACAAGAAGGTATTAAGAGACGCTATGTTCAGTTGGTCCTGGAAGACCATGACAGAGATGTGGACATCTGGCCTTGGGGTTCTGAACCTATCTATGTCAATGGAAAGTGTGTTGGTCTTACTACAACCTGTGGATATGGATTCACTTTGAAGAAAATGGTAAAAATAAAATATAAATATAGTTTAATTTAACTCTTATATTTTCTTTAAAATTTTTAATCGTGCTATTTTTTTAATGACAGTGTTATATACTATGAAGAATTGTTACATTTTTGTAGGTAAATCAGAAAATAAATAATCACTCCAATCGAAAGTTAAAAAATAATATGTGGTTAAAAGGCCAGTAAAATGTATCTATCATTTTTTCGCATAATTGCAACTAAGCCTTTATTAGATTGAATTTCATTTCCTGTTTGGTAGAAATTATATCTCAATTCATTTAATCACTCTCAGACAGCTGTTTTGACTTTATCATATCTAAAAAGTACCTTTTTCTGTGTAAATGTTTTCTTCGTTTGTGGAAAAGGCAAGTAATAATTTATAGTTATAACAGGGCTCCACTGGAGATGGAATTATGTTTTCTTCTTGAAGATTTGCACCAAGTCTTAATGTGAATTTCAAGATTTGCTGATCATAATTTTTGCACAACACAGAAGAATTTAAACATGTTATAGCAAGATTCATTACAATGTACATATTACGATTTTAAATTTTAATATTTTATTTTGTAGGTTTGTGTGGGATTTGTTCAGAATTTAGATGAAAATGGGGTTCCTCAAGTCGTCACTAATGACTTCCTTCTGAAAGGTGATTTTGAAGTTGATATTTGTGGCACAAAATTTCCTGCCAAAGTAAACATTCATTCTCCCAACTTATCATCTGGTTTTGAATATGTGATTGATTCAAATGGATATATTGCAACTCAATTCAGTACATAATTTCCTTGCTGTATAGACTTGTACAAATTGTAGAATTGTTTATGTGTATTAAATGATTTTATTTATATGTGTATTATAAAACATTTATATGCATAGAAAAATAAATATATGGTCTGTTTTTATGAAACAAAACAAAAAAAGCATGCTTCATTTGTTATATCCTTTATTCATTAAAACGTTATATTTCCTAATTTTCTGCCAACTTTAACATTGTTTTGATTTTTTTTAATGAATAAGCTAAATGGTAAAGTGATGTTGAGGCCATGGGATCTCAGATTAGAGCATATGAAGTGAGCCTAATCCATTTGAATGAAAATCATCCCTCTAGTGTGACTCATAATATGGAGAAAGGGTAAAGTGTCTGCTCACGTGTCATTTGACCATTTTGTATGAAATTTCAAAACCAATGTTATGTGCTGCTTTGAAACGAAACTTAAATACATCTAAACCAAATTAAAAAAATTAATTGATCAGTGTTGTAGTTTAATGTTGTATCTTAACATATTCTGAGTGGTTGATGGGTTTCCTCACATTATTAGATCAATAGAAAATAAAGGAAATTTAAAATACTTATTTTTTCTAGTTCCCTGCACAAATGGTGTATAAATGAACAATGAAAAAAACAAATTCACGAGTTATCTTTTATTATATCTACATTGTACAATAAATAACATATGAATGGTATCATTAATACTTAATTAAGGCTCACTTATGCCTTTATTTGTATCACAAGAATAGTTTCTGTATTTACTTATTTATGTACAAAAACAATATTACATGTACACACAACATGAAGTTAGTATCCTTCATCTAATAGTAGGGACATAAACCATATTCAAACATCAAGCTAACATTACAATGAAAGCTATTTCTTTATATCTTTGTCTAGGTTAATTATTGCATTTATTATATAAAAATTAACATCTCATTCTTTTTTCAAATATATGATTATTAATATTTATTGATTATGTTAGAGAGTGAATGTTTTCTTTGCAATTTATATCACAAAAATACTTTGATTTTATAAATTATTATTATTATTTGCGATTTTATCAATCAATTTTCATATCATATGATGCCTTTCCCCTTTAAAATGTTTATACCAATGAAGTAAATCATTCTATACAGTTATAATACATTTTTAACCTCACCCATTGTATTGAATGACATTTATAAAATATTTCATCATTTTAATATGTTTAGTATACAGAAAACCAACTCGTATATCGATTTTTATTTTAGGTGGAGAGAATATGTCGAGGATTTTAAAACTGCACGTCTCTAGTACATAATATAAATATTTTACAAAATACAACAAATTTTGTTTAAAAAATCTGATATATTTTTAGTTTTGATATTTGTTGAGAGAAAACGTTATTTTGCAAATAATTTATTTGCATCACATTCGAATTTTCTTTTTTTGATTACAAAAAAAGGAAGTTAATTCTGCTTGTTATGATTATGAAAATGATTATACTGCAACTGCAATGGCTGAAATCCCTACAAAAAAAAACAGTTATCAATAAAGTCATTTATCTCCATCTGGGAAATTTTGTGTTTGTGATGATTTAACAGGTGTCATCTGTTCATCAAATTTCACAATGGATGTCTTCGGCGACCCATTCAATAGTAACGGATGAGTATCACTAGCTGCCCAAGACTTTTCAGGCGCTGCCTTTTGCGAGAGATCAACTTGATCTGACCCCCGCTTCCTACCTGGCAATAACAAGTTAGTCCAATTTACTGGCACAATAGATTTATCATCATCTTTTGATGTTGCCGATTGATTACCAGCTGTGGTATTCTCGTCATTCTTAAAACTGAATGACTGTTGGAGTCCATCCAAAAGGACTGATGCTAGGTATTTGGCTTGGCTCATCGGTGGTACATCGGCTGATATCTGACTCTCGGAAGCAGACTTCTGCGATGAATTTGCATCGCTTTCGGCAGGAATGTTCGATATGCAGTTCAGCGAGGTGCTGATGTCGGAGGGTCCAGAAGAAGACCGTCTGTGTCCAAGCATAAAATTGAACTTCTGTCCACTCTCTGGATCGTCACTTTCGTATTCTGGAGGAGGCGTGTGCACCTCCGTTGGCGATGATGGTCCAACACTTTTGGATTTGATGTGACCGTCGTCTCTCTTTGACCTTGGTGGCAGCATCGTGATGGTCATTGAGGCTGGATGTGGGATTATTGCACTTGGAGAAGCTCTATTTATACCTTTCTGCATCATGTCTTTGAAACTTCGCTTTTTGGAAATAGCTGCCTTATCTGACTTGAGGAAATGCAAATT
Source organism: Argiope trifasciata (assembly GCA_026543055.1). Lineage (NCBI taxonomy): Eukaryota > Metazoa > Arthropoda > Arachnida > Araneae > Araneidae > Argiope > Argiope trifasciata. The sequence goes on from JAPMOQ010018123.1 coordinate 30,173, forward strand.
GTTATTACCAGCACTGCTATTAGGTGCCCTGCTTTCGCTACTGCAACGCGATATGGCGATTTGCTTTTTCTTACTGATTAGCTTGCAGGAACAGGCTCCTTCACATTCACAGGACTCCGCATTGTCGTTCTCCGATCCAGCTATTCTTGCTGGACTTGTTAGACTAGAATTTGACTGTTTGGATGTTCCAAGTGCATTAATACCGCTCTTCTCTTCATTTTCTTGACCACTATCGATTTTTATACTAGTCGATTCGCTGCCGTTTGCATCCTGTTCGGTGACTCTGGTTAAAGTCACTGCATTCGGACTGGATCCTACTATTGTATCACAGACATTGCTATTTCTTGAGGCTAAGATTGGAATGCCCAAGTTTTCCTCCGGTAATGATACTTTTAAGATGAGTGGGTGGAGATTGTCTTGGGGTGCTATTCTAGATTGGTGGGATCCACGAGATCGTCTGGCGTGGACGCGCACACCTCCTGGACTGTCATTCCTGTACCCTCTGTTATCCACTCCGCCTGCTCGTGAACGAGTCGCCCTAGGTTGCCCACGGTTGATGGTACTATACGGTGGTGGGGGTGGCAGGTATAGTTTGATAACGTCTTCATAGGAAGGGGGTGGATCGTAAAGTGGCAGATCTGAACCGCCCTGGTGATTTGGGGAGTTTTCCATATCTGGAATAGACAAAGGTTTTTTGAGTTTATAGAATTTAAAACCATAACATGACGTGCAAATACCGAACCATTGATGATAATATTCTATTTCTTACTCTTCGCTGGAGATAGTAGAAAAATAATGGATGAATCGAAAATTTCATCAAAAATTCGTCGAAAATGCATCAAAAATTTAATGGTTATTTAATTTTGTTTCTATTATTTTTATTGGGGCTCTAAATGTAGGAAATTTAGAATCTTACAAGGTAAAAAGCATTGTCTTTATGTGTGCGCGCGCGAGCGTCCTTCTTAATCCTCGAAAAAAAAATTAGACACTCTGGATGACTCGCTCATCTCTTGATTATAAACTTAACCAAAACTCATCCGGCATGATTCTATATCCATTTTATTAATCAAAATGATCTAATTTAATAAAAATTGTGCTGAAATGTATTAGATAAATGTATTTAGTAGATGTTCGAAATTCCATCCAATTCACTTTAAATATTACTGTAGGGTGAATCTATCAAAATTCAAGAGTAGAAAAAAAATGTGTAATCACTTGATAAAGACAATAATGAAAATACGAATTTGACAAAACGAAAATTGGTAGTTCTTATTCAGATTGGTTTCCTGGATTTCCAAGAGTCAAAGAAGAAATTATTATAAAGGAAGATTGTAAAATCTTTTGTTAATAAAAGCTCTTGAAGAAGTCCAGTAATGTATATGGGTGGTTTGCTTACTTTGAAGAATTTGAAAAGAAATTGAACTAAATAGTGTATTATCAGAGAAATATCTTAACAACCTCATTGTCTTTATCGAGTAACTCATCTCCTATATGCGCAAATCAGACTACCAGTTTCGGGCCCAATCTAAGGTCAGAGCCCTTATCCTTCTTCCACTGATTTGGGATTCTTAATCATGCTAAATTATGAATTTAATCCTTTAGAGCCCTGGTGAGCATACAATGGAAATTAACAGCTTGACTGCCGTGGGGATCACGGGTGATTCGGCGGATCAATATAAATGATATCGTAAGAAATCCAGCTAGGCTGCCAATGTATTAACAATGATAAATGGCCATAATGTCCTAAAATAAGATCACTTAATACAGATAATTTTCTTTAAAAAATATTTCTTCCTGTTTCGGAGTAAGCTAACTTTCATAGTATGGAGCGCGAATAAAAAAGTCTGGACTTATCTAGCTAATAAAAAGAGGCGTATAATCTCTTAAAATATACTCACCTAGATCTCCACTAACTGTATGCAGTATCTCCCTGCTGATGCTGTCTTCGTGCCTCTGTCGGTGCAGCTTCACAAGTATCATGATGGTGGTGAGCACAAACATGCCCAGACCTGCCAGGCTCGTCACCAGAATCAGGGTATTTGTACCCGCGCCAGAACCGGACTCTGGTTTCGGGAAATAGTAGTTAGGAGTCAGGGTTCGCCACCAGTTGGCATCTTCTGGAATGGCGGTGCCGGGGTTCACACCTGAAGCAGAAAAGAGAGCATTAAGATTATGAGTTTTCATTCGAATGTTTGATTAAAATGAGCTCATTCTACTTTTGTCAAGATTCTTTTAAAATGAATTGACAAATGCAATCACGTTTAAAATTATCTATTTCAGAATTTATTTATTTGCGACCCCATTATCACAGCTAATAATAATAAAGGCGAATGTAGGTGTGTATTGGCGGTCAGGACCCAACTTAGCCTAATTGGGACCCGGAGCAAACACTTCTTTCGTCTGTTTCAGTACTTCAGCAATGAAGGACCATTCAAAGAACTTGTCTATGGTATTTTTCGATGTGGGCCCTGTTGGCAGTCTACAACGGTGTACTATACTACTACTACGCAAAGATCACCCAAATTAGGTAAAGATATATTTATTTTGGAGTATGGGGTATTTCGGAGCCATTTCTTGCAATTTTAATTATTTAAAAATTAATCGACATTTTGCCGTTTTCTTTTCATAAGTAATGAAAATATTTTTATTATGAGTATCACACCATCTTAATTTCAAAAACAATTACTCTTTCAATATAATTAATCTCTGCACAGTTTTTTTTTTTTTTTTCTCAATTTCAAAATAATTTTTGAAAATATTTTAGCATTATTTATAACAATATAGTTCATTATTTATAACAAAAGAAACTCAAATCTCCATTGATGGAATTGAGGTCACGGCGACTATTTAAAACGGTTAAAAAATGTTTTTACACAATAATATTTCTGATAATGTTAAATGCCGTTAAATTTTTAGTTGATTAAAAATCTAGTTGAAATTTCGAAAAGCCCTTTCAAATTGTGGCATTTTCTACTCTTTTCTGGCCTTTGCTCTCTCTATCACCAAGGCGTATTCAATGCATGCGAAATTTGATAAATAGGACTATCGATATATCTTATTGAGTATTTAAAAAAATTGTTTTTGATTCACGTAATTAATAAGTAGTATTCTACCCTAAAAACATCATATTTTAAATTGTTAATTATTATGGCATACCGTTTCATTGCTCATACTTTCATCTAGTTCAAATAATTGGGGATATTTTTTAAATGATTAACACTCGGCATGCGGGTATACTTCGCTGCCAACTTACGCGTGCAGTTGGCGTATTTCTACTAAATACGTATTTTTTGTCTAATCAATAACAGACAATGACTCCAAAAAACGTAAAAATATGTTGCCCGCATGCCAAGTGTTAAAAAAAAATAACCATGTTCTAAATGTACATAAATACATGGGTTTTTTAAGAAAATTAAGATATTACATGTATGACACTCACCGTAGCACGATGCTTCGTCTGAGCCATCTCCACAATGATTAAAGCCATCGCATCTCAAAGCACTTTTGATGCAACGGCCGTTTTCGCACTCAAAATCTGCTGCACCATAACAACCTGAAAGGAATACACTTTAAAAATCAATAAACAAAACCAGGTTAATGGAATGAAAAAAAAACTTAAATCATTTTAATTAAAGTAAGTTAGGTAAGCATTCAATATCATCTGGTAAATATTGATCAGAAGGGAACAAACTAATTATGGTTGACTGTAAATTGAATTTGTTGGTCCTTTGATAAATTATCGAATTTCTATTATGAAATTCAGCATTTACAGATGCATGGCAGAAAACTTTTAAAATATTCCGAATTTTTATAAACTGCATATGACATGTAGGTATCAGTTTCCATTTTTCTCCCTGAAAATGTTTGACTGTTAACAATTTAAAAGTGATTTAATTTATAAGATTAGTTAAAAATGTTTTTCGTTTTCAGAAAGGACCACGAAAATAACACTTCATCATATAATTACAACAAAGCAATTTAAATTAATAATTAGATGGAGTTTAGTTTGGTTTAATTATATTAAAGCCAAGTTTTAAAGCAACACTAGAGCTATTTGGGGACAGATCTTATAATTTTGAACTACGGTCGATAAGGACGACACTTAAGCTGGCACCCCACCCCCTCTCCACACCAGCGAGATTACATCAGACCAGGAAAGATTTAATACGTATCAGAACGGTAATTCTGTGGAATCGGGTCACGAACCTGAAACCTTCCGAAGCCGAGACCTAACCACCAGAACCCATAATTAGATGAAGTGAAAAGACAGAAGCAAATGGTAATTAATAAAAAATTAGGGTTTAAACTGAAATTTCAAAAAATATGTATAAAACGGGTCTTTATAGAAAATTGTAAATTTCTCTGCTATAGTTAGAAAATATAAAGTAAATCAAGCTTTTCGAATTAACTGGAATCCTATCATATCTGGATAAATGACGAAAAGAGGTTGTTTATTAAAAATAATCAAAATTCGCTTTTTTCAGAAAAATATAAGAGCAACATAAACAGCACTAACAAATCTATAATATCTTTTCATTGTCAGGTTAATCTTATAATTGTAAAGAGAGATCTGATATTCTTAATGTCATGCAATATTAGATAAATGAAGGTTTCAGAAATTGAAAATTATGACTCTATCTTTTGGGTATCGAAATCTAGAGATTCTTCAAGAGAATTTCATGTGATGTTGCTTTCTGTCTAAAAAACCTATATAAACCAGACATGCAGAGGTGAGTTAATTCACTCTGCCTCTAGAGATGAGTTTGCACTACAATAAGGTAAGCTTTGATTGAGATTTGTAATTTGACATCCGCTACAAAAGCTGCCCTTTGTGTATATTTTGGCTCTGTTTTTGTGTTAACTCTTTGGAACCCACCGAGACATATATGTTCCACTGTTATTTTTTAATTATCCAAAGGGATAAGTAAGTGAAGAATTTATTAAAATGCATGTCCCAATGTTTTTTTTTTGTGTGTGTGTGTGATTACATTTATATGTTAACTTAAATTTTAACTACATCTTAGTAATAAAATATTAATAAAGAAACCCGAAGGAAAAATGTATGTACCATGAATAAAGTTGCACTCGGTAAAAACTTTTTTGCAATATATCATACATAGAAATGTCATGAATAATGTTGGATATGTAATTGATAAAAGTTTCCTTGGAATAAAATTGTTTTTAAATATTATAAAAACTAGAGACAACTTTTCACTGTATTTTATATGGTCACCTCAACGCCAATAGGACTCATTTACTCTATTTTAAAAAAAACTACAGGGTTTCAATTTCAAAACCACGCCACAATATTACCCACCTCAAAAATTAAACCTATTTTTTAAAATTTTATTTTAGCAGAATATCGCTATTTATTTATTTAAACCATTAGAGCCCTAAATTATCTTAATTTTGGAAAAGAAAAAACGTATTGAAGGGGCAACTATGCTCCATATTTTCTGAAATATTCATAGAATAAAAGGGCTTTTTCTACTATGCAGTTTGTTGGTCGGCATTTTCCAGTACATTTATCGGAAGATTTTTCCTTACAATATCGCTTACATTTCATATATTAATATACTGCATTGAATAGTCTTAACTTGAACATAAAAATCAAAATCAATTGTCTATATACACGAAGATTTTTGTCATTAAAATTTTATAAATGCGATCACGATAACTAGATATTAGCATAAATAGAGTCCTGACAGTCAGAATTCTATTGTAAATGCACTGAAAAGAGTTTTTTCCGTCACTTACCTTCATATCTAAAAGTGGTGTAGATGATAGCGAGATGCGATTTGTTGGTGAAGTAGCCGATGAGGCGTATGTAGAAGCCACTGGTTGCAGGCACCACGAATTCCTGGCCCCTGGGCATTTTGTGATGTTGGAACGTGGTCACCGATTCGAGCATAGGAGCATCCGAATGCTGGCCCTGACGGATGGTCAGAGTGGACTTAGGACCTGCCAGCGGAGAAAATATATCATAAATTTCAAGAATTCAACTTAAATCAACAATGTGTGTTTTAACACTGTGTTAAACATTGCTATTTGAATATATGTATTAAATTGTCATAATATCATTACCATAAATACATTTCATTTGCTAAGTAATTCGATTCATCCCTCTTTATTGTAAAAGTTATTTTAGGTCAAAATATATAATCATACCATGCTACTCCTCCCCGCCTGATTAGGTTTAAATCTGACTGATCGAACCGACGCGACAGCTTTGGCGGTAACTAAGATTGGGTCCTAAGGTTCATCACTAGCCACGGCACAACCCATACAGTGAGAAGTATATCCCGTCATCGATTGGAGGTAGGCGACTTCATCCATTTCTGTACCTGCTCCGGTGGCGAGAGCCAATTAACATGCCGAAAGTTTCTCATTCTCACAACTGAGCCCCCACCCACCCAGTGGGAGAGCTCAAAGTAAATAAGGTCCTCCAAATTCCCTGCTGTTCAAACGATTAATTTTTTTACCAATATCTACCTTATCGTAATCTTCTGTCAATCCTTTAATATTATCAGTTCTTTCTTTATTCCCATTAATAGCTGTACACTCAGCCAATCACAACAGATTAGCATCATTGATTGGCAACATGCAAAATGTTCATAAGAGCTTTCAGTAAAAACTCGAGAAAGTTTTTAAAATCCATGAAAAAATGAAATGTGCACTTAAATTCGTGATAAGAATCACTTTCTCAGTATACAATGAATACCAGAATGTTTTCCCTCTTATTCAAATAGGCATGTAAAATTCAAATATTTTTCAAAAAAGCTACAAATGATAGTATTAGGATAGCTCTAATGTAAAACGATACAGGATTTTCTCTTAACTCTATCAATTAAACAATATTTGTACTAAAAATAAAATTATGCGATATAAAATACCAATCATACAAAATATTGAAAATGTGTATATCTTTAGAAACACAAATTCAAGATAAAGTACAAAAATTATCAAGCGATTTATTATATCATCAATTCACCTATTTCTACAAATTTAATAATGATGCATCCGAACCATACTCACCCATTTCTTCGAACTGCGCCACCCTGATGGAGACCTGCGTCTCCGGGATGTGCGAGTTCCTGGGTCTGATCAGCCAGATGCAGTCGAAGGCCCGCAGTGTGTTGCTCGGCACCATGTTCATCATTGTGATGGCGCCACCAAAATCCTCCACGAAACCACCACAATCTGGAATAAAAGGATAATAATTTATTATTTTTATAGTTATGTTACAATGAAATTATGTTTGTAAATGCATGATGATGATGTCGTGTCCGTGTGTCCACGGAAAGGGGGTGCAGTAGCTTCTGAGGGTAAAGACCCCTGAAGGGCAGAAGTCTGACTTCTAGCTCGTATGAAGGTGACACACGCATTTGCTTGTACAACCCCTTTTTACACGGGGGGCTAATTCACGTATCTCACAGATAGAGCAACCATGCCTGAACCGGGATTCGAACCCGCAACGCCCAGATCACGGGGAAGACACGTTACCTCTAGACCAAGACGCCGGCCTTGTAAATGTATTACAGCAACAAATTTTATGAATTGTTAAGTATTAAGAAAATGTAAATATTTTGTCGAGTATAATTGGTCAGATTCTTTATCTCCTTCATTATGTTTACGTATTTACAGTATTTATATTAATTGAACATCAGCTTCAATGTTCACCCTGATTGAATTGAACATCACCCTGTAATATGTACAGAATAAGTATTAATTATGGGCCCGATATTAAAAAATCATATTTTCGAAATTACTGTACATATTACAATAAGTGATATTTGAATTTAGAAATATATGTAATTTTTTTTTTTTAATTACAAATATCCGATGGGTGGACCACTTGTTACACAGTATGCGTCCAGTCTGTAATGAAGTTCGTTCCAAATATTTTGTAACATCACACTGATAATGGTTCTGAATGCTGTACATATACGTTCTTAAGTTCTGGCAGCGTTTCCGACATTGGTGGTACATAAAAAATGTCTTGTCTCAATGATTTCTTTTTGTCGTATCATGTCAAATCAAACAAAACAAACAGATTGGATGTATGCCGTCATATGCCGTATGCCGTCAATATATATAGTGACCCATAGAACATTTGTATATAAAAAAAACTTGGTACATTTTTCTTACAATTGTTGTGTCACTTATTGTAATAAGTGCAGTAGTCTCGAAAATATGATTTTTTAAATTCGAGGCCGTCATTTGTATTCGCTCTTTACCACATACAAACATATACGTCTTGCAGTTAAAACTCATTAGATATATATGACCAAAAGTAATTACATATATATAGATATAGATATAACATGAAATGGCCATGGAAAAAAACTAAATCCTCAGCTATTGAAATGTGAAAGATGTAGAATTACTGAAGAATCTGCCGACAAACAAATCTTATTTAATAGTCATAGAGACAAATACTATCAAAAGCATTTTCGATATAAAAACTGAAATTGAGAATTTTTCTGACGAAATATATATAT
>JAPMOQ010018123.1:39073-60043 GCA_026543055.1 Argiope trifasciata
AGCACACATCTAATCATCATCAGAATATATGAAATCAGTCATGATATTGGAAAATAAAGTTTTGGAGTTTGCAATTTTTTATTTGACATATCTAAAATGGTAAAAAAAATCACTACATCTTGTTAATAAATTAGAAATGTTATGCAAAATAAGAAGGGGGAAAAAAAAGTCACTTACCAGTAGATGGCCTATTGATCCAATATTTTTCCAGATCTGTAAAAAACAATAAAAAAAGTTTGTTATCAATGAGTCAAATAAAATTTCTAGAACAGACAAGTTCAGCAATTCAGAAACAAAAAAACTCACAGCTGACGAAAGTATATTTGGCCTGGAACCCCGTGCTCGGATACTCGTCGTTCGCCTGGAACTTGACGGTGAGCGTGGGGCCGGACGATATGATGGCAGGGGGTCGAAACGTGTTTCCGTTGTACACGTCGATGCGCGTTCCATTGCTGTCAAAGATCTACAGAAAGAAAGAAAAAATTCTTAACAGAGAGTTCCATTTAAATTACACAGATAAGTCAATTTATCCTATAAAACCAAGTAAAAATTATATTTCTGTTTTATCTATCGAAATTTCCTATAGGAATTTTTAACTTCGGTATATAGAGATTCAATTGCATATCTTGAGTTTTTGAAATATGAGGTGGATTAAAATGCTTACCACAACATACGATTTGTGTTAGATATAAATAAATTAAATCAATATGTGCAGATTAACTAATACATTATTTAGGAAAAATAATAGTACAATAAGTAAGATTAGCGAATAAAAACACTTAGAAATGTTTAAAAAAATAAAGGAAAAAAGATTGAAAGTAAAAAAAAAAATCATTTGCAGAAATGAATAATAAATCAATAAAGAACCAATTGAGTAAAGGAAAGACAATTTAATTTCCTTTTGTTTTTATCCATAACCTTCAGAAAGACGTCAGCGAAAGAAATTTGGATTACAGGAGGAATTAAACAATCACAGACAATTTTTTTCTCTTCCAAACTGCATCCAGAACGTGACACGGCGGTAATTGGCACGGTTGTTGTTTATGTTACTGTGCCAAATCGCTCTGTGGCGTATTCACTAAATTTGAATTCTTGCTGTATTGTGATACTTTAGTCTAATCAAAAAGATTCTCTTACTAAACTGGCAGCACAGGAAAAGATGTTTGTGCGAATATCATTAAAACCAGAAAGAGTGGTCTTCCAGAAATTGTGGCATACTCTCTAAAAATAAATGTACTCGTGTATTATTAAACGCAAGCCATTGGCGAATAATACAGGGTGTGACAGAAACGCCCAAACGAATAATTTTTAGTATAGCCATTAAAAATGCATAAATTAACAAAATATTAATAAGAGTAGACTTTTATTAATAAATCAATTCAATTGGTTTCAAGGTGGCCGCCTTTTGCAGAGGCGCAAACACTTATTGAAATTTTTTGCAATAGGCCGCAGGTTGTTTTTTTCCACCTTTAATCGACCCCATTCCCGCTGAAACTATTCTTTAGATAGTCCAAACTTTGATATAGATTAGTGCGAATTCTAGATTACAAAATGGATCAAGCACTGTAATCCATGGGATTGAGATTCGGCGAATTTTGTGCCCACTCTTCAGATGATACCAAGACCGAAAAACACGCCTTGATCCACTCTTGCTCTTTTTGGCCTTTTCAGTTATTGTAAATTCTTGTTGAAACGTCCATTTTACTTTTCCAGAGAATGCTTTGGCACATTGTAGTACAACAGCTTCTTGAATGTCCCCCTGTGCAATTTGATTTATATTTACGACCTCATCCACAAAAATCAGAGATAATTTGCCGCTTGCGCAAATTCCGTCCCAGACAAAGACCGACTTATCCAGGTTTGATGCATATAATCGATACTTAGATGCTAAAATGTGTATCAAATTTTATCCATCTAACTTTCATCGGTACTTTTCCGTTACACGTGAGCAAGATTTCGCCAATGTGAACCAAACGCGAATCAAGTCGAAAAACGAAACGAAATAGAAAACAAATATCATCAGTGTGAACAAAACGCAAACGAAGACGCCAAATGTAACTACGTAAAGTTAGACGTAATTTTGCATTTTTGGCGATTTTCAGGTGATTTTTCACTTTTTCCGACTAACGATTATTTTGCGACTTTTTGGCGACTTTTTCGTTGCCGCCCGTATAACGGAAAAGTATCCATTCATCGTCTTTAAGCTATCATGTTCAACTATATTCAGGTAACTAGGTAGACAGATTTCCCCCGGAAAAAATTTCATTCAAAATTTAATAAAAATACAAATTTAGCGTAAAAGACTATATGTCAAATTTCCTTCGTCTAGCTCAATGTGTTTTTGAGTTATCAAATTCATGTGCAGACAAATGGACAGCCATTGTTTCAAAAACGTGTTTTGGGGATCAAGGAAATCTAAAAGAGGAGACAGAAAATATTTTTTACGACTGAAATGGTTTATCTTCGTATACTAGAAAGTTAAAAATTGAAATATATTCTATTATAACTTGATAATGGCAAGCATAAACGAAAAGGAAATGTTGGAAGTAGAAGCATAAATTTGTTGTTCTTTTAAAAAATGATTCTTTGGTCCATTTTCTTCGGTAGGTATATACGTTCCAGTAACTGAATTAAATGCTTGTGGAATTTTTAGGTTTGATCATTACACCTCTTTCTCCAGACATAATGATTTGCTATCTTGAAATTGTTATCTCAGATAAACCTTCCGATATAACCAGATAGAAATCCCATGGCACTAGCTTTGAACTGTTTGGAGGTTGTCAAATCAATGTCCATCGCACTATTCAGTCATCTGCGCAGATCTTGTGTTACCAATTACATGAAATTGGGTATTCCAAGTGTACAAAAAGAAAGTTTTGTGATAGGCAAGAATTTCGACTTCGATGTTTTGACAAATCTCAACACTCAGACCCTCATCAATTCTCGAAACATACATTTGAAATAAAGTTCATCTATATGCGAACTTGATAACAAAATAATCCCTGGAGCTATACTGTTGTATCAAATTTGGTATATGGCATTTATATCAAATTTTGAACGAAATCCATTTCTATGAAGTTTGTCTTTGTAATTATCAAATTACAAATCAAAATGATAAATACAAATTATATAAAGCTATATTTATACATTTTGGTACATAGTTTTAAGCATGTAAAATGTACTAAATACAAATTTGATACTTGCAAAGCATGCAAGCTCAAATTTTGAATTAAATCCATCAACATCATTTCATCAGTCCATTTTGAACTAAATCCGTCAATCGACTATGAATTGACCATCTGTCGTTCAGTATATTCGCATCCACGTAAACACTATAAACACAACATCTATCCATCAACACAACATTCATGAAATTTAATATGTGATTTTATTATTGAAATTGTAGTTTTATGACGAAATTTTGTTTCAATCTGTCAAAGAAAATGTGCTTAAAATTTAGTTTAAGTTAAAATTTGGACTTAGTTTCCTTCACTGTACTAAGAAGCACAAAATGTTCATGTGCAGAACTCTTAAAATAAGATATGAGCACTCGTGACGCTCACGGACCTTCCTAAGGTTTCTATTTTTGAACAGGAGGGATAGGGCGGCACTTTATTGGGGAGGATGGAAACAAGACAACCCCTCTGATTTTTTAAGATAGGCTACATCTTGATTCAGTCTTTCAAATACCGTTCTTTGCTCATGATCTTTCCACGTTCGAAAAAGTTTGTGAGAAATCAATTCCTCACCCCCTTGATAAAATTATGGTGTTGGGTCTAATGCCACTTGGTCATACCAAGCCCGAATGAGCGGAACTCTTTCGAATGAAGGCAGAGGTGTGCGCCTTTTGTTGTTTACGAACACCGTTAAGGTGAAAGCCCGACTTTGATCGAATACACACGACACAGCCCTTTTTAGGGGGTGGTCGAACTCATTAATACACTCATTCATCCAACCGCAAGTCAGAATTTTGATCCAAATCTGAGACAGACTCATCCCTGATTCAGTACCCCCAGAGGTATCATTTGTTATGGGAACTTGGAGGACTTTGCAGTCACGACCTATTTAACGTGCCCCAACTGCCATTAGCCAACACGGCGGTCTTTGGTCGATACGAGGACAGAACTCGCTACTATTCGATTGCGAGACTGATGCTCTACCAACCAGGCTATCACGGCCCCATATAAAATAAAAATTATTAAAATATTGCTACATAAAATTATTTCTTACCTCTATGTATGACCAGAGAGACAGCTGGAAGTCTGTGAAGATGAGCTGCACGAACCCCGTGAGGTCGACATTCTGCAGGATGAACTCGGCGCTGTAATCACTCGGGTATCCGCCGGGGAAGTTGGGGGACTTGATCACACCCGAACTGTTCCCTTGATAGTATTCGTAGCCGCCTTTGTAAATGTACACATTTTCTGAAACGAAGCGAGATTTCATTTCATTAGAGATAAGAAAAGATTTCATTCTCGATTCTAAAACAAGAAGAATCTCGTTTATTACTGTTAACTGCAAAATACGTAACGCAATAGTGATTACTACTTCATTATATGAATCCTTAAAACAGTCACGGAACAATAAAATACCTAGAGATAATTACAAAAGTTCAAATAATTAATATGATATATGAAAATACATTTTCAAATAAGTAAATTGCCGAGACAAAAAAGATATAGTTAAAAAAATATATTTATCTTCTACTTTGTTACAGTACTTCATAAATGTACTGTGCTGCTATGAAAAATACTGCACTATACAAATTTCACAATTTTTAAACAGAAAGTAAATGAAAAAGAGTCGATTACAGAATTCTTACACATATGCTAAAACTCAAGTTTATATAAAATTAAATATCTCTACGACAAAGATCGATAGAATTATGCGGTAAACTGTACGTTTATTAGCAAAACTGTAAAAATGCTGTACAAAAGTTTAGAAAATTTAGTTACGAAAATCGTTAACGGAAGGCGCTCTAATCACAGTGTCCATAGACGCTTTCAGTGTGACGTCAAAAATGGAAAATGACTCCAGATCTGACTCCTTGTGACTTCTTTCTGTGGGGAACATTGAAAGATACTGCCTATAGAAACAATCCCGCCACTCTAGAGAAACTTGAATCGTTGATTGGTGTTGCGTGTGATTCCATTTCCGTTGAGGCATTGCAAGACGTGATGTCAAATTTCCTGCTCCGATTACGCCACCTCATTGTTTCGAATGGTGAACATTTTTAAAAAATTGTATTTTAATTTCAATGACCGCATCACTTTATTTTACTTTTTTTACGACTCATTTCAGAGAAAGAGTTTTCAGAGCAGAGCGCCATCTGTTAACGATGTATGTAACTAAATTCTCTAACTTTTGTACTGCATTTTTAAAGATTTGCTAATAAACGTACAGTTTACCGCATAATTCTATCGATCTTTGTTGTAGAGATATTTAATTTTGAAATCAGGGTTTATTCGCTGATCATCCTGTATATACCGGGTGGCCAGAAATAAAACACCCCTACTCTGACCTCCCTGGATATCGAACTACTCAGTGTAAAGGCTTGAAAATTTGTGGACATACTATTCAAAAAATGGGGAAACGGATTTCACGAAAAAAAAATTTAGTTCCAGAAATCACCGATAGGTGGCGCTGTACCACTGGACGTATGCTGAAAAGACACAAAAACACGTTTTAAACACATTTTATTTGAAAGTACCAAGCATACATGAAACAAGGACGTTATCGATGCAGGGAATGCTGCTCAATATGGTTCCCTTCCTGAAGATGTAAAATGTGAAGTCTGTGGACAGCTTGTTCAACTGCGGATCGTAACTGGTCATCTGAGATGCTTCTCACATGCAGACTGATACTCTCTTTCAAATCTGCCAAGGTTATCAGACGTTCTCGATAAACAAGGTTTTTTAAGTGTCCCCAAAGCCAAAAATCACACGGATTAAGATCCGGTGAACGAGATGGCCAAGTTGTCGGAAACGCGCGACTGATTATTCTGTCAGTGGTGAAATGTTGGCGAAGAAACTGTTGCACAGGGAGTCCAATGTGTGGAGGTGCTCCATCTTGCATAAAAGTAATGGTGTCAAGGCATTGGCGCTGCTGCAAATGGGGTACAACAAATGTTTCGAGCATCCTTTTGTACCTGTTGGCCGTCACGGTACATGTCTCAAGGCCATTGGAAGTAACCTCTTCGAAAAAGAACGGTCCAAGGATGAATGTGGCTGTGAATCCACACCAGACTGTAACTTTCGGTGAGTGGAGTGGAATCTCTTGGAAGGTACGGGGGGTTGTCGTGTCCCATATGCGACAGTTATGGGTGTTCACTGTTCCACTGAGGTGGAAATGGGCCTCATCGCTCCACAGAATCTGCCACGGCCACGATGCATCCACTTCAACTCTAGCAAGAAATGTCAATGCAAAGGTCAGTCGCATCTCCCTGTCTGTGGCCAGCAATTGTTGATTAGGGCGGATTTTGTACGGGAAACAATGCACCATTTTTCTGAGTACGTTCCACACTGTGCTATAGGGAACACCCAAGTGTCGTGACACTGCACGTGCACTACTGCAGCCTAAAACATTATCCATTGACTGTTCAACAATACCGGTGGCAACATCTTCAACGACATCTGAACGAACCGGTTTGCGTCCTCGACCAGGCTGAACTCCAAGATGTCCAGTTTCCTCGAATCGAGCGATCATTCTCCTGAGAGCTTGTGGAAGCAATGGTCCCTTACGCAAATCCTTAAGTCGGCGAAACTCTCGAAGTGCTGCTGGAGCATTTCCTTTATTCTCGTAAAACAACTTCACAAGCAAAGCGCGTTCTGGCAGCGTGACAGCCATCACTAATAAGAATGACATTCCCCACCTTTTAACTTCTTTTATACCCAGAACATGGCTTCTAACCATGCTTTATGCAAATTTTTCTGGTTACAGTATGAAATTGCAGTTACAACGGGAGTTCTAGCTTCTTTACTATTTTTATTTTCCATAAGGGGCAGAAAAATTAAAAAGGAAGCATGGAAGCATTCCATTCCGCATAAACATTTTAATTTTTATTATTATTTGTGTCTTTTGATCATAGTTCCAGTTGTGCAGCGCCACCTATCGGTGATTTCAGGAACTAATTTTTTTTTCGTGAAATCCGTTTCCCCATATTTTGAATAGTATGTGTACAAAATTTTGAGCCTTTACACTGAGTAGTTCGATATCCATGGAGGTCAGAGTAGGGGTGTTTTATTTCTGGCCACCTTGTATATAAAGGGTGTAAAAGTACTGTAATCTTGGGAGCATCCAGTCATCTCCATTTCCTCTAACACCCACGCTATAATCCCCCACAAATAAATGCATGTCTTAGTTAAAATACTATACAAGAACATGATTTTATTATTTTTACACAAGGATTAGTCTCAACTAACATCTCACGTAAAACCAGGTCTTTCGACACAATTCAGAAACTAATCTATAAATAGCCGAAGCATGTTTGGCTGTTAAAGAAACAAACAAACAAAAAAAGGATTTCTTACTTTTGGCACTAAAGTGTAAACTAAAAGCCTCTTTGTAGTTTCCACTGTATAAAAAATCGACGGAGACTAGCTTTGTTTTAGACTCGTACACGAGATCGAGCGATCCGTTCTCTTTGAATCCGCAGTATTCACGACCGGATTTGCTGTAAGCCGACTCTTTAATCCACAAGAAATCGCACCTGAAAAATAAATAAATAAAATCAGAATTTTTTTTTTAAATAGAAAAAAAAATAGTAACATTTTTTTTCAATACAGCACTTTACTGAATTATAATCTGGAGTAATTTTCCAGTTATCTTTAAGAAAATCATTGAAAATATTTTATAGATATTTAAAGTGAAAAAGTCGTATACAGAAAAAAATTTAGACTCATGAGACAAAAGGTGTAAAGATATCATATACTAAACTGATAATGATGATGATGTCATGTTCATGTTTCCACGGACAGGGGGTGCAGTAGCTTTTGAGGGTAAAGACCCTTGAGCATCCAGAGTGCAGAAGTCTGATTTCTAGCTCAAATGAAAATGACACACACATTCGCTTTCACGACCCCATTTTACAGGGGAGCACATTCATACATCTCACAGATAGAACACAGAACAACCATGCTCGAACCCGGGAAGCCGATGTCACGGGGAAAACACGCTACCCCTATGCCAAGACGCCGGCACACTAAAATGATGGATAGTGTATAATTGAATTCTAGAAGATATATGCAATTACGTTTGTTATGTGATAGTGACGTCTTACAGATTGGTCCTATACGACTATTTAAAAATTGGAAAAAACAAACAATAAAAATTGCAAGAGAAAAAAATATGTACATTCTTTTAGAACAGATTTACTCTCTCGAGTATCTTATCAAGAGACATCCATGTAGATACAGTAATTGGCGGTAGGGCTTTTAATAATCCACAACACTAAACCAGCGAGAATAGTCCTTCGCTCCAAAACATTCTAACATACTCTATAATAATGGGGGTTATCCCAGGACGGATTGTATTTGTGGTTGTTTTTTTTAGCGCAAGAGCCAATTCTGGCCATACTGCGCCAACCTCATGGTATATATTCAAAAATATTTTGGGGGTAATCCCAGAGAACGCCTTGCATGGCATAGGCGTGCAATAGTTGCGAAATATTAACCTTTGGCGTTAATTTAGATTTTTTACTGAATCTATCGTCTCATCCTTGGCGAGTTATTTGGCGATCAATCTCTATTATGCTACTAATGATATCGGAAAATGAAATTGGGTTTTCGATCCGTTTTTTCCCAACCGATAAACAAAAATTGTAATCACAAAATTCCACACCAAATCTGATATAATAAAATCCGTGTATTTTTGAGTTATTATGCTTACATGTTTCTGAAAGTAAAGACAATCAAAATCGACCCTTGAATGGATTTGGGTCAAAATTAGATAGGGTATATTCTATAGATGTTTCATATTTGCGCCGAATCTTATTTTTTCTAGCTCTCTTCATTTCGGAAGTTATCTGTAAATATATTCGAACAACCAGTCAGACAGACTTCATTTGAACAGATTTTTTACACAAAATTTGATAGAAATCTGTAAGTTAGGTATAAAAAGCTTTTATCGAATTACAACCATCTAGCTTAAAAGGTTTTTGAGTCATCTTTGCCTCGACCAATATAGTAGGACAGGCCGTTAAACGTTTCACACGGCACTTGGGAGACACCTACTTTGCCACAAACAAATGAGCATTTTTCAAAAATGTGTTTTTCGAACTCAGGTTGGTCTGAAATGTGGAGATTTATTAAAATCTGGAGTTCAAAATTTTTGACAATTGCTATACTTTCTCTATACTTCATACACGAGAAAGAAAAATACATCAAAGATCTGCTTACTTAGCTTTTAACTTTAATTTTTCATCCTTGGCTTCATGGTAATTTTTATGCAATGCTTTATTATATGCATGCGACATTTATCCAATTGCCCTTTTTCAACAGTGCGAAGTCGACAATATATAAAATTAAAGTCTTATATTTTCATATAAATCAAAGTCCTCACAGTTTCCTAAGGGCGAGGTGACCTGGTGATAAGGTCCCGGCTTGTAAGCCGTAGAGTTTCAGGTTCGAGACTCGATTCTACTGAATAAACGTCGTGTAAGTGAATCTGCTGCACATTAAGTCCATCCGGCCAAACGTCCTCTCTCTGGTGTGAAGAAAGTGTGCCACCTCAGGTGTCATCCTCCTCATCTGACTGTGGTCCAAAATTACGAGATCCGTCCCAAAATAGACCTAATGTTACTTTACAACGGGACTTAATATAACTAAACTAAATCAAACACTTTCATACATTGCGATTGGTTTTAAAATAGAATGTTACCAGAGTTTAATCAAAACGATCGGTCTCACAATTATAATTTTAATAAAGAAATGATAATTCATATATTTTTTTCTCCTTTCCATATAAATGGAAAGTGACGTCAAAGCTGTCAAATATAAAATGAAAGGAAATGAATAAATGCTTGTCAAATTCTTTTCGAAGAACTGAAATATTTCATTCTTTTTTCCCCCTCACAAAAATTCGAATTTAATTTATTTCAACTGCATTCTCTATCGGTCTTTTCAAAGTCATTCTTACATTCGAAAATAGGTCAATTCTGAAATTTTGCAATACTGATTCGGAATCATAAATTTCTTCTCTGCTTGCTACATAAAAAGAGACATTCTTTCATAATAAATCGATTCAGGAGCAAGAAGTGACAGCAGCATTGCAAACGTCAATATGAATAATAAATGTAGAATATAAAAAATTCTGACTATAATACAAATTCGTATATCTTATGAGTTGGAAATTGTTTTTTGATATGTATAAGACGGCAAAATGTAGCTTTAACCCCATCGTAGTCGTATGAAAAGGTAACATATAATTTAGGGACTCCACTCACAAAATTTATATACGAAAGATGATCCAAAAACAGTTTATAAGCTCCAGTATTTCGAAAGTAGAAACTGTGGCTGGGAATATTGTTATGACAGTAATGGCAAGACATATAGAGAACAGGTTCCGCTCGAAATTGCGAGTCGTGATACGATTTCTATGGGTCAACAATGTGTCCCCATCGGACATTCACAGACAAATTGTTGAAGTGTAAGGGCGAATTAATGAGTAAACAGTAGGTGGCGGAATGATATCGTTCTTTTAAAGCGGACAGATATTGCTGAAAACGTTTAGGTGGGAGGTCTGGAACATCCCCCATACAGTCCCGATTTGGCACCCAGTGACTATTTCTGGGGTACTGGTTATGAATTGATCGTTCTCTGATTCAGATCTGAATTACGATCTGTGAATGAGTGAGTGAAATGCATGATTGAAATCCGTACCGTAAAAAGTCTTGTGACGCATGAATAGCTAAGATTTACAATTGGCCCTAGTTGGCGCAACTGAAACAAGAAACGCTCTCTCGGCTTAAAATCACTGATTTCGTCAGCCGGCTAGTCTATGACAAATGCCATCAGAAACAGCAACATCAATCTATTGTTAAAATTAAGTTTCAGGTATTTTAGTTCCCTTCATTAAATTAAAACTTCACCAAAACATTAAACATAGCTGTGTATACTTTCACAGCGATGGAACTCTCTGTGGAAACCTCCGACTAGTTTGTCTTTTTTTTTTTTCTTTCTTGTCTTTTTTTTCCTTTCATCTAGTGCTTATCCAACTGCTTAAGTAATTCATAATATAACATGTCGAAGGATGGCGTTTATATTATGTTCATATGCGCTCATACACACATAAAGAATTAGTCGGATATATTTGGCATTCAGTTTTAGCATCCATAATGTTGATCCATATCAAATGTTGAGGTAATAAGTTAATTTTAAACATCTGTCGGTTAATAGCATTTCATCATATTGTTACGAACCTGTAATTTTGCTTCCCAGTGCGAATATAGTGTCTTTATACAAAAGACGGATATACAATCATCTGTATTGGATGGTATCGAATGCACGTCAGTGATCCCAGAGAGTGGTGGCGAATTTGACGGCTTTGGTGACCTAACGGATAAAACCCGAAACAATGAACATTTTCACGAGCCGTTCATTAGGAATGAGATACGTTCAGAATTCTGCTGATTGGTCCAGAAGCTTTTACCCGCGACTCCCGGAAGCTATAAAAGGCTGGCAATCTGAAGATGGAACGGTAGTTACGCCCTACACCCCTCAAGACGGTCTCTTCTAATTGGTCACTGCCTCACTTACATTCCCATATAATACATCCCACTATGTACATAAAAGAAATCGGCAAATAGGAAATTCGTAACAATATAAAAATTAGAACTGAAAATTGCATCGACGTTTAGTTTTAAGTCAATTTTGATTTTAATCCGTTTGAAAAATGTCATAAAAAGTTCATACTCGTTTATTTTTTATTATATTTCTGAAAATACAGATTTTAACACTCTTGACTTTTATGACCTTGTCCGAGATCGACAATTTTTTAAATAAAAGGGTGGTAATGCCTTTGCTAAGAAGTATACAAGAAAGTTTCGGGAATACCCCTCCTGCAGCAGAAGAAAGATTACAAAATGGGGTTCGGAAAAATTAGTATTATGTTGTGGTCTGTTAGAAACAATGACATCCGCAAAGACCTAATCGCTGTAACAATATAAGAATTCCATAAAAAATTATCAACCTGATTCTTTGATGAATTAGACAAAGGCTATGACACCAGCAATACAGAAATCGACCCCTATGACCCCATGTTCCTGAAGAAAGTCAAGAGCCATCAAATACATGTTTAAAGTTTAATTGCTGCTTTACTGCACTTCTTCTTGCATACAGCCGACCACCCCGCCACCACTGAACGCAGCAGTATCGACAGGATTTGTTGTGGTCGACTGCTGAATAAGTATTTATCAACCTTACATTGACAGAACAGTCAAACTAACATTACTTTCGGAGTAGTAAATATCTGCCTTTCTCCCCATCTGCACTCTCTCAAACAGTTTGAATGAAACAATCACTGAATGCACTGACTGCACTGACTTGAATCTGGACTGATTTTGCAGATGCCGAAAATACACATGTAAAATTCTGCATTTATGAGTTTATAAATGAGTTTATGTTTATGAAAAATGAGTTTATCATTCCATGAAAAGATAATTACTTTTATTATACACACCCACTTACTAAGTAATCTCAATGCCATGCCACCTGTTAAGTCCAGAGGTTAAGACGTTCAAGTTCAAGAACTCTGGAAATCGTCTAAGCGACTGCAAATTCTATGCAGTTATTCATCTAACATTATAGCTCCAGTATCAATTATTCAGCGAAAAAAGTTTATAAAGACGAATATTTAAAATTAAATAAGTAGGAACTCACCTGCAGGTCTTGTCATTGGAACAGGTGGGTATGGCAAGTTTCTGGATGGTGATTTCCAGGTGGCAGGAAGGACAGGTAATGAGTTCCACACTGCATCTCTGTGGTATTTGGGGTTGACTGTTGGCCACTGACGGATCCAGCACTTTAGTGAGGCTGGTTGCATTCTCGACGCTGATAATGCCAGATTCACCAACATCTATGTAGTATTTGCGACCGTTCATCCATTTGCACAGATCTGGTATAAGACAGATATTTCATATTTTAAAAAGTTTTATTAGTTTATAATACACAGAAGTAAAATGGTGAATATATAAACACGAAGGGAAAAATTCATTTTTTTATTTAATGCAATATTAAAATCATGTTATTTATTTTCTGTTTATGAATCTGGTGTTTTAGAAAATAATGCTCGATATTTAATCCAAATCAATATTAAATTAGCTTTTGAAGGTTCGGTTATTCATTATAAAGAACTCAATTATGATTGTTAGATCTCTACTGAGATCTATCAATCGTCATTTGGATTTTCCATACTTTGATGAAGACTTAAAATCTTTCTCACGTTCACCTATTGCTTTCAGTGTAGTCCTGTAAACTCTCTCTAATTGTATCGAAATATTTCTATCGTACCTGCTTCTTTAAATAAAATTGCAGGAGAATATAAATCTTTATTTACATTAATAAATAATAAATAAAAATTCTTGAGCATTTTATGCAGGTATATAACTTATTCTTGAATTATAGCAACGTAATTAAAACTAGATAAACGTATTTTTATTTCTTTATAATAAATTATCATTTGTGAATTCACAAATACAAGAAAATTGCAAACAAAAATTCTTTTTTCTTGCAATATTCTTACATTTGATTTTCGACACATTTCCAATTGTATAATGTTGAAAATCAGTCTTGATTTAAATGGGCCGTTGATTATGGTCTATATATAAATCATATAAATGAAACAAATGTCTGGTCGAAGAATGCAAAATATAAATAAAAATCATTGCAAAATATATGAATTTGTCTTTAAACAATAAAAACTCGAAAAATGATTTGCATCCATGGAAAAATTTGCCCAATACCGTATCTTGAGACATCTTATTTAACTATTGACTATTACTTACGTGTATCAAATATTTAGTTGTAAGACTTTTTTATAACGCGATTTTAATCATTATAATTTTTGTTTGCTTTTATTTTAAATCACAGATAACTATATTGTGCTTTTTATTATTACTGTAATTTAAGGGTAAAAGAAGGACATAACTGTTAAAGAAAGAGAAAATAATAGCTAAGAATTAACTTTAATTTGTTTAACCAATATTGTATTAGACCAAAATGCGAAATCGTTTGCAAACCGAAGCGCTTTTATTACTTAAAATAGAAATATTTTATTTATTACAATACAAATTTGTAAAAACGAAATTAGAGAATTTAAAAATAAAATGTTCATTTTACTTAAAGTTGCAAAAATGAATTCGTTATTATCACAGAAATAATTTTTGAAAAAATAATGAATGATATATTTTTGATAAATTGTCTTCATTTTGAAAGAATTCTCTTTTTGACATTAAAATTAAATCCTCAGTGGATTATTTTTAAACCATCATAACTTATTCAAAGTTGTAAAAGATGATTCTTCTTTGTGATTCTAAATCATTCTTGAAAAAACAGCATCGATAATAAAATATTTTTGATAATTTTGCATTATTCTGAATGAATGCTCATTTTAAAGTTAAAATTATTTCTATAATGAATTGTTTTAAAACAAAAACGAATTA
This sequence comes from Argiope trifasciata, assembly GCA_026543055.1. Lineage (NCBI taxonomy): Eukaryota > Metazoa > Arthropoda > Arachnida > Araneae > Araneidae > Argiope > Argiope trifasciata. Next base: position 53,730 of record JAPMOQ010018123.1, read on the forward strand.
TTAAAGTTGCAAAATATAATTCTTCGCCATGAATTTATTAGTTATGAAAGAACATCAAATAAACGTTTTTGATACAGAATAAACTATTTGTTCTTTAAGAATTTTTTGATGTTAAAATTAATTCATTACAATAATTTTAAAATACAACTATAATGCATTAAGTTGCTGATTATTATTTTATATTACTTTTGCTCTTTATAAATTTAAACTTATTTCCATAATGGGTTATTTTAAAACCAGAATAAATTATTTAAAATTGCAAAAGATAATTCTTCGCCATAATTCGGATTAATTACTGTAAGAACATCTAATAAATATTTCTGATAAAAAATAAATTATTTCTTTTTTTTAGTATCGTTAAAATTTTTCTTTATATTAAAATTAATTCTATGTAATTAGTTTTTTTAATAAATCTATAATCCATTAATTTGCTGATTATTTTTTATACCTTCATTCAGCTTTTATTTTACTGTTTTCTATGTATATTTTTTATTATTATTATTCATGGACATTTCTATAAGAATTTCCAACAGGAATCCTTTTTTCATATTCTGAAAGGAATAAAAAACCTGGATAGCAGCTCACGTGCCGGCACAGTTCTGCATTATAACTATCGGAAGCTTTTTACTCAGCGACATACATATGCTTTTAAGAAGTAGACGTGATCGCTATGATACCCTACGCCAATAGAGATATCCCATTCCCAAATGCTGCACTTTCGCAGGATAATTTTTTTTATACCATACACTTTTTCTCTCCCTTATTTCAGTCCTATAAAAATTTCACAGCCTGGAACTTAAACTATCAGGTTATATGATTATATGGCATATCACATTTCTTACGAAAAAAAAAATGGGGAAATACTATAACCAAGTACTGATGACTTGAATTTATATTTTTATTACGATAGAAGAATATATATATATGATATGGTGGCTCCAGTAAAAGCCTTTTAACAGAAGTTAGAACAATATTTTTTTAAGGGTAATTCCATGCTTCAGAAGAAAATTTATTTTTAGTAAAGCATAGCTTTTGCTTAAAATGGAACATAATTTTTCAATTTTTAAAGGGTATTTATTTATTGCTTGAATTAGAGAACGAATAATGTTTATACTAAAGTGAAACCTGAAAGGGATTCCATCTCTATTTCAAAAACCCAGGAAACTACCACATAATATGAAATTATTTGAGAAATTAAGATGACACATACATAAACAGATACATATAAGAGGCCCACTTTCATGTTTTGAATGGATTTCTCTGGTGAAATAAATATCTCAAAATTAATGCAAGATTTGAATTTGCCATTCGTGCAGTACAATTTCGGAAACCCTATTAAAAGAAACCATTTGATAGTTGATAGTTTTGGGTAAGTAAAAATAAACTGTTACACGATAGAACAATTTGTTAACGCAAGATCTGAATTGTATAAGAAACGCAGTTTCTTTCTTTAAATTGTTATATTTTTATTTAATTGTAAAGTACACAGGATAGGATTATATATGGAATAACATATAGGGACAATGGCCACCACGATTTTGCTGGCACAAACGCACTCTTTTGTCGAAATTTTCCGTATCCATTTTGCAAAAGTGTAATTTTTTCTTAAAATACGCGCGTGCCTGTGGGCCTGGTGGTATAGGCCTTTAACTTTAAAGAACTCCATAAAAAGAACTCCAATGGTGTTAGATCACACGATCTAGAAGGACAATTCTCAAATTTTTGAATTGTGGCCGCCAGACTTTTATTATTTTTGAAATATTGTTCAACAATGAAATACGTTGTTCTAAACACGCTGAATTAATTGATATTCGGTTACTAACACAAAATTTAGTTTTTGTTAAGTTTAATTACAATGACGACCCGTTTTAAACAAATTTAGGGCTATTCTAAGAACGATATCATAATTTTAAACTGTGGTAAGATGAGAGTGACACCTGGGCTAGCACCCCCTCTCCAAACTTTCACACAACACCAGCGGGTGTACATTTAGACACGACAGATTTAGCGCACACCAGTCTAGCTTATGCGATGGTTCTTTGGGGCAAGTGTGCCTCGCTGAAGTCGAAACCTTAAAATCAGGGCACCGCGGCCTTACTAATACAGAGAAACGTAAGAACAAAAATTTTATCATTCATTAATTCACAAGAAAAACTAAAATAACAATTATATATTTACAAGTTCTTTTTAAAAGCTATCAATCCTTTACTCGTGAATAAATGCTTTATCTGTGCAATATTTCTTATGCAAAGATAGAGAACCCTTAAATTCGCAGCATAATCTTTTGAAACATTTTTTTTTTTTTTTGTTTCTTTCAAGATAAGTTTTATTTTACTGAGCAAGCAGCTGAACATAACCATTTCCATTCAATGATCGGTTCAGTTGCACCAGAGGACCGAGTCCATGCCATGTAAAAACAGCCCACACCATTATGCAGTCACCACCAGCTTGAACAGTGCCTTGCTGACAGTTTGGGTCCTTAGCTTCGTGGGGTCTGCGCCACACTCGAACTCTACCATCAGCTCGTAACAACTGAAATTGGGACTCATCTGACCACGCCACGGTTTTCCACTGGTCGAGGGACCAGTCGATATGCTCACGAGCCCTGAAGAGTCGCTGCAGGCGATGTCGTCAGTAAAGGCACTCGAGTCGGTCTTCTGCTGTCATAGCCCAAGGAAGACAAATTTCGCCGCACAGTCCTATCGGACTCGTCCCTCATACGTCCCACATTGATTCCTGCAGTTATTTGACGAAGTGTTGCGTGTCTATTAACATTGACCATTCTACACAGACGTCGGCGGTCTCGGTCGTTAAGTGCAGGTGGTCGCCCACTGCGCTGTCCATGATGGGATGGGATGCCTTAAATTTCATACTCTTGGCACACTCTTGATACTGTGAATCTCGGAATGTTGAATTCACTAACGATATCCGCAATGGAATGACCCATGCGTCTAGCTCCAACTAACATTCCACGTTCAAAGTCTGTTGATTCTCGTCGTGCCGCCATAAATCACGAAAAACCTGTTCACATGAATAACTTGAACACAAATGAAAGCTCTGGAAAACGAACTGCGCATTTATACTTTTTCGCTGCGATACTACTGCCATCTGTATATTTGCATATTGCTATCCCATGACTTTTGTCACTTCAGTGTATGCCCAGTAAGTCGTGCCAATTTTAGCAACCCCGCTCACGACTTAGAACAAATCTGCTTGTCTGAGGGAGAGAGAGGGAGGAGATTATAGTGAAGAGAGATCGATCTGAAACCGAAGATGAGTATGTCGCTCTGTTAGAGCATTGGTGTTTCTTTTCGTATTTTTATGTTTTATTTTGTGCTGTGTCCCGTATCAATTTGCGAATAAAAATTTCAAATTAAATTTGGAAGTGATCACTGTCTCTATCGCTCACATTAAAGAAATCCCATGCAAAAAGAGGGGTTTTTACATGCTTCTCGTCAGTCTTTTTTTATCTATGTTCTTGTATAGAGCAAAACGCAGTTCTTTATTCAACCTGTTGCACTTTATACCGTCACACATTCACAGGATTTTGGAATTTTTCATAACACTATGCTCTCTGAAAACATACTGACCCAATGGCCCATTATTCTGCTAAAAACACAAATACCAAAACACGAACGAAGCGAATTTAGTGCTCAGAAAACTCGAAGTAGAGAATTCCTTTGACTACTCGATTGGGCTCAACTATTATTAATTCACCTATTATTAATTCATCTGTAAGGTTGCGAGTTCTGTAAGGCTGCTGGAACATAAGTACATCTATCGCCAGTTTATTCCTATTCGTTAAGCAATGTTTGATCATGCCAACACGAGTTAACTCGAGACCGTCAACAATGCATTAACAAAGAACATTCATCTCAATTTTCTAAATTTTGTAAGATAAACTAAAAATCGAATTTTTCTTAAATAGTTTGGAAAACGGAGAATTTTTCCCATACACTTGGTATGATTGTACATGACAAACTGATGCGAAAAAACAAAAATTTACTATGTTCGTCACATAAAGCAATATATATTATCTTAGAACATTTAGAAAATGGCCACCTATCATTTTATTATTGCATAATTTTCATATCACAACAGTTATGTAACATGAAAAGCATAGTTAAAAAAGCTACTTTGATATAATAAAAATACAGCCGGCAAATTTCTGCAATCTAATTTTTGCAAGAGTTTTCAAGGAAGTTCATATTAAACTTGCTTTGTGCATTTTAAATTGGAAAGAATAATCAAGTTACATGGCATCGTTAACTTTCAGTGATTAGCTTTTGAAGCAGAAGTATGAAAAGAAACGTTCTTTTACAAAATAATGGAGGAAAAATCTATACCCTTAGGAAAATTTTTATTCATAACACTTTCAATGATATTTGCAACAATTGCAGAAATTTCTGGGGGGGGGGGGGGATTGAAGGTCGAAAATAAAAAAGAATCGTTTGCTTTTCATCATTTCTTTATTGTTTTAGATTTCCTGTTAAGATTGAATAGTAATTTTAATTTATAATTAAAATATTCTTTAAAGGTTATTGGATTACATTTTTGTATTTAATAATTTGCTCACTTTTCTTCATATTATGTTCATGTTATAATCATTTTATTCTTTAATAAATTCTTACAATTGTTCGCTGCATTTTAATATTGACATGCAAGATTAATAAATGAATAAATACACCATACTTTATTCAGCTATGAAATAGCCAGGAAAAGATTTTAAATTCCAAGAATTTAATGATATTTTCAATTTAAAAGTACTTAGTGAAAAGAATTCTTTTTATACATAAATTCTGGATCTCACAAAAATACATAATTAAAAGAAATATAAAAAATGATTAAGGTCCATATAGAATATGGGATACTATACCGTTTCCTAGGACCGTTGGTGAAAATTAAATTGTTTCCTCAAATAATCAAAAAAAAAGATGCCGATAATTTGGCGATTTTTTACGTCCCCCAAAAACGGAGAAGTATTATTATATTCCAGGGTCGTTGGCGATAGTTAAATATTTTTTGCCAAATTGTCAACACCAAAAAAATAGCCAATAATTTGGTGGATTTTTTATGACCCTCGAAAAAAAAAAGTGCCGAATACGGTTCTTTAAAAAAGAAAAGTAATTAAAATATGCATCGAATTTATTAAAATGAACAGTTAATATTAGACAACACATAATTTTTTATCACGTTTATTATTTTGTCATGAATATAATGACATTTATTATTATTAATTCAAATTAAATTATCTCTTTTAACTTTCTGTCTGATAGAAAATAGTAAGGAAAGAAAATAGCTGTTTATTAATTACAAAAAAATTTAATAAGAAAAGCAAAATTATTTTTTAATACAGTCCATCTATATGTCAAAACGGCATTAAACATTCATATTTTGTAAATCATAATGCAATACATAAAATATTTAGTAATATAATATAAATATTTATATAATACTAATGGCAATATCTGAAAAACTTAAATTCATATAAAAATTAAAATATGCTAATTTCAGATATCGTAATTAATTTTTAATTAAAAATTAAATAATACAGGAACAATAAAATGTAGTTATTATTAATTAAAATACAGTTGCAACAGTTGATATTTGTGTGCGTTTTATTACTTTAAAACTTATATCGAAAATTACATATAGATGGAATATAGCTAACAGTCGTGAAAAGTTCTATTTTTTTTTTTTTTTTTTTTTTTTGTATTCTAGATAATGCATATCTTAAAAAGTACTATAGAAAGTTGAAGAATAAAAAAGCTATAATGTTATCTTTTTAAGAATGTCACACAAACAAACAAAACAATTATTTAACAAAAGAATTCGTCCCCGGTTGCAGTTTTATAAATTTAAAAATTAATATTTTCTTTCTTTCTTTCTTATATCTGCGTAACTTTAATTAGTTGATATTGTCAAACCCTTTTTTTTAACAACATAAACATTGCTCAAATTTCTTTGATAGTCATAATTCCACTTATTTTTTTTAATACAAAATCAACTTACCTCCATCAGGCAAACAGTTCCCCACACATATTACAAGTAAAAAACACCATGATTTTAGACCTGGAATAAAAAAGAAGTATTGTAATTAATTATACTGTTAGTAAAAATAACAATTATTATTACTCGTCGAATATTTAAATAAATCAGCGAAATTAAATAGTTAACCACCATGCAGAAATTGTACGTAAAACAACAATTCGTATACATTTCGAAATTAAAATTTGTTTAGATTTTTCCTATGATCGACTGAGAAATTTAAAAAGAAACCCTTTTAATTTAATATTTTCGACATATACATAAAT
>JAPMOQ010018123.1:79563-100160 GCA_026543055.1 Argiope trifasciata
GTGTGTGTGTGTGTGTGTGTGTGTGTGTGTGTGTGTGTGCGTGCGTGCGTGCGTGTGTGCGTGCGTGCGTGCGTGTTGTTCTAAAGTTCACACCTCTTTCCTTATTTCATAATTTATCCAAGGAACTGCTGCTTTCAAAACTTGTGCCAATAAGTCATTTGAGTATCATACCCTTGAGAAGTTTTTCTTCCATTATCTAATCACGTATAGAAAGTTCTACATTTATTTTTTTTTATATCGCCCATATGTGATTGCTATATTTACAACTAAAAAAGAAAGAATATATTATCTTCAGATTTGAAATGGAAGAAACCAGTTTCCGGTTTGTTCGCTAAAATTCGCGGTTTAAAAAGTTGTTTTAAAATTTCACAGAAAAGTTAATTTTATAATTCATTCGATTATTAAAGAAGGGAAAAGGGCATAGAATCATAATAGTGATCATGTTGTTGACTTCGCATGGCATGCATTATTACATTTATCATATGACTTAGACATCATTAATTTTATATAATTTCTGTTACTTTGATGGAAATTCATTACCTATAGCTTTAACAAGATATATTGAAATTATTTATCTCAATTATAGATAGTGACAGTAAGGCTTTTCGAATTACGTTTTGCCATGAGAACCATATTATAGTTTGTGCACCATTATATTCCAAATTTGCTTCTTGATTTCGGAACTGAAAGGTTTGCTGCAAAAAGAATGTAGCTCACACCTGGGGGAATTTGGAGTTACATGTACTCACATGTGGTAAAATATTTTAATTATTTGCTTTTTACTATTTGGATTATTTGCTTTTTACTGTTTGGATTATTTTCTTGGTGCTCAAAAAATGTAGCTCAAATCGTTAGTTCTCGCGTTACTCAAGTGTGATGATTAATAGGAACATTTTTTTTGTTTTTAAATCCATGTTGTATATACATTTTGTTAGTTTTTTTTAAATAAAATAATATTACAGTTAATTGATTTTTATTGTGAAATATTTTTCATAATGGTAAACAGACTATTATTTGGTTACAAAAAAGAGGTCGCTCCAGCATTCCAAAATGTGCTACTTCATTCAAAAAACATATTTTTGAGTGAAAATGCTGTCATGATATGCAGGAACAATTAAGAAGAATGATTAAAAGGAAAATCTTAACACAATTAGGAATTTGGAATTTTATAGATTTCTGTGCAAACTTGAATAATTGAAGTTATCTCCTTTTTGCAGCAACCTTGAATTTAAACGCATCTATTAAATATATACATTGATAAAATTCCTTGCAACTTTTTTAAAAACCTTAATTCTAAGGTGAAAAAAAAACCCGACAAAACAAATGAAAAATTTTATTTGAAAGTTGTTGAGTCAAGCAAATCCTACTAGCAACGCTGAATTTTCAAATTATTTAGTTTGAAATTATACGTTCAACAAGTTAACCTTCGAATCAAACATTTTAATTTAGTCACTTGTGTCGCAGCAAACGATTGAAATCAGCGATTCTCGCTGAGAATTCATAATTAAAGAAATCTTTTTGAAAGTCGTTCACATTTTCAGACTTTTGAGTGCTCTCCAAGTTTATGTTTAAATATCAGGAAAAATTTTCCAGTCGGCAAATTCCCGCCATTTTGACAGTAGGAGAAGGGAGAGAAACTGTTTACCTTCCGTCTTCCCCCTACATTTTAAAAAAGACACGCAGATTTCATTTCGCAAGTAAATAGATGTTCTTTTCCAGAGAGGGTTCGGAAATCCTTTTAGCAGGGAATTTCTAATTTTCGCCTCGATTCTGCTTTCATCAGCAGTTTCTCTCTTCTCTTTTGACATTTGCATTTCGCAGTGTCTTGAGCAGGCTCATTTTAAATTCTGTCAGAATGAAAATGGTGGAAAACTTTATTTGAATATTAAAAGAATGGTTTTATAGAGAAAAGAGAATCGGAGAACGAACGGAAAATGGAATTTAGTAGAAATGAAAATGGCATTTCTTATTTTGTGTTCGTACTAAGAATTTGGAGAATAAACGAATACATTCTTTCTAATAAGAATAATTTCTTCGATTTAAAAATTAAATAATATTATCATTATCGATTTCAGAATTTTAAAGAATCAAAGGAGAAACTTGGCTGGCATCTCAAGAGATGTCAATCAGAATACAATGACTCATTCAATGGAACTAATTCATGTGCAGTCACATGTCATAGCAATAACAGATTATGTAGAGATGTTCTATGACTGCATTATCTTCCTGCCTGAGCAACGAATTCCAAAATTAAATTGTAGCATCTCACTTTGCATTCAACAAATAATTCTATAACGTTTAAGGCAAATTTACTTCCAAAAACATTATACTCAATATATGTATATATTAATTCAAAAAATGGTTTTTTATAGTATTTAAAAATACTTATAGTGAATTTAAACAATCCTAAAGATTTCAAGAAATCAATAATAATCAATTATAAGAATTTTTGTCAGAATTCAAGAATTTGCAGCAGAATTCTGATTTAAGAATATTTCTGCTTCGAGTAGCTGAGGAAAACATAAAAGACACAATTTCAATTTCAATAATTATAATTAATTATGCAAAATTCTATATACGAATGAGTTACATTTATATATTTTTCAAATCCCTAGCGAAATATTATATTTTCCCCCTTAATTTGAACAAAAATGTATTTTATTTGTTCCAAAGAAATGAGGGTTTAAAAATTTTCTAAATCATTTATCTTAATAATCATCATGTAAAAAAAAAAAAACAGCAAAGAATTTTTGTAATAAGTTTCTGAATACGTAATTTATATCTATATCTATATCTATACTTATAATAAAGCTCAATGTGTGTGTGTGTGTGTTGCCGCTCTACAGGCCAGACCGTTGGACCTACAGCTACCAAATTTGGTACATGCATACCTTGGATGTCGGGAATGTGCACCTCTTAGCCCTTTTTTTGAATTTTTAATTAGAATTTGAGTTAATTAAAATGTAAGCGAAATTTCGACGTTTCTCCGCTATAACTTCCGAAAATACGATTGCATAAACATGATTTTTACATCAATTTAAAGATTAAAAAATTAGCCTTCTAATGGTAGCAGTGTTTTAATGTAAAACTCAAGCTTCTATTTTTAACGAATTTTTAAAGAAATATTTTAACCATGTTTTTTTAGCACGTGACTGGATAAAATAAAACAAAACAATGCCGGACATTCAAAATTTAAAAAAAAAAAAAAAAAAAAAAAAAACTGTCTTCGGAAATTAAATCTAAAGAAATGCAACTTTTAGCACGTGATTGGATAAAGTAAAAGAAATATAAAATGTGATATTTTCTTTCAAAAATAAATGCAAAGCAAAGGTTTCTACAATCATTTGCAATATCTATATCATTAACTCAATAAATCTTCTTTATTTACGGTAAACCTGATTGAATTTAGACAGGATACGCATTGAAATCCCGACTTAATGGCATACTTATGTAATCGTTTGCAATATCTGTATCATTAATTTAATACTTTTTTCCCTTTCTCGCTTTCTTTAAAAAAACATATTTAATATTTTGGCAACATCATCGAAATTTTTTTTTAATATTTTGGAAGCATAACCGATGGTTAAAACTGACTGATTTATAAAATTAAAGAATATTATTAGGAAAAGGTGTACTTTTAGAACTTTCCGTCCATCATCTTAAAAAAAATATTAATTTCAGGTCAATCAATGCGCGGAATTACTTCAAGGCTAATGAATATGTGATTTAATTGAAAATTTTAGAACGCTTTACTCATGGCGAACCAGCTGGTCGCCAAAGACAGCTAGAAGTAAATAAATAAAACAAAATTCACTTTATTACAAACTAATGACTAATAAGCCCCAAAAAATAAAAATAATTAATCTCAACGAATGAAGCCATTTTGATAAAAAATAAAACGAAAATGTAAGCTTTTCTTTGAAATAATGTAATAATTGGGAAACATGAGAATAACAACAAATGAAAATTTTTATTAACTCGAACTTCCAACATGGAAGTTCGTTTGGCTGCATGAAACTATAAATTTTAAAAAAATAAGAGGAGAAAAACAAGGAGCTTTTTTAAAAAATTAAGAAGTGACATTTATAATTTTCTAGGTAATGAAGCAAAAAGGAAAAAAAAATGAAAGAAAATCATTCGGTATTGCCAGTAATAAATGAATGACAGTATATTTAATCCGAAAGACAAATTCCAAAGATGAAAATTGCTTGGCTTCGTAAAAGAAAACAATGAAATCTTATAAATTTTAAATTTCCGGGATACAGAATAGAAGACTATTAAAAAAATTTATTTAAAAAATAATATTAAAAAATCAAAATTTAAAATAGTCGAATTCGACATTGTTAGCAACAAATTCAAATTAATATAAAAAATTATAATGCAAAAACTGAAATTCTCCAAATGAAAATTATTTGATTTTGATGTAAATAATGAAAGTTCATGAATTTCCTGAAAATAAACTGTTAAGAACAAAATTATTACGATTTTTTAGATATTCAAGTGAAATAATGCATTAAAATTTGAAATGAAAGAAAATTGTTAGATATTACTAGTAACAAATAAACAATAATCAATATATTGCAAAAAAAATCAATTTCCAAAACTGAAAATCATTTGGTTCAAATGAAAGTAAACATAACGAAACTTTATAAATTTTCTTAAAATAAAATAGGAAAATATATTTAAAAAATTGTATTAAAAAGGAATATTTTACGTTTCCGTTAATTAAAAATCAATCAAACGCTCTTACCATTCAGCTGCATAGCACGCAAAGTTTGTCCTCGTGTGGTTGACACGAAGATAGAAGTAATTGAAATTCAAAAGAGACTTGGGCTCCATGAGCATAAGCCTTTCTCCAGCAACGTGAACGAAAACGTGAATGGCGATTCTCTGACACCCAACTTGAAGCCTTAAAAGTATTAACTATTCGGTTTCCTGGCTTCCCAGTTTATTGGATTAGGTAATAGGATAGGATAGAAGTCCTTCCAAAGTTTACACATGGATATGTACACGTGAACATGATGCGACTTAATATCTATTTTCTGACAGCTACGAAGGTCAACAAGAAAGATGGTTATCTGTTTGTTTACTTAAACTAAAATGGATTATCCAAGGGAATATAATATAACGTCGTTATCCGAGGAAACATAAATAGATGGTAATAGGATAAGAAAAAAAAATTTCAAATAATCCTGAAGTATCAACAGCTGGTTAAGTTAGATCAAAATCAATTATTTTAATACATGTGCATTATTTTTTAATTAACCTTTCTCAAATTACGAATCAATGCCAATGCCCGTATTTTCATCTCCAAATTTCTACACCACACCATACAAAATAGAAAGCATCGAACGATAATGAAAATTTTATCTTTTATAACTTATTTAGACATTAATATGTTTATATCTTAATGTCTTACGTATTTAATTAAGTTGTATAACTTTTCGCCTTTTTCAACATTCATAAACTGCAAAAACGAACGAAATCCCCTTTGAAATTTTGTAAAATCATTCAAATATTTTTCTACTTAACTATATTTTAAATAATGTAGCTCTATAAACGCTTCGATTCATACTCATGGAAAATAAAAATTAATTATTTAAATTATGTATAAAAATTACACAGCATTCATTGGAATGGAAACGACATCGGTAACTCAGTAATTTTCATTTGACATTTCAGATTTCGGAACAAAGTTCTCTTCAGCATACCTTCAATTACTCGTTAACGAGATACAATATTGTATTATATGAGCAGAGTGGTTCTGACGGGTTAGCGACTGATCCTCCCTCGAAACGAAAGCATTTACATATAGATAAAAAAAATTGAAAAGGATTGAATGTTTGAAATTAGACTGCATTGAACTCGGTGGGATTTACTATTTCTTTATATCGTGATATTTTCGTATGAAGAAGTACGACGGAGTAAAGTAACAAATAGGTAATAACAAATTTTGATTCCTTTTGTTTTCTTAACTTATATAACTTTATTAGCGTCTTGGAATTAAATTATTCTATTTAATTCATCAAATATTAGGTTGTTCGGAAAGTAATTTCGTTTTTTCCCGACAGAGGATTTAATTGTATTTTTCGCACCCAATTTCATACTTAAACCGCAAAATCATTTTATGTTTTAAGAGCTGATATAGCAAGGCTTGAGTGTGAAAAAGTGCAGCTGATTCTTCGCAGTAGTTTTTGGATGGTGCCCTTTTAAATATGGAGAGCAATAAACAGCATTTTCGTCATTTTTTTCTTTTTTGCTATATAAAAGGTAAAAATGCTGTCAAGCCAGAAATAAATTAGCCAATATGTGTGGAGAAGATGTGTTAACAGTACATCAGTACCAGAACTGATTTGCAAAATTTTTCCTTCAAATGAGGAGGCCAAAAACCACCTCGATCAGTTTTTTTTACAGCAAAGACCAAAACTTTTATGAGCGTGTAATCATGTTACTACCAAAAATATGGCAAAAGGTATTAGACCAGAATGGCAATTTTATAATTTAATAAATAATTTATTCATTAAACGAAAATTTCTTTTCATTTTGACAAAAAAAAACGAAATGACTTTCCGAACAACCCAATATGCTGTATCTTTGGTTGAGAATTTGTTTATATGAATTAAATAACTTAGAATTTGATTAAGACAATAATAAGATATTATATACATGATCTGCCAGTAGAAAGTAGATGAAATTATAAGCAACACAGATACGTATATGGAAGTTTAATAACAATATAATTATTTTCTAAATTCCTTTCACTTTCGCTTGCATTCAAATTATAATATCCTTGAAATAGTAACAAAATATAATGACAATGATTGCTTACCTGTGATGCAAGCATAACGGTTTCGGGGCATTTCTTGGCCAGTGCTCCACTATCTGTAACAGAAACAAAATTTAGTGATAAATTTTTAACAGTGAACTTCGAATTCATTTAGATTATATCATTAAAAAAAGATAAGTATCAATTTCATAATTTCTTGCCCATTTGAACTACAAGAAATATTCTTATTTATAACAAGAACTATTCTTACTGAAATTATCAAATTTTGCCTAAGAATTAAAAGAAAATCTTAGTCATTTTATTATAAGAAGTATATTTGCTTAAACTATCAGATATTCTAAAGAATTGAAAAAAAATATCGTTACTTTTTTTTGTAAATTAGAATAAATAGTGTCGCTTTAATAAATGAAAATACATATCAATTCTGATAATAATAAAAAATATAAAATATAATAAAAATAAATACACTAAAAAATCTGAAAACAAATTTAATAAGAACATCAGAAGAATAAAGTATAAATTGTAAAATGTAAAACGCAAAGCTTTATTTGCAAATGATCAATACCTTTTTGTGGCTTATTTAAAGAATAAACCGAATTAAAAGTAAGCGAAAGCAAATACGATGCACAAAAACTAGACGCAATTTCGTATTCAAAAATATCAATTTATATCAATTACTTACTTCAATTATTATATAAATGAGAAAAAAAAATAGAAACATTGAGCAACTAAAAAAATAACATGGATGTAAGATATGAAAATATAATTCAATGTGGTTATGCTATGAAATATCAATATACAGTGTCTCACAAAAGTGATGGGACACTTGTGCTTTACAAAAGGAAAATGTAATAAAATAAATAAATAAATAAACATGTACAAATTTTTTGTGGGTGTATTTCATACTTAAATTTTGTAACAATTATTACATAACATACATTTTGTTAAAATATTAAAATATTAATTTAATAAAAACATAATTGTTTAGAACGGAGCAAAAATTAGCTCTCATAAGTGATGGGACACCATTAGATACGCAACAAAAATCGTCTGAAATAAACAATAAAAATATTTTTGGGGGGTTTTATTTTTACTCAAAAGCAATTGGCAATAATTTATAAAATCGTCTGCAGTATTTCTCTCCAGATTGCTTTGGAATTTTTGTGTTTTTTAGCTCTGTGCAGCCATGAATGCTAAACGAAAAGAAACTTCGCTTGAAATTCGAAAATTAATTATTAATTTGCATATTGAACGGGGAAAATCTATTAGAGAAACTGCTGAAACAGTTAATTTGAGTCATTCAACAGTTTTCAACATCATTAAACGATATAAAAAGAATCATATGATTCTGGATAAAAGAAGACCTGGCCGACCATCAAAGCTATCTAATGGATTAAAGCGAATTATCGTTCGAATTATTTTAAAAAAATCCAAGAATGAGTGCTCCTAAAGTTGCTGCTGATTTACAAGCATTATATGGAGCAATTTTTAATCCTGAGACTATTAGAAGAGTAATTCGATCTGCTGGATATCACGGTAGAGTAGCCAGGAAAAAATTCAACGTAAGTGAAAAGAATAGAAAACTCAGACTGGCATTCGAAAAATCCTACATAAATAAGAATTCTGATTTCTGGAATAAAGCTATATCTGCTGATGAGAGTAAATTTAATATATCTGGTTCCGACGGTAGAATTTTGGTGTGGAGAAAATCCAGGGAAGAATTTCATAAAGAGAACCTGGTGCCAACAGTAAAACATGGTGGAAGAGGAGTTAAGGTATGGGGGTGTATGTCGTCCGCTGGGGTCGGTAATCTTGTTTTTATTGACAGTATAATGGATCAGTACAAGTATATCGACATTTTAAAGCAAAATTTGAAATACTCAGCACGAAAATTGAACATTCATAACGATTTTAAATTCTACCAAGATAATGATCCCAAGCACACTGCTTTGAACGTTAGACTCTGGCTGCTGTATAACTGTCCTGAAATAATAAAAACACCACCACAATCTCCTGACTTAAATCCCATAGAGAATATTTGGCAAGAATTGGAATCAAGAATTCGCAAACACACCATTTCTTCAAAACAACAATTAAAATCGGTGCTTCAAGAAGAATGGGGTAAAATCACTCCAGAAATCACAGAAAAATTAGTCAAATCCATCTCAAGAAGATTAAATCATGTTTTAAAAGTAAAAGGAAATCCAACAAAATATTAAAACCTTTTAAAAAGTAAAATTTTTGGATAAATATTTTCTGGAAAAGTAAGTGTCCCATCACTTATGTGAGCCATTTTTTTTGTTCCTTTCTAAATAACTGTATAATTTATTAAATTTATTTTAATATTTTGACAAAATTTTTATAATGTAATAATCGTTACTAACTTTAAATATAAAACACACCCCAAAATTTTTTGTACGTGTTTATTTATTTATTTTATTACAATTTCCTTTTGTAAAGCACAAGTGTCCCATTATTTTTGTGAGACACTGTATCGATTTGAAATATAGACCCCACTTATACATATTAACACTAAACAGTCAGCATCTTTTTAATAACTATTTCAATGCCGGGTTTTAATTAGTTCCTGTATAGAAATTCCTATATAAAAATTATCAATAGTTTTGTCAATAAATTTAAATAAAAATTAATTAAAAGAAAATTAAAAACTCTGCATCATTATTTTTTATAAAATCGTTAATTAATCAAATAAAAATTAGAAACCAACCTTAAAAATGAAATGCTACTTGGACTTGTTAATTTAAGTTCATATATCTAAAATATATCTCTCGTTCAGAATTAGCATTAAAAGTTACAAAAAAAAATTCCAATTTTATTAGAAAACATTTTTTTGTTCATTACATATCAAAGAGATTTCAAAAATGTGGAATTCGAATTTTACCGGCACAAAAGCCATATCTGGCTATACTACTTAAATATAGAAATCTTCACTAGCAAAGTATTAAACCGGATATCGAACTGTTCTTAATTGTTTTCCTCTAATGGTTTATGTTTAATATTTTTAAAGTTTGTAGTATCTTCTTAATGCCAAACGTTCTTTAATTTAAAAAAAATCAATATTAAAAAAAGGGCAAAATAAAAATAAGTTGGATACTAAAGAAATTTAGGCTACTATAAATAAATCTGCATATCTCAACTATTAAAGTTACCATTATAACGACATATGATTGTTTGTTTGTATTCAAACCTATTCTTCAAAAGCAGTCATTAAGTCGTTATTTCTGCGGTCATCAAATATATATAATTATGTTCGATTAAAAATATAGTTTAATATGATTTTTTAAAAAAATGTATTGTTATTCATTTCGGAAATTTAATTTTGGAACAAAAATCAATGGAAAATAAAATTGCATTTCAAACGAACGTTGTTTGTTGACATAATTTTTTTTTATAATCCAAAACTATTTAGCATTTATTTTTTATCACTTTTTATTTCAAACTCAAAATAATTATACTCATTTTTAAGTGCATTCTAGATCTTTATTTATTTAAATGGGTGTAATCATATGTAATCAAAAAATTTTGATAAAATTTATATCAATATACTCATACATCTGAGTTTAACTACTGCAAACATTTCTTTTCATAAAATGAAGTTTTATAATTGAACAAAGTTACACAAAAATGGATTGCAACAGGTTTAATTGGCTATAATTAACAAAAAAAAACGAGCACCGTTAATATATGCGAATTTAAAAACTTCTGAGCCAATTATAAACTTCACTGGCGATGCCAGGTGCAAGCGATAATATTTACAAAGTAATTCCCAATTTGATAAACTTTTGGCAGATGCAGATGATGAATCATTAATCAAAAACGATTTACAAACGAGTTTACCTGTAACAATAATTCTATAAATAAATAAAAAAAATAATGCTGATTTTTCGAAGAATTTGACACAACATTATTAATTTCCGTTAATTAACAAAACGCAAAAGGAAAAAAATCCTTTTGTTTCATATTTTGTAATCAGATACAAGCATCAGCAAGAAGAAAAAACGTTCTTTTCAAATGAAAACTGGTCCTTTGCAGCTCTCAGAGATTACAATCAGAACCCCACCCGTTATGAGATTTTTATCAAATGCGTTCCAGAAAATTCATACATAGATTTCTACTGAATAATACGATTTTTATGTGGGAAAAGCATTTTATTGTAGTATTGAATCTTAACGTTTTCCATGAATCCTAATAAAATAACTGTTAGTACCAGGAACAACGGTGACATTCAGTATTCGCGTGAGGACCATATGTCACGAAGGCAGCATGACACTAAAGGAGAGATAAATAATAGGACCTTGAAATAACAGTCATTGAATTTTCATCGTATTCATGTTCCAAGGTTTACTGGAATTTCCAAGAAAAGGATTATGGATGGATGTAATGCAGAAATATAAAAATAATCTAATTGGCAATATATTTAGACAGAAATTATTTTTAGTTTGATTTCAAGTTTCAATAAAGAATATTATATAAAAGAATTTATTTATTCCATTTTTCAATAAAAAAATATGTTCGAAACCATCGTTCAAAGATAATATTTTCTCATAAAAATAGCTTCAATTTATTCTCGAGAAAAAAAGCTTTATATAAGACTAAAACATTATTCATTAAACGGATTGTTAATTCAGTAATCTATATAAGCAGGTAATGCAAACGATTTTTTTATTTTAATTTATTTTGAAGAAAGAAAAGAATATCTAAAATTATGTCTTCAAGTTTTCGATATTCTTTGAAAATATTTTTTCAGAGAAAAATTAAATCTCAGTGAGCTAATATTCTAAAAATTAATAACAATTGTTAATAAATAATTATTCTTTCAAGAAAAATAAAATTACAATGCAGTTTTTTATTTTATGTCCAGTCAAAAAAGTCAGGTTTTTTTTAAAAAAAAAATCACAATTGGCTTGAATTATTAAAAGTATAAATTTTACTGAAAATTGATTATTAGGGTCATTAAAAATTTTCTTTGGTGAATTTAAGAAATAAACAGCTTTCAATTTATTTCATACGAACGCAATTTTTTGTAAAGAACTTTTTTTCGTTAAAATCTAAATATTATTTTAAAAAAATTTCTTAGCGAATATGCAAAATGAAAAAAAAATGATTCTTTTAATTTTCAAAGATTGCATTACAGATTTTTAGTTTTTGTGAGATACACTACAAATGTTAATTAAGGAATAAAAATGACTAATATTCAAAAATAATAATAATACATATGAGAAGTAATACACAAACAATTCAAATATTTGGTATGATAATATTAAAAACTGCTGAAAATTGTTATTCTTATGCCGGGATTACACTCGACCAGTAGGCAGCTCATGTTCAGAAAAAGACTGATTTATGTTTGCCGCAATTTCAGACATTCCTAGCTTGGCGATAAATTGTCTTTATGGCGTTCCTGAAATTTTCTCTTTTACTGTGCATGTATTAAAATGATGGATATTTACACAAAGAGGCATGGTTTAAATAAAACAAAAAGCACAAAATATCTAAATTTGAAAAACTCTAGAAAAGAAAAAGTAAATAAAATAAAAAAATTACTCACACACAAATTCTTATCAGAATCAATAAAGGACAAAAAATATCGGAATTAATTTGGGATAAATGATCAATTTTTTCACTCCAAAAAACTCGCCAAATTCTACAAATGCATATGCAGTGAGGAAATAATACAGTACCATATTGTTGTCCCGTCTGGACAATTACTTGCCATTAACAGAACAGCATTTTTAACCATTTCCACGCATGCGCTGCCTACTGGTTGTCTTATAATTGGCCGAATATAAACCCGGCATCAATTCAGTTCAGTTCAGTTCAGTTATATTAACGTCCCGTTTTAAAGCAACACGAGGGCTATTTTGGGACGGACCTCGTAATTTTGAACCACGGTCAGATGACGAGGACGACACCTGAAGTGGCACCCCCCTCTCCACACCACACCACACCAGCGGGCCCGGCATCATCACAGCACAAATTGAATTTTGAAAATAGCATAATAAATAGCATCAGTTAAAAATCCATATAAAAATTATTTTACAATGTTATAAAAATATACTTTGGCATTATCAAAGAAAAAATGAAAAGGTTTTATATCCATTTAGTCTTAAACCATTCACGTTAATAAGATATCAGATAAAGTCAATAATCAAATGAAAGAAATAAAAATATCTGATCCAAACAGAAGTCGCAATCAACGTAGCACGATACCAATTTCGATTTTTACGTCATTTCGATGACAATTACAATTACTTCCGGAAAAGTTATCACGCGATGCTAGTTAAATACCATCGATCTAAGGTCCGCAAAAATAAAAGAAATATCTCAAATAAATTAAACTTTCTAAGGAACCTCTATTGCTTGAAAAATCTTATTTTTAAAAAAATAAGGGCTGAACTTAATGCCGATTTCCAGCGATGTCACAATTAACTTTTAAATATATAGTTTGCTTTAAGTTTATTGCTGCATTACTTTTAACTATTGTTGCTATTAAAACTCCCATCCAAGCAGAGAAATCTCGTAAAATATTTTTTATTTTTTAAAAAAAGGACTCAGTACTCAAAGATTATTAAATTAATATCATTACATGCAGGATGATTTTCTTGTGGATATTTAGCTAATAGTAAAATAGAACGACTTGAAAGAAAGTTAAACAGTAATGTCTCATTAAAAATTTAAGTAATATAATACTTTTATTTCAAAACTAAAGGGGCTATTAAAACTAACAAAGATTTCAGACACTAAATGGTTTTTCATTCTCTTCCTGAGGAAAAGAAATTGAAATATGGTTATTTGAATATAAAAACCATACTCTTACATTTTTTTTTCATAAGGTTTACAAATTTATTTTTGAATTTTAACGGCCTCGTCTTAAATAATCTGAAAGGAAGGGGAAACATAATTAAACTACAAACGAACACAAATAATTGAACTTGAAAAGATGTGATCTAAAAATTCGAACAAATGGCTTTTCCTTGAATTATACCACAAAAAGTTATTCTAATAATTTGAGATCTTTCACTTAAATAAGAATAAATAACAAAAAACGATCCAAATTTTTTTTAATTATTCCTTATATATAATATTAATCATCAATCAAGCAAGGGAATCATGGAAGCAAAGTTCAAGATATCAGGTGAGAGCATTATTATTTTTAAGTCCTTATTTCTCTTAATTTATTTCAGCATGCATGAGACGACATTTAGAAAAACGATGGGGTTTTTTTGTTGTTGTTGTTGTTGCTGTTGTTTTTAAACACCGCAAAATCCCTCCGTCGAGCTTCAAAACTTAGTTTGCCAGATAGAAAAATTTAAAACGAAAGTTGAACATTCGCGCCAAGTTTTATCTTTAGTTGGCGATAAATCGCCGAATGTGACAACCATCAATATTATTTTCTAATAAACCTGACTGACTAATAAATTGAAACCTCGATAAATCGCCGATTGGTTGCCTACGTATTTTGAGGCTTCAAAAAATCAAAGCAAAACAGTATCATACTCTCACATCATAATAAAGAAGAGAAAAAATAGCATTAAACATTAAATTTCGCTGTTTGAGAAAAAAAAATTGATTCAACATAAAACAAACAATACATATCTGCGTTTCTATGCATTAGAAGCATACATATTGATGTTATTGTTTACATATGATATATAAATTTATGTAATTAGGCCAAAACTTTGATTTTATCTCAGTAGATCCACAAAACATTTTTCTGAAAACTCTCGCCACGAAATTAAAAAAAAAAAGAACCTTGCACCAAAAATGCTTTTAAAGTTACCTGTCAAGAAGATTCAAGGTAACCGAACATAAACCGTCTCACAAACATGATAATCAGTAGCTACAATCGAACAATCATCACCTCCATCAAACGGCAAATTCGAATAATCATAATGATAACTTCCTTAAAGGCAAAGTAATCTCTCTGGCTCCTGTGGAACTAATCAAAAGAGCGGATTATCATCGATTCAAGGACAAATGGACGAAGAAGCAAAAGGAAACAATCTGAATTGTAATCACACTTGACATGGATTCTTAAATCGAATAATTTTTGATCTTCTCAAGTCAATAACTAGGGGCGGATTAGCAGGTTAGAAGAAAATAAGTGTTCAACAAGGACATCGAAATCAAAGAAGGGTTTAAAATGTTTTTCATTTTTACAATCAGTGATAACTTTTGGGCAATGGAAAAAAGTTTATTATTACGTGCACTTAAGTTATAATACATTTATCTAAGTTCATTATTCATATTGACCCGTTTTCGGTTCTAATAGTACTAAACCCATCCTATTAGCTATTTATGAAAACGTTTTTTATTCTATTCTATTATCATCAAAAAATTCGACCTCCAGATTTCGACAAGTCTACACGGTTCAACCCTCACCAATTCTGAGAACGCATTTTTAAAATTCTTTCTATATATCTGTGAATACAATAAGTTAAAACAATTTTGAGCTAGATGGATAAAATTTTATATATCTTATAAATTTATATATCTGAAATATTGCATATCTTAAACATTATAAAAAATTTTATCTTCAATATTAGCAGCAAATTTGCAGATTTCTAACGAAATGAATTTTTATTTGAATGAATTCCCTTTAGAAGAAGTCTGTCTGTCCAGCTAACTGAAGACAAGTGAGCAAAATAACTCCAAAACGTAAATAGCTAGATAGATAAAATTTGCTACACAGGTTTAAAAGTTTAAATGTACATTTTTATCAAATTTATCAAAAATTTAACTTCTGTTGGTCTGTATTACAGCCTGAATGTAAATTCAATAACTCAAAAAATATACATGAATTAAATAATTGATATTTATTGTCAGACATTTTGATAACAATTGTAGTTTTATGTAAATATTTGATTTAAATCAGTTGGAAAACAGACGATAAAAATATTTCTAAATTTTGTACATTAACCGCACACCGAAGGTTAATTTCCGGAATTCGCAAGATGAATTCAGTAAAAATGGTAGATTTACGCCAAAAAGGCGTGGCTAATTTACGCCAATGCTATGCAATTAATACACAACTACAGTATACTTTTATTATAAAACGAAGCATACAGCTTTATGAATAGGGTCTGAAAATATAAATCTGATGTTTAATGATGTTGACGGCTTGGCCAAATGTCCACACTTTTATTGGGGCGGGAGGGTGACAATACTTTTAACAGAGGAAGAAAGAGAGTATGATGGGGTTTTTTTTGTTGTTGTTTTGTTTCATTTTTTTTTTTTTTTTTTCTTTTCTTTTCTGAGAATGAGATTCGGTTTCATTCCGCTCGTTGTTTTTTGCATGAAATGCCTCCAAATAAGAAGAGATATTTTGCCCAGCGTATTTTCTCCGAGACAATAGCGGAAAGGGATTCTTAAATATAAAAAAAAATCTATCTTAAATAATATAATTTTATATATATTATATTTTATTATATTTAGTATTTATCTTTTATATTTTATTTAGTATTATATTATTTTTTATTTTTAATATGTTTAGTATTTAGTATACTAGTATTTATGACCACACAATCAACATACTTCTGGGGGGGGAGGCGTGAGATTTTATAACTTAAACACGTGACTTAACAGTTTAAAATTATGCTTATGATAATACAGGAGGATGGAAAAAATTAGCAATAAAATCTAAAATTATTAAAGGTGTTACTACAAAGTTATGTGTAATATTAATTCACTCATTTTTTTAATACATATATAAAGTTTATGGAAACATTTTCATATACCTGAATATTTTTTAATCAATGTATTAAAGCTATGTTTAGAATGTTTTCTTTGGATTGGGAGGAGTTAAATTCTGTGAATTCTAGCCTGTGCTTATTATTTATATTCTACATTTAAGAAATCAAAACGTTGTATGATCAAGATGGATTGGTGTACACAATATTTTTCCGATAGAAATTTCACATATTATATCAAATGGTGGAGAATGCATATTACCAGGCTTTCAAAGTGTAGAACTTTTACTAGAGATTGGAAGAAAAGGGTTTATGGTATGTAAAGAATTTTAGAAACCATCTAATTATTCTGTAAATAAACAATATTCTCAACAATCCGGTAGATATCCGCTTCGAGGACAACCAGATTAACGAAAGCTTCAGGTTAGTAGCGGTTCATTTTTTTTTCAAGAAATTTGATGTATATTTTCAATTTTCATTAAAAAATTCAATAACTAGATTAAATACCGAGGAGAGCATATATTTACAAATGTCTGAAATGAAGAATTTTTTCAGGATGAAAATGGATTTCGGGATTTAAAGAATTTGCAAAATGCTTAATTATTGAATAAATTTGAGGGAATATAATTCTATATGCTGCCGTAGATAGATACTGCATGTAATGCCGGATTTGCATGCGCTACCTACTCGCCAATTATAAAATGACCAGTAAGTAGCGCATGCGCAGAAAGGAATTCATTTATGTTTGCGCCAATTTCATAACATAAATTCAGGCATTCCATACTTGGCTATAAACTGCCGTTCTGCCGTCCCTAATTTTTCTTTTTCACTGCGTTTTGGTTTTGTTTGGTTATATTAACATCCCGTTTTGAAGCAACTCTAGGGCTATTTTGGGACGGGCCTCGTAATTTTGAACCATTATCAGATGACGAGGACGACACCTGAACTGGCACCCCCTCTCCACATTACACCATACCAGCGGGAGGACGTTTGTCCTGACAGATTTAACGTGCAAGAGACCCCCTCACACGACGGATCTGCGGTGGAATAGAGTCTCGAACCTGAAACCCTTCGGTTCCGAAGCCGAGACCTTACCACCAGACCACCGCGGCCCCTTTTTCACTGCGTATCGTATTAAAATGGATATTTACACAAAGAAACATTGTGAAATAAAAAAAATGGTTAACATATATAAATTTGGGAAATTATAGAAAAAAGTGGTGAATAAAAAAGCACAGCCTCACATTACTAACAGCAAAAAATATTGGAATTAAACTATCGCAAAAGATCAATTTTTTTCACGCCAAAAGACCCTTAAAATTTGAAAAAAAAAAAAAAAAAAAAAATACGGCGGCTTATAGTTGGCATAATTACTTGCCATCGACTGAACAGCATTTTTCAGCCTTTCTACGCATGCGCTATTTACTTGCCGTCTTATAAATTGCCGAGTGTAAACCTGGCATTAAGATCAACATAAAGTAACTTTTTTTCAGTTTAACAAAAGAATCACTGATAATACTTTCTTCAATATAACAAAAGATTCGATGTTTTCCTCCTTTACAAAATGTCGAATTGAAAGAGGGATTGTGTTAATGAGAATATCTTGCAATGTTTAAATATTTATTTATATTATATTATTTTTATTTTGAAACCTTATAAACATGTTTCGTTAAAGCAAATAAACGGGAACAATTTGCAAATAATATAATAAAAATTTGGCCTCTCATTTGGACTTTATAAAGCACAAAAGTTTTGAATTTATACAAACCTTGAATGAATATACTTCTTTTGTAAACGAAATTTGTAAAAGGTGAGATTTCATTTATCGTAAATACAGAAATTCTAATTATTGAGAAAATTAAAAGAATCAGGAATTCCAACTAAAATTTATAGAACACTCTCTTTATTTATTATATGGAATTAATTTTTTCTCTTTTCAAGTAATTTTACATCTCTAAAATAAAAATAAAAAGAAACGAACAATCATTTTAAAATTCTAAATAGTAAATATATACCGTCTTAAATTTCGATTCAATTAGAAGAGCTATTATCTGTCGCGACCATATTCGCATTCATAATGTCAATGAAGACAAAGAATTTGCATATGAAAAGGGCCATTCCATCCGTCTCAGAATTATGATTTCAGAACGATTCCATGTTGTTCCGATTCTAGAATACGAATCAGAATGAATACTAATGAGGTAGGAGACAATAGGATTACTTCACCTTCTGCGACATGCCAAACCATCTCAATGAGAAGATTGGGGATTTCGTTTTGTTTTGTATTTATATACCCAATGCACTATTCGTTTATTTCAATTACTTTTTCGATCATTAGAATATCAAAATTCGGAGGCACTAATTAAAATTTCAGCTATGTTAAAACAGTGAATTTAAGCGACATTACAGAATAAGAGTGGATGGTTGATAACCGTACAGCTTTCATTTGTTATTCAATTCCTACTATTAGTTCATACTCTCTCAATATATATATTTATTTATTTTGTTCAAATTTTCAATTGTTAATAAAATACTTTTTATTCATCCACTCAAGTACAAATACATTTTTTTTAAATTCTCAGTGGATAACACTCAATGTTAATACAGTTTTGTTTCAAATCACAATTCATTCATTTTTAATACTTTAAATAGAGTTTTAGCAGTTTGCAATGAAAATGGAAAACAGCAGGCAGTAGTCCAATCGGTAAAATGAAAAGATTTCATTATTTTTCACGTGAAGGAAAAAAAACGAGTTCAATTCTTGCAAAAATCAATATTTTTTTCATACTTAATAATTTTTTTGATAATTATTTAATAAAAAGTAACAAATAAAATGTTTCTTTGTTGGCCTAAGTAGGAATTGAATTAATTTTTTTATGTTACTTGTTTAAATTTTAATTTGTTTCCTCTTTTAGTCATTAATTTGCTATTGTTTGACATGTTATAAAATCATGAAATTAATTTTTCATATATTTCCTACCAGATAGTACCACTCGATACTATTATGCTAATCAATTTAATTGATAATTAATTTTTACGCAATCTTAAAATAATGCATTGCTAACAAGAACATATAAAGCTCTAAAAGCTTAATCGGTAACATGAGAGAATTTCATTATTTTTTACGTGAAGGCGAAGAACGCGAGTTCAATTCTTGCGAAAATCAATATTTTTTTGGTACTTAATAACTTTTTTTAATAATTATTTAATAAAAAGTAACGAAAATAAAATTTTCTTTGCTGACATAAGTACGAATTGAATTAAAAAAAATTAAATTATTTGTTTTCTTTTTATAAAATTTCCATGACCCAATCAAAGCTTGTTGCACAAAAGAAGAATTTAAAATTTCGGTATGATATTCAAGTAAACAAATTAAAAGGTTAAATTTTATTTAATAAGATCTACAAAAAGGGCGTTTGCATTGAATTTAAATTTCAAAATTGACAATGAACAAAAAGGGTATTCTACTAAATCTATATATTTATGATTTTAAAAACAAATTAAATAAATATTGAAATTTGTAAAAGTTATACAGAATATTCGAAATATGTCAATGAAGTAAAATTATATTCTCACTAATTCAAATTTTTTATTGTAATAATAAGAAAACTATTCACTTCAAAGAATGATTCAAACTTCATAGTAATAAAATTATTCAATAATTAAAATATCCTTCAAAGACTCCATAGTACAATAAAAGAACATTTGCATCTAAAACCCTGTAAAAATTTAAGTTTCATACATATTTGGAACAAGTATATTTTTTATCCATTTTCCTTCCAAATTATTTAAGTGAAATTAATGAACAAACATTTCATTAAACTGTTAAAATTAATCGTCTTTCATTTTCTGTAAAGTATTTCAAATGTATTATCCAGAATAACGCTGATTCTAGTTCCGCTCAAAGAAAATGTTAACAAAATTAACCAATTATAACGATTTATATTATATAACAAAAGAAATTTAAGTAAAATAAGTTTAAATAATGTTTCTCTTAAGTACATATTTTACATTTTGTTTAAATAAAAATTCTCTATCTATAAAGCTTTCAAAATACTGAATTTAAAGTAATAATCAAATATTCCAAAACTTTTAAATCC
>JAPMOQ010018123.1:110160-137256 GCA_026543055.1 Argiope trifasciata
ATATATATATATATATATATATATATTATAAGATATTTATTTCATCAGACGTTTCATCTTCATATACCAAGTTTTTATATTTGATACTGTTAAAACTACACGAGTAAGAACAAAATATAACAACTAAAAATATTAACAAAACGAAAGATAGAAACTATATATGTATGTCGTATTTTCGTAGAACGTGAGTGGAAAGCATACGTTTTAGAAACATGTTCTAGTATAAGGCGTTATTTTTCTTAAAACTGAATAATGATAAAATAAATCGAGTATAATATTAACAAAACCATCCTTTCCACTAGACCACAATTTAGGCACAAATCTGAAATAAAATTTAAAAATTTGAAGGCAATCATTACATTCTTTTCGTCTAATGATTAAGATATTTAAATACCATAGTTCCTGATTAGCTGATTCGACTCTGGGAGTCTAGAACATTAAAATTCTTTGAATTCGGGAGAACTTGTTTGACTTTTAGAACAGCATGTCAGATTATAATAAACAAGAACACTAATCAATGTTGGAGTGCTCTTATTTCCATTTCTCATATACAAACATAGCAGGTGAGAATATGTTTTGTACATAATATAGTTAAGAAAATCAATTGCGAATTTGGGGTTCATTTCTTTTAACCAATTAGGTTCAAGTATTGAAATACATCTACAATTTAATTTAGTTTATGTACTTTTCGTATGAATATTCTGAGACAACCACTTTTCGACGATTCCATCTCATTAAGGGGACAGGCGCGGAAGGATGAGCGCATTCCGGTAATTCTTCGTCATACTTTGGCCTTGGTTTTCGCACTATTAGATACTTTTTTGCTCCATTTTTTTTTCGCGTGTATGCGAATATCGTGTCGTTTCTGGCTGTATTATTTTAACTCAGTCCGTGAAAAATTCGAGTTTATTTTATTGTTAAATGTAAACATCTCCACCTTCTTTATTTCCTCTCACCAGTATTTAGACGAACTAAGCCCATCCTAAAGCATGCGCGAAAGCTCGGAGGGTTTTTAATTATTTTATTATATTAACATCCTGTTTTAAAACAACACTAGGGCTATTTTGGGGCGAACCTCCTAATTTTGATGCATGGTCAAAAGACAAAGTGACACCTGAGCTGGCATCCCCCTCTCCATACCACACTAGTGGGAAGACGTTCGCCCGGACGGATTTAACGTGCACCAGACCCGCTTACAGGACGATTCTTTCAGTGGAATCGAAAGAAATACATCTACAATTTTAATAACAATACCATTTGCCAAATTTCCTTCATATAAACCGTTGCGCTTTCGAGTTATCATATTCACATAATCTAAAATATACAGATCTGTACTTTATTAAATTATTATTTTAACATAATTGACTTATTTACTTCAAAACTTTACAAATTCTGTCATATAATACTATTGATTATCGATCATTATTAAGAATATATTGTAAAAACTATCAATTACAAATGAATCATTGAAATTCAAATTACAATCATAAAATTAAAACTTACAGTGAACATTCACTTACCTCCAAGTAGATTATTCGTGATTATTAACTCCAAAATGCTACTAAGCAACTCAATCACAATTTAAAAAGATGTGCTTTAACAACAAAACAAAATAAAAGATATGTTCTTTTCTTACATAAATAAATTAGCAACTTCTAAGTTCATAAATCTACTGTTTATTAAGTCATAACACTGTGTGAAATCACTCTGTTGTGAATAAAAATATTTCAAACGCCTTTTCTTGCTCATATGCTTCGGTAACTTTGCGGATTTTTTTCGGATTTATTTATCGACAGTTGCCGCGACCATAGATTATACAGATAATCGGGAGTTTGTTGTGCATACTTAATTTAATCTATCCTGCTTTCACTGATTGAGATAAACGCTGACGAATCAACGGATTCGTCCAAAATATGAATAAAGTCTACAAATTTGGTGTTAATTGGTATGATCTATAATTAAAATAAATTTCATGTTATCCACTTCTTATTATCAGTTCATATTCTCCTTATATATTTTTATTTATTTATATGCCTTGTGCAAATTTGCTATCGTTAATAAAATACTTTTTATTAATCCACTCTAGTTCAAATATAATTTTTTAAAACGTGTAGGGAATTATACTTGATGTTAATGCCGTTTTTTTTTTCAAATATTAAATCATTTATTAAATTTAAGGTATCCGACTACGTTAAAAACATGGATTATAGACCACATTGGCGATTTTTTTTTTTTTTTTTTTGAAATTCTTATTATTTCTTGCGATTCAGATTTTTTTCTTCCCAAAACAATTTATCTTTTCGAGGAAAAGGAAGGTCTGACCTATCAACCAGGGGCACACATTTTTCAGTTAAAACATGTCTTTAACTTCAGTTTTCTCGGAAATTTAATTTTCATTAAAATTCTCCACCGTTAATTTGATATCCTCAAAAATAATAGAGGTATTAACATAAAAATTTCAGCGAGTGTTTTAAACGATACGGGCAATGAAATAAACCACAAGTTTTATTGTGGGTGAAATACTTTTTCATTTATAGGTGTTTTTAGAAGAATTAAGATGTGAATTTATAATAAAAATGCTTGTATACGCATATTTCTACCCATAAATTCTTTGCATCTCAAAATGTTTCTTAGATTTTGGTTCATTTCATTCATCATTGTATTCTGTAATTTGTGCGCAAAGAAAAAAAAAGATTGCTGCATTACCATTTTGTGTAGAGTGTTAACCGTTTTGGTTAAATTCATTAAAATTTACTACAAATTTTCCCTTTTCACAAAATATATTTTTAAATGTTTTTTCTATTTATAGTGTTTATTATTGACAATACATAAAAAACTTATAAATAGTTTCTAAAAAAATCCAATTTTTCAAAATTTTTCTTCAAACGTATTCCGATATCTTAATTAATTTTTAATACTTTAAATAGAGTTTTAGCAATCTGTAATAAAAATTGAAGTCAACAGGCAGTATCTTAATCGGTAAAATGCAAGGATTTCAGTATTTTGCTAATGCTATTTTATTTGCTTTTTAATGCTATTTTAGCTCTTACGATGATAAATTATAGACGACCATCAGCTTCATAAATTAGAAACAAAAAGAAAAGAAAAGAAAGCGAATAAATATTAATAAACCAAAATAATAGTCCAACTCCATAGAATCCAGTAGAGTGTGAACCGTTTTGGTTAAATTTCATTAAAATTTACCATACATTTTTCCTTTACTCAAAATATATTTTCAAAGAATTATTTTTGTATTTATAGTGTTTATCATTGACAATACATATAAAAACCATAAATAGTCTCTAAAAATTCCAATTTTTCAAAATTTTTTCTTCGAATGTAGTCGGATACTTTAATTGTAATTATTTAATAAAAAGTAGCTAAAGTAAAATAAAAAATTGTTGATCTAATTAGGAATTGACTTAAATTTTATTTATTACTTGTTTATTGTTCGTTGCGTTTTTAAGTCATCGTGTTCACAGATGGAATTTTCAGAAAAATCTTGAATGCATTTGACAGACAAACTAAATTGTAAAAAAAAAAAATGATTTTCTTTTTCCGCTTTAGAGATGTTTGGAACGTGGAGATTTATGAAAATCTCAAGGTCGATTTCGGGGGGTTCCAGTTATTTCTTTAGTACGTGAGAATTAAAAGCTAATGATCGATAGCCTTCCAGTGTTGCGTTTAACAATATGGAAAGAGGTCTTCCGTTAAATCTACCTGGGAGGGAACCGCTATTACTTAAGTTGTTTTCATCTCTAGAGCAAGGCATGTGCTAAAGGGTAGGGAAGATATTAATAAAACATCTCCGTGGGAGAACACTTTTTTCATACCTCACTGTGTGCAAAATTATCACTTCCGCCTTTTCTTAGTAATGGATAAATAGAAACTTTCATATAAAGGCGCGTCGAGGGATAAAAATCCTTTAGTTGTCTTAAATTATAGTCACCCTCTTAGCGCAAGTGTACATATTCTTTTGTAGTTCTTGTAGTAATTTTAAAATATATATCTTCAGAGCAAACATTTTCAATAAATTCGAATAGATGTTTTTGACGTCTTTAGATAGAAAGGAAAACTAACACGTTTTTCTCCAATACCCGTTAACGCGTTTCTCCAATACCCGTGGAGAAATTATCAGTATTTTTTTCAAGGTAACTAGTATTTTTACAATATTACCAAGGTTTTTAAACCAGTATTTTTTCAAGGTAAGTAAATTTTTATTTTGAATATTCCCAATGTAATTTAGTACTTTTATTTAAAATAGTATTAACAGCGATTCTTGGAACGAAATTATCTTTACATAATACTTAATATTTCATTGTAAGCAGAGTAAACCCTGTATAAATAACGAAACATAGAATTCTAGAAGAATCAACTATTTAGTTAACCACTTCGAAACCTTAACCAAATCTTACAATATTTGTGCACAAAATTTGAACTGATAAGTTTTCATGTATTCATTATATCAATATTTCGTTATTTTCAATCTTACAGATCACAAAGCATTTATGAATTCGCCTTTTGTTTACATTAATTTTAATTCAATTATGAAAATTAACGTTAACAAGAATCATTTTGTTGTTAAAAATATCATAATTTCATGTAAATATGGAAACTTTATTAGACGTAACACCACATCGAAAGGAACGTGTTTTGGACCAATTCCATTGCGAAACAATTCCTCCCGTGTAAGACCAATCCAAAACAATATTTTTAAATGGAGAAAAAGATTCAAGGGCACTGAAAAGTAAATTATCAAAGAATTGGTAAAAGAAAGAAAGCAGCTGAGATATGGAAGCACAAGCAATATTTTTAACGATAACTTTATCTTAAGATCGATTAACCCAAATGTTTTATTCTTTATGCATTTCTGCGAATTTACAGCTTGTATTCAGAGGTATTTTCCCATTAAAATTCAATTCACATTGAGCTATTTATTGTTAGTTGTTATTATTAGTTACATCATGAGGAAAATAGTGTTTTCGATAGCTTTCTTGGAACCAAATAAACTAAAGAAAAAACTCCGAATATTTTTTAAATTAAAAAAAGAAATAAAGATATGAAAATGTGATAAAAATTACCTAAGACTAATAGTAACCGCACAGAAAAAGTTGAGAGTGATTCCCCAAAGTTTTTTTAGTAAAGTTAATTTTTGTAATCTAATAAACAAATAATTTTATGAAACATCTTTTAAAAAATACTTTTATTGGCATAAAAAAAGATTTTTTTTAATTTAAATTATTTTGAAGTCTTTAATTTTTAATTCAATATAATAAAAATTACAAATTTTAAAACAAAGTTCTTCTCAAATTCTTAATCTAGTAAATCACGCGAAATGGAATAAAAAAAATTAATAAAATTAATTCATCGCTGGAATCTGTAATTATTAATAAACCAATGTTATCAACAAGAACACAAAAGTAAAAAAATTCCATCTTTATAAAGTCAAATAAAATTTAATAAAGAACGTGGAAAAGGACAAAGTTTTAACGTAACAATATTATACCAAAAACACAACAATTTTTAATTACTAAGCTACTTTTAGTCTGCAAATTTTTTAACCCACAAGTGCTGGAAGATGCTTGAACATCTCCATTGCTAACAACTGCAAAAAAAAAAATTATATTCCCTAAAGGCGATATCACAATGTGAAAAATAAATATATAATCCGTAAAAAATCATTCATCGCTCAAAACGAAGTATTAAATATAAATCAGAACAAACATCCAAATCCTTCGATAAAACTATTCTGTATCTCCATTTTTTTCCTTAGTATTTATAAACTTCAAATTATTTACTTTCATAATAAATAAAAAGTAGTAGCTTAGTGCAATATCAGGAAAAAACAAAGCCTCAAACAACTGGTACATCGAAAGCCCTTAAAAGTTGAGAGGGTTCTTATCTTCTCAGCCTCTTACTATTTTCTTAACTCATCCGAGCAAATAACATTAAGCTTGTCTCTACAATTAATTTTGGTTCGTATTAAAATTTCGTAGTAAAAGCGGGGCCATTTTTTTTTCAAATTCTTTCATAAAAATCTAATTAGGTTCCAGCTAATTGGCTTTCAATGAATCGAACAAAAAAATTAGTCTTTTTTTTACCACTCCTGTCTTCTTTTGTCTGTGAGAACAATGGTAAAAGATAACACTAATATCTGTAGTATTTTGTTATTATCGGATATTGTTTGCGATCGCTCAGTTCGAATTAACATCGAGAAGTTATAGAAAAATGTAAAAAGAACTAGCTTGGAGTAAGTACTGCAATCAGATTTAAAAAATGTTTCCGACGGCAAAAAGTTTCTAGATAAAAAGGTATGTACTTAATAAATGATCGTCATTGATCTTTCATTAAAAAAACATAAAATATATCACACATATCGAATAAAAAAATAACAATCATTTAAAAAAAAATTATTTCATTAGGATACGAACAATTCTTGTTATTGAATTATATTATCTAATGGTTAAGTATACTAAGAATATTTTTTTCTGGAAAAGAAATTTGGATCTAAGCTTACAATGTGAAATTTAATGCATTCCGGAATTTAAAAAAAAGTGTTAATAAATATACTTTCTTAATGAATCTTGATTTTTAATTGAAATTGTAATTATTTTTTTTTTCTTAAATAACATTTCGATAGATATTTATCGAAAACAATTAAATTTCCTTGTTCATTTCGGAGATTTTCAGTCAGATAGGAAATTTTATTGAAAAATATTATGTGTATTTAGATGATTGAATTTAAAAAAGTTTCTCAATAAAATAAAGGGTACCAGTTATTACTATAGCCCGACCGCTAATTTCTAAGATTTTACAGCTAGTATATACAGGAGTACTTTTCCAATTGGAAAAATATTCTGGATGGCATAAAGAAGTACAATTTTTATTCTTTAATAAATGTACGGCCAACAGTTTAGTTCAGTTTTAAAGCGATACTAGGATAATTTTAACAAACTCGAACTTTCAACTGTGGTCAAATAACTAAGACAATTTTTGCGGACAGCAAATAGCAAATGAATTTATATTTATATGTAATCCATCGGTCCCATTAAAATATTTCTGATTCAAACATTTTAAATAAAAACTTTCTAACATAACCTTTTTAAACAACTGAAATAGCTCTAAATTCCACTATTTCAAGCTAATCAGTGGACTCCTCGATGGCTCGAAATCCGCTGATGGGTCGATCTTCCTAGAGAATGTCTAATAATTGAGCCAGAATAGGTCAAAATGATATTCAAAATTTTGTATTTTGGTCAGTTTCTGAACTTTTTTTTATTTTAAAATGTTCACATGCTGGAAACGTCTCATTAAAAAAACTGATAAGACAATGAATAATATCAAAATGAAGATATTTAATTATTTTTAATAGTGCATTTATTGACTCCCATAAATATAGTAAAAAAATTACACAATTTAGAACAATTTCTCAATTCAAATTGTATGCCACCATCAAATGGTTTAAAAATGGTTTCAAATATCGAAATTTTTTTACCTATTTGGTTCCAATCAGAGCAATTTCTCGTATATTACAGGCGACATTTTTTGTAGATCAACCACCTGAATATCAATGGTATTATTCCAGAACATTTCTTATATAAAAATTAAGGCTCCGCATTTTTTTCAGCAGTTCATTTAATCACTCAAGTTATATTAAGCGTAATTTTTTTGGATCAATTAGAACATTTTCCCAAAAGAAAGTATATATTTGTCTCTAACGAATTAGAAATCAGTTATTCGAACATGATCAGAGTGGATATCCAAGACAGTTTTTAGAACATGATTAAAGGAATTTAATTCGGTTTTCGAAAAACTGGTAACTAACTTTTCTTTAACAACTTGAACAAAATTGGCACTAATCTTAAAAAATAAATGTTTCTAATTTCAAATAATTCTTAAAATTCAATGTTCAAATCGGGTGTATTTCTACGGAATCAAATTAATAAACAACTAAATTGCTGAAATATTTGTTTTGAGACTGGGGAAAAAATTGTATTATATTTAGCAGCGCTGAAATTGTTTAAAGGAATATAACCACCTTCTATGAAGTCATGTATAATCAAGAATTGCTAACTCCAGGTAACTAAATAAAGAGTGAAGACAAATGAATGTGTTAAAGGTAAAAACATAGAATATTTCCTGATATAAAGCAAGAATATTTATTCATCAAAAATAAATTAAGATATGGTAAACCAAATTCTCCGAGAATATGGGGCAATCATTTCATGGTCATACAGCCCACGTCTAATGCGTTGCTCTAATTTAATTTTAGAGCCTGCAGCACAAATATCGTACATTCAAGTAGCTTAGATATAAACAAACTTACACCCACATTTATAAACTACTAGCCGCCTTTGGCGACCAGCTGGTTCGCCATGAGTAATGCGTTCTAAAAATTTCAATTGAATCACATATTCATTAGCCTTGAAGTAATGCCGGGCATTGATTGGCCAGAAATTAAAAATGTTTTTTTTCCCTTGGTATTGCCAAAATATAAAAAAATAATATGTTTTTTTTTTAAAAAGTGAAAAAGGAAAAAAAATATTGTATAAATGATTTAGATGTTGCAAACGATTATAGAAAACTTGGCTTTGCATTTATTTTTTTTAAAACTATCACATTTTATAATGGAAAAAAATTATGGAATTAATGATGCAGATATTGCAAACGATTATATAATATGCCATAGTCGGGAGTTTAATGCATATCCTGTCTAAATTCAATCAGGTTTACCATAAATAAAGAAGATTTGTTGAATAAATGATTTAGATATTGCAAAAGATTATAGAAACCTTACGATGAAAGTTTTGTTTTTATTTGAACTTCCGTCATTGTTTTCTTTTATTTTATCCAGTCACGTACTCAAAAAAAATGGTTAAAATATTTCTTTAAAAATTCGTTAAAAATGGAGGCTTAAGTTATACATTAAAACACTGATACCATTAGAAAGCTAATTTTTTAATCTTTAAATTGATGTTAAAATCATGTTTATGCGATTCTATTTTCGGAAGTTATAGCGGAAAAACGTCGAAATTTCGCTTAAATTTTAATTAATTCAAATTCTAATTAAAAATTCGAAAAAAGGGCTCCGAGGTGCACATTCCCAACCTCCAAGGTATACATGTACCAAATTTGGTAGCTGTAGGTCCAACGGTCTGGCCTGTAGAGCGCCAACACACACACACATTGAGCTTTATTATAAGTATAGATTATTATTTTATTACTATATAGGTTTATTAACAAATTTTAATAAATGTAGTAATGTAATGCAGATGATAGCCTTTAAGTCATCTCCTCTGGAATTAAACTGGGCATAGTTAGGACATAGGCCTTTCCCTTACCATATTAACAAGAATCTTTGGATTTATTTTGAGAAAACATCTAAAAACCAACTCCAAAAAAAGTAGCAAATGGGATTAAAGATATCAAAGATTTAGAGATTGGGTGTAAATATTCATCTTCTACTGGAAATAAAAATTCAGGTGATTCCAAGCTACAAAATTTAGCTTTCGTTTTAAACCCAACCAGTATTGAGGGTCATATTGGCCTGGTGGTAAAGTATCCGCTTTGGAACCGGAAGATTTTAGGTTCAGGAATCGATTCCACCGAAGAACCATCGTGTAAGCGGGTCTGGTGCACGTGAAATCCGTCGAGGTCAAAGTTCTTCCTCTAATGTTGTGTGGAAGTTTGGAGATAGCATGAAAGCTCAGGTGCAGTCAAAATTATGAGGTTCGTCGCAAAATAATCCTAATGTTGCTTTAAAATGGCATGTTAACTATCAGTACTGAAATGCCCCAAACGGCCATTCAATGAAATCTCTGATGTCACTACGAAATTTCTTCGTGACTTATTGAATATCTTGAGGAGTACTTTGTTCGATAGAGACGCTCGCCGAGATATGGAAGATTGATAATGTTCTGAGAATTCACAAAGAATCCACGGTACATATTTGCTTCACAGTCTTCAATGAAGAGGGGTCCATCTTTTACTTATCAATTCCATGAGAATGTAAGCAGACATCACAATTTTGGGGATGAAAAATAATTTTCTTATAAAGAATGGCCGTTCCTAAATTTTGAGGTATCAGAACTTGAATCATCTTAGGGAATATCAGATTTAAGGATCACAAGACTTTTCTGCTCTGTAGCACTAAAAACATATTGAATAAAACAGTATTTTATGTAAACTAAATTAAAGATTTAGGTAAAATTTAAATTTAATTAATAAAACAACGATTTAGCAATTTTTTTTTTATTATTTTATGAGAGTCATGGTCATATAACCAACAACGACACCTGA
Source organism: Argiope trifasciata (assembly GCA_026543055.1). NCBI lineage: Eukaryota > Metazoa > Arthropoda > Arachnida > Araneae > Araneidae > Argiope > Argiope trifasciata. Next base: position 120,460 of record JAPMOQ010018123.1, read on the forward strand.
GCCTATATTTCCTACATTTATATCCACAGTGGACTTCCACGAATTTAACGTCATGCCATCGAAGCTTTGCTGTGTCCCGAAGCCGAGGTCGCAACAACTTACGCAGCGGTGAATGTCATATAAAATAAAAACTTCAAATTGCGAAAGCTTAGTAATTATCTTAGAGTGGGTATGTTGGGTAAAAAATATGAAAAATTTCAGTCTCATTTAAATAGAAATAGACAAGAAATTATACCGATTAATCGAAAAATCATTCAGAATTCTGGATTTCAATTCTTACAGGCATGCACGCGCACTTTTGCAGATTAGATTTCTATTCAAGTGTTCACAGAATAAATTTCGTAAAAGAAATTATCAGTTTATTTGAAAAAGATTTGAAAACTGAAACATTTTCAGTTTTCTTAAAAATTTATATAAATCCTATTTAACTTACATAAAAATACATAGGATGCTTTAAATTCTAACCGCATATGAAATCAGGTTCTCAAAATTAAAAAGTGCTTTTTGATAATTCACCAGAAATTTAAAAAAAAAAAAAAATATCCACCTAGAATTTTTTCCCGCTGAACTATTTTTTATCAATTAATTTCCCAGTGCTTCTACGGCTCAAGCTTTCTTTGCTTTTACGCATCAAATATTATAAAAATAAATTTAATGAATTTAATTATGAGAACAGATTAGCTGCTTTTTTTTCCTTCGTAGTGGTTAATTGAAAAGCTTTTAACAGAGTTCAAAGGAAATTCATTTTTCTATATTCCATTAAATTTAATTAAATGAGTATAACTTTATAGAAATGCACATCAGCATAAAAAAGAATCCCAAGAATATTTTTAACAGAAAAATATAAATGAATTAAGATACAATAACTTTTAATTATAGTTGTTTTTAATACACATGATCAATTTTTATTGTGCTATAACTACTATTAAATTCATTGGAAGAAAGGAATCAAAATTTGCTTTGATTTCAGATTTGTTCAAAATAAACTTCAAACAGAAAATTCCATTGCGATTTTTATCAATACTTTTTAAATAATGAAGTCAATACAAAAATTTAAATCCACCATCAGCAGAAATGCTGTTAATGAAATAAATAAAATTTGTACCTTTTGGTGGAATTGAGAGAAATCAGAATATTATCAAACTTTTTTTTCAATTCCTACTATTACTTCACACTCTGCCTATATACATTTTTATTTATATCTCTTGGTCAAATTTTCAATCGTTAATAAAATATTTTTTATTCATCCACTCAACTTAAACTTGCAATGGATGACATTTGATGTTTAAGCAAGTTTTTTAATAATAATTCATTAATTTAATTTAATTAATTTTTTAATATCTTAAATAGAGTTTTAGCAATTTATAATAAAAATTGAAATCAAAATGCAGCAGCTCAATCGGTTAAATGCAAGGATTACAGTATTTTTTACGTGAAAGTGGAGAATGCGAATTCAAATCTTGTGAAAATCAATAATTTTTTTGTACTTATTTTTTGATGCTTAAATAATTTTTTGATAACTATTTAATAAAACTGAAATAAGTAACTAAATAAATAAAACTAATTAAGTAACTAAATAAATAAAACTAATTAAGTAACTAAATAAATAAAACTAATTAAGTAACTAAATAAATAAAACTAATTAAGTAACTAAATAAATAAAACTAAGTAACTAAATAAATAAAACTAAGTAACTAAATAAATAAAACTAACTAACTAAAATAAAATAAAAAATTCTTTTTTGGCCTATACAGAAATTGAAGTAAAAAATATTTTTTTATATTACAAGTTTTTACTCTTAACAATGCATTTCATAAAAGCGCATCGTTGTATCATTCTCTGTCACTTCTGGTAAAATGAAAATTATTCTTGCGGAAATTGTTTGAGCTTTAAAGAAAAACATGCGATTAACAAAGGTTTTTCTCCTTTAATGATCTTGCAAAAAATAATAATGGACACGAAAATCATTACTTTTGCCATACTAACAAAAGAATAAAAAAAAAGGGAAGGAAATCAGCAAAACAAGGGCAAAAAAAAAAAAAAATGAAATCGAAAACGAGAAATGGGAATGAAATTTCCGCTACGACAGAACAGAAAACTCATGTGCAGCAACATTGGTCATCTGCCATTATTTGTTCGGTTCAATTCAAGAAACAAACTTTAAAAAGAAAAAAAGGGGGAAAAAAGAATGTTCTGATCTTCAACTATCCCGGAAGTTGCCAGATTCAGTGGTCACGTATTATTATCCTCAACGGAAAAAAAATCGTTTGATTCCGAAAAGCAAAATTGTTTTCATGAGAATCTGATTTTTCAAACACGAATGAAAACGATTTCGCATCAAACTTGTTATTCTTTTGTAAAAAGCGTCTTTGTTCGTCTCAGAATTACAAAGGAACTTCCATTCAGCTCTCGTTCGTATTTTTTTTATCAAAAGAATATTTATTTTGCATAGTTTTGGCAGTTATAGATTGGAATTAAGATAAAATTCATTCAATTGAAAAGCCGTGCAACGTAAATTCCCTCCTCTCATTTCAAACATAGGCCTTCACTGACAGCCATTTTCAACGATAGTCCTTTTTTACTTCTAAGTTGTTCCTTATTATTACTTGCAAATTCCTAGATAGAAAACAACAAAGAAACTCAGTACCGTAATGATTTTCGCAGAAATCTTTGATTCAAATTGTATTTTTAACAGGATTATTTCTTCCGGTTATATTAATTTTACTTCCTCGCGTACTTATAATAGAAAGAGTATAGTAATCGTCAAAAATTCGAATTCGACATTTTAACGAATCTCCACATTATAGACTTCTCTGTGTTCGAAAATCTCATTTTTTTAAAATGTCTGTCTTGTCTGTGATACAGTACACTCAAAAACGCCTCGAGCATGACTGTAGAAATTTAGTATACGGTCTTTACACCAAATTTGCAGATTTCTATCAAAGTTCAAGTAAAATTAGTTCAGAGAAAATCTGTCTATCTGGCTATTCAAATATAAATCAATATGATAATAATAAAACGAAAATAAAATTCGGTACATAGATTTAACAGCTATAAGTGTTCGGGCCAAATCCCAAAAGAGTTAAACCGTCTGTCCTACTGTACTTTCAAATAACATGTACACGCGGTAACCCCCTCAAAAACATGATTTAAATTTATCAAATTTGATAAGGGAATTTGTGACTACAAGTGTAGTTTTGGCATCAAATATTTATTTTAATTGAATGAGGAAAACGCATCTTAACCACAAATTCGGTTTGGGATACTATTAACGCATGCCAAGATTAATAGCCAAATTACTCGGCAGATTCAGTTGAAATGCTAAATTCACATTAAAAAATATGCCGTAGTTATAATAAGCCAATGACCCGTAAGACAATCTATGGCGTTACAAGTTTATTTAAGAGTATGCAAGAAAGTTTTAAGAAGACTAATTTGCAGGTTATAACAATATTTCAATCAATTTCTAATTACTCCTTTATATAAAAAATTTCTTTTTCTTTGGTTAACTTTACCGTCAAATGATTCAAATTAATATATCATTTGTAGGATTTTTTTACACTTTATTTTTTTATAATAATAATAATTTGAAATTTGAAGTCCTAACATAAAATCAACATTGAAATAATTTCTTATTTATTTATAATGAAAACCAATAATTACCTGCGTGTTGCCAATCTTGATAGCTAAAAAAATTTAAATATAATGCTTGAGCCGATTTCGCGGATGGTTCAAATGAATGCATATATACTATCCTATCTAGCACTGTTAAAATTAATACAGAATTTGTTATGAATATTGGCAGAAGATGTTTTTTATTAGTTTTATATTCTTAAAAGTTATTAAGTATTTCGTTACTGTAACACTGATGTCTTTGAATTCATTTTTCATTGTAACCCGTACAGTCTAAGGCTCGCAAATTTTTTACTCTCTCTATAAGAAAAATAGGAAACAAAAATTTACCCCCATCTTTTTTTTTTTTTCCATTTTAATCTTTTATGTTTTAACTTTTGTTTGTTTGTTTGTTTAAAGTTTATTTTCTTATATTTTTTAAAGTTTCTTATTTGCCCGTATTAGTTTAACGTACCGATTGGCATAAATTGATAAATCAGTATATTAATTATATTCCGACAATACTTAAGTAAACGGCCGCGGTAGCCTGGTTGGTAGAGAGTCAGCCTCGTAACCGAAAGGTCGCGGGTTCTGTCCTCGTCTCGGCCAAAGACCGCCGTGTTGGTTAATGGCAGTTGGGGCACGTTAAATAGGTCAAGACTGCAAAGTCCTCCAAGTTTCCATAACAAAACGATACCTATGGGGATACTGAATCAGGGATGAGTCTGTCACTGATTTGGATCTAAATTCTGACTTGCGCATGTATGAATGAGTTCGACCACTCCCTAAGAAGGGTTGTGTCATGTGTTTGAGCTACAAGTCAGACTTCTGCCCTCTGGGTGCTCAGGAGTCTTTACCCTCAGAAGCTACTGCACCCCCTTTCCGTGAAAACACGGACACGACAAAAAAATACATAAGTAAAATATTTAATCGGAACACTTCACTGTTCACGTGATACATATTAAATGTGTAGAATTAATACAATTTTGGGATCCACTGCGCATTTTTCAGGATGGAATCTCTATGATGTCAATGAGAAAGTAGCACAGAGGATCTAAAATATTATTCAATCAACTAACGGGTTGTAGCAAGAGAAACACCATTATTCCAAGGCCATGTTCAGATTTACTGTATTTATTTTATTATAATTTTGAAGCGAAAAATATATTTAATTATGATTTTTAAATATAAAAATACGCTGATTTCATTAAAGTACAGAATGAATTTTTTATATATTATCTTTGGCAGAAAACGTTTAAATTGATGAAGCACAAAATTATTCTAACTCAAGGCGCTCAAATTTGTTAAGATGATTAGATATAAAGTTCGATTTAGAAATAAGATTTTAACACATTGTTTACCATTCTCAAAGACTACGGAAAAAACCCCAATCTAATAGTCTATCTTCTCTTTAACATATCACAACTGAGAAGTATTGCCAAGAACGTTTCCTAAAAGACATTAATTTCCAAAGGCATCAAGTGTTTTCCATTTAACAATAAACGGATACTAAAAGACGTCATATGACGTCTTTCGTCAATAAAGCTTTGAGTGATGTAAACAGTTACGCTTGTAGCGTGAAGCAACAAGGTAGTTTTACACGCAAAACAAGTGTGCTTTTATAAGCCATATAAAACGGAAACGAAAATAATACAAATAATATGCATATATATTTCAATTTTGGGTACTGATTAAAAGATTAACTCTAGTTTTCCATTTAACTGTTTTAGTATTACCGTAAAGGTTCATATTTCTTAACATTTTACAATTCAAAAATTAACTCTTTGAAGCCCATTTTTTAAAAAGAAAACTATCCTCTAACCCATAGCGCTCAAATGTCTCCTCTCTGGCACCATTCAAAACGTGCATCATTTTGACGTTTTATATATTTGAATTTGAATTTTTATTCATGAAAATACCAGTAAGTAAATATAGATTAATTTTTTGGAGGAAATTCACCTTAACGCAATCATATATACATTTATTTTTTAGAGCAACAGAAAAGTCCTTGTATTATGTGAATAATTCTGCATCGATTATTTTTCAGAGTGTAAAAAGTTAAAAATTTGTAGTGTAATAACTTGCAGTCCAGGGGCAGATTCAGGTATTTTGTGAATTCAGGAAATGTACACTATGAGGCTCGTTCTTTATTTTAGATTCACAATTCAACTGACTTTTAACTTCATCTACATGTTAGTGACTCATTTAAGTTCGTCTTTTTGTTTCAATAACTTAAATAAATGAAAATACTTTTATTTTTCATCTTTAAATACAAAAATGATCAGATTTCTGAGATGATTTAAGTAAATATTCGCTTATTCATAAACAATGAATAAGCGAATGAATGAATAATTATGAAATGAATGATGAATACATAATTAATGAATACATAATTACATGAAACAATGAATACATAATTAAATAGCATTTAATTATAAAGATTATAAAAAAAAACAAAGTTTAAAAAATGTATTAAAATAATTTAGCTAATTGAATGAAAAATCAGCATTGCAGCAAATCATAAATAAGTATTTAATCATAATTCAATTATTTTATTTCTAATTCACAGAATTTGTATTTTTTATAACTAGATTAGGGGTCGGAAACCTGCGGCTCTTTTGATGTAAAGTTGCGGCTCTAGAATTCCATGAGGATAATTAGTAATTTATAATCAAAACCCTTAAGAAATAAGAAAACATATTTTTACCTACACTCTCAATAGCTTCTATTAACGTAATCGTTAATGAGAATACAAATGAGATCAGCATTGAACCATTTGGGACTGACGCTGGATCGCTTCAAATGCAATTGCTAGGTTTGAAAACCAAAGACTTTGTGGAGTGGCACGTTTATATATCTCAAGAACAAGCTGGAAGATTTGAATGTCCAGAAATGCACGCACTGTCGCTCAACACAAGTGGACATTTTAAAAAGAAATTCTGCGGGTTGAGGCCCTCATATTCGATGCATGGAATAGTCATCCAGAATGCTGCAGTGAGGTGAAGAAGTTGGCATATGGAGTGCTAACGGTCTTCGGGTCTACATATTCGTGTGAACAAGCGTTCTCTTGCTTGAAGGATTTTTTTAAGTAAATTTAGAGGTCAACTAAAAATAAAAATATAAAGTTATGCTGGAAACTTAAAACAACAAGCTATAAGCCAGATTTAATCAAATTTTCAAAACGCATGCAATGTAAATGCTCCCATTGACATAACTGTCTAAATTTGTGTTTTTATACGAATAAAGATTATTATGTATTTAAAGCCATTTATTTTAAATCAAATACATGTTATCAAATACTATAATGTTAAATTGAAATTTTTAGTGGCTCTTTAAAGATTGGATAATTTTTTAAAAATTGTTGCTTTTGGCTCTTCCGTCTTAATAGGTTGCCGACCCCTAAACTAGACTAATAACGTTTTTAATCGAAGTGATTGGGCCTTCTCCATTTAAGAGAATCGTTTTACACAATCATCCATTTGGAAATCTATCAGTGCTTATAGTTTTATAATTAATGTTTATTTATTATAAGTTTTTCTCTATAGAGTATTGTTACAAAATTATAAATAATGACATAACATATAATGTAAGTAAATACTAAAAATGATGCTTTTGCTAGAGAACAATTTTATTTAATGAAGTCAATAATAATTAATGCTCACATGATAAAAGACAAACAAATTTTGAAATTCATTTCGTAAATTTCAGAAAATAAAAAAAAATGTTATGTCGTAGCACATAATAAGATAACGTATTTAAATCACATGCGCAATAAAATTTGTCATGCGATTTAATATCACATGAATTGATTGTGTTTGTTCCCTTAATATTTTTTTTATATTTGAGCAATTGTAGTGGAAGTACTTTACAGACTAAATGCAATTGCATTAAAATATTAAAAAGTGTTTATGTAAAACTTACTAACATAAAAGTATTCTACAATAACAAATTAATTAAATTTACAATAAAGCAGCATTCATGAATTTTTGAAAAAACTTTTGGACTCAAATATATTTTGACATAAAAACTTAATTAAATTTAAATTACTTAGACAAAAAAATATTTTTTATCATATTTTTCTTTTCTATTCAGAAGTAGTTTGCCTTTTTTTTTTTCTTTTTTTTTTTGTAAATTTTATTTTCAAATATATTTTTTTATTCACTCAAAACATCTGTTGTAAAAACTGATTAAATAAGAACAATAACTTTTTTCTGAAGAAGAAGAATAATTTTTTTAATTATAAAAGCTAAAATTAAACAAACAAAAACTTCATGGACACTTCACAGAAATAAAAAAACAAATATCTGCTCAGGATTATTGCTACTAATAAAAATACTTCAGTAAGTAATTTTATATTTATTTCTTAAATTCACACAACTTCCTCTCCTGTAAGAATGCACAAGTTTTTTTTCCTAATTTCTCATCAAGTACTTCCAATAAATCGATAAGAAATTCTCAGCATTCTGTCATTTTTGTATTGACATCCTACAACTGATTTCACAGACATTCTTCCACTCCAGTCGGGTGTCGCATTTTTAAACATCAGAAACTTAAGAAAATATTTAGATAATCTGTAGGTAAGTAAAACTCTTTCAAATACATCTCAGTCGAAGCGATCACATGTCCAATGACGCGTAAACAACGTCTCCTCTTTCGCATTTGCATATTACCCTTGACTGAACACGTGATCGAAACGTCAATTCGTTTCTCGTCGTTCGAAAATGAGTTGAGTTGAGTGGCAAAATAAAAGCAGATAAAAGTTGTAATAAACAATAAACAAAAGTGTAACAACATACTTTAGAATTTAATGAAGCGAGAAAAATTGTGATGCAAGCGTTTTTTAAAAAGTTGTGGAAAGTTAACTGAGAAACGCAAGCCATGAATTGCTCATTTAATAGCAAACGATTAGACCAGAAAATTACGTGGGAAAGAAAAGAATAATATAAAGGTTAGTTGATGGAAGTATGGTGGAAATGACAGCGGAAATAAGAAAAGAGATCAGCTGTTTCAGTTAGGAACATCATTACGCGGGAAGTAGGTCGTATTTATTTTAAGGTGAGGTCTATTTTGAAGATACACGTATTACGAAATATATATCTTTGTCGTAACGATTCTTTCGGGGGAAAAAAGTATATCACAAAGAGAAAAAGACAATCGATGCAATAGATTACAATAAATGTCTAAGAATGATCAAACCGAACAAAACATTTGGTTTGGTAATGAATTACATTTGACAAAAGAAACTTTCATGTAATAAATAAAAATAAAAACAATTCTACATTGCAATAAAGAACAAATCGATTTGAAGAAAATAAGCAATTATATTAATAGTACTCAAAGAATCAAATAAGAAAATAGAGTTCAATCAGAATTCTGAACTATTGTTCGTTTCAGAATCCTGAGACGAAAACCTTTCGACTATTCTATTTCACTAAGGGGTAAGACGCAGAAGAATGAAAGAATTTCCGGAATTCTTTGACACCTTGTTTGACCTTTACTCTCGTCCAATTAGATACTTATTCGTTCAATTTTTTTCACGCAATGTGAGTGTTGAGTCGTTTCTGACCTGATTATTTTATTTTAATTTAGTCTGTGAGTAATGTAAATTAACATTATTGTTAAATGCAAACCATCTACTTCTTTCACCTTTCCTCTCACCCCTATTTTGACGAACTAAACACATCCTAACGCATGCGTAAAAGGGCGGAAGGTTTTAGACTCTGTTGTCAAACAATATGTCATAGTGAAAATAATATATGATATGGAATAAAGAATAACGTCTGTTGTCAAACAATACGTCATAGTGAAAGGAATCTATGATATGGAACAAAGAATAACGAAAATGAATATTTAAAACAGTAGATTCATGCCAAAACAACGAAAAAATATCAAAATTCATCAAATTCTGACGCCGAAATTCTTTGCAATACGTTTTTTCTTCGCATAGGTTCTATTTCATATAGGAGAAAGTAAACAACATAATTAAGATTTCTCCCAAGATTACGAATTTCTTCTCTTTCTTCTTGTTGATGTCATAAGTGTCTCTTTCATAGAAAAGAAGAATCCGTGTTTAGTATACCAAATAAAAGTAAAATCTTTAACTAATCAGATCCAAGCATTCAATAATTAAAATATCTTAAATTATGTTGTACAGATGTTCATAACCATCCAATAAATGGAAGGGAAAATATTCAGGGAAAAATTTGAGGGAAAAAATTCTGAAAAAGTGTTGCCAAAACTGCCGTCACTGACATTAAAAAAATGTAAATATTGTCTACATAAATCATTCGCCACAAAATTCAGATTTTCCACAAATAAATATACAATCGTTCTTGCTATTAATTATTAAAACTTAGTTGTTTTGGGTTTCAATTGATAAGTAAACATACCTAATAAATGAAGTCAAAATTTTTAATGTAACGAACAGTTATGTTGGTTAGCAAAAGGTAATTTTTTTTCGTAATATATCAATTAATCTTATCGTTATTAAATAATTTCAAAACATCAGTGATGTAACTGCACAGTTCCTTCTTTCATAATTATATCCAATCTTATTTTAGGAAAATATTATTTATTCCATTATCATTTATAGAGATACAATAAAATTTTTTTAAAATCTATATAAAAGAAAAACAAATATATAAATTAAAAGAAACGTAACGCTTTTTAACACTTTTAGTGCAACCGACGAGATATCTCGGCTTTCAGATACCTACCAATTACAGGTTTCTGTGAGCTAAAATTTGTCGGTTATGCCAGTTTAGATAGGTTGAATTTTCTAATACATATTTGAAGAATACATTTACTATTTCATTTACTTTTTTGTATAAAAAAATGTCAACAGCCGAAATAATTGATATCTCATTGGTAGCGTTGAAAGTACTAGGTAAGAAAAGAATAATTTCAAATATTTAAAATTCAAGAAGTTCCATTTCTATCCAGTTGGGAGTAATTATCATCCTCAAAAACAATAAATGTAGGTCACTTTCCCTCAGAAGTACGTAGGTCTGCCTCTCACTCATAAAAGTTACTATAGAGATTAAATGTGCGTGTGTGTGTTTTGTTTTGTTTTTCAACACAAAACTTTTGTTTTTTACTAATCGCTTGCTGATATAGAATAAATATGTTATCCACCGGATTTCATAAAAGTATAATTTTTACCAGCAGGAATTGTCTTCCTAAAACGCTCTCGAATACACTCTAATAAATGAGTTATTCTAGAGAAAACTCTGCATAATATTTCGATACAATAGTTAAGAAATACTAACTTTTGGCGTGAATTTAATAATTTTATTGAATCTATGCGTTTTCCTTGGCTAGTTTTTGACGATTATTCCCTGACAAGAGTCGAAAACTCGAATTTGTGTTTTAGACATGTTTTTCCACGCCGATTAAAACAAAAATTTGATATAAAACCACCGTGTAGTTGCAAAATCTCATTCCAAATTTTATGCATTTAAGACATTGCACTTTTGAATTATCACGCTTGCATGTTTCTAAAAGTATAAATAGACTGACTCTCAGTTATGCTGGGTTTAACTCAAAATTTGTTATGTGATCGCGATTTACATGTTAAATACGTGTATTTAATTTTATCTATTTAACTCTTTTTGTTTTGTGATATTCCTGTTAAATTATATTTGAACAGCCGTACAGGCTAACTTTGACACAAAATGTTACAGAAAATTACAAACTGTGTTATCTACAAAATTGTAGTCAAATACTACAGAATTTCAGCTTTGTACCAAATTTTATTCATCTAGCTGAAAGTTTGTTTGAGTTATCTTTGTGACAAATAGAGGAAAATTTCCAAAAATGTATTTTTTCAACCCAGGGAAATCTGAAACGTGAAAATTCATCGAAATCTCGAATGTGAATTATTTGATAATTACTATACTTTCTCTTCTTTTTTTTTGTCGTGGCCGTGTTTTCACGGAAAAGGGGTGCAGTAGCTTCTGAGGGTAAAGACCCCTGAGTACCCATAGGACAGAAGTCTGACTTGTAGCTCACACACACGACACAACCCTTTTTAGGGGGCGGTCGAACTCATTCATACACTCATTCATCCATGCGCAAGACAGAATTTAGATCCAAATCAGACACCAACTCATTCCTAATTCAGTACCCCCAGAGGTATCGTTTTATTATGGGAACTTGGAGGACTTTGCAGTCTCGACACATTTAACGTGCCCCAACTGCCATGAGCCAACACGGCGTTCTTTGGCCGAGACGAGGACAGAACCCGCGACCTTTCGGTTACGAGACTGACGCTCTACCCACCAGGCTACCGCGGCCTTATACTTTCTTTATACACTACATAAGAGAAAGCAAATAGTGTTTTTAAAGTATTTATGTTGATAGATACCAAAATGTAAAGAATTTCATTTCCACGCAGGCAAAAATATATTTTCTGCTAAAAAGTATTATCATGACATAAAAACTAATAATACGATCTTAAACGAAAACTCTTCTCCTTTCCACGAAATAAAGAGTTTTTTGTAGAAAAAAGTAGAAAATTTTTATATGAAATTAACTTGGATAACATCGCAACATTGTTTTTTTTTTTAATCATTTTGTGGCTCATCAAATAATTCACGAAACAAAAGTTTATATAAATAGCTTCGCCATTCTTTTAGTACCTATATATTTCCAAAATACCAAGAATGATATATAAATCCCATATATTAAAACCAAAATTTTTATTATTATTATTTCCATTTTTTATAGTACCCCTCTTCAGTATTTGCAATAAAAGAAGGATAAATTTCCAAGAATCTTAAGAAACGCATTCCACACACAACACTTCCCTAGAATTAAATTTCAGACTATCTTCCAGAAAAGTAATTTTTATTTTCGCATATCTCAAAGAAGGCGCTTATGAGTTTCGAATCCGTCTTTTTCAACGCTCGGCCGACGCCGCGAACGCAGCGAACCGTTGCCAGGCAATCTTCTGTCTGTCAGAACAGTTCTTCCAAGAATATGTACCCAGATTACACATGTTCTGATACGGGCATTCGTTTTCTACGTGAGTTCCACCGTCTGGCATCAAGGATCAAGGTGAAATTCAGAGGGGAAATTGAAAGTTAGGAAGTGAGTGATGTGGTGCGGACTGGTAGCCAATCCTTGCTTAAAAGGCAAGCAGGCAAAATTCATGGTTACACCCAGTAATTTCTTGTTACTCGCAACGGGTAAAGAGGCTCAGACATTGGAGGATTTTGGATTTTTGAGGTTTCAAATAGTGCATATTATGAGGTAGTTTCAGTTTGTAAAAAGACATTTTAGTTTCAATTCTTAACTGAATGGTTTGTTTTAGCTCAATTTTTTATTTCAATTATTATCTAATATATGAAAATGAATTTTTGTTTATTCGTATTTTATACATTGCCGTACTATTTATCGGATAGTGACAAAACTTTGCTGAATTATTGTTTGCCCCTGCAAGAAGGTTATAGGCATAATAGAGTTATTATATGTATTATTTGACAACGGATTCTATAAACCTCCGCCTTTTTTCGAATGCGTTAGGATGAGTTTAATTCGTCAAAACAGGGGAGAGATGAAAGGAGGGGGTGTTTAAATTTAACAATAAAATAAATTTCAATTACTCGGTACTGAATTGAAATAATACGGTCAGAAACGGCACGATACTCACATACACGTAAAAAAAAGAACAAAAAGTATCTAATAAGGTGAAAATCAAGATCACAAAATAAAGAAGAATTTCGGAAAAGCGCTCATCCTTTCGCAGCTCTCCCCCTAAAGAAATATACTGTATTTATGCGAATCCAATGCGCCATCGAATCTAATGCGCATCCCCAATTTAAAACTTTAAATAATAATAAAAATTGTTTGCCGGCGAATGTAATGCACATCAATGGTATGAGGAATTTATTGAATCTTATTTTATACAACAATGGATTTGTATATAAACTATCAATGAATGGTATAATTTTATTTGGCCAAAAACGATGCACATTAGATTTGCGTAAATACAGTAATAGTCGAAAAGTGGTCGTCTTACAGTCCAGATACGAACAATAATTTATAAAAATGAATTTTAGTTAGTTCGTACTTTATGCAGTGCTGTACTTCTTCTTGTATACAGCCGACCACACCGCAACCACTGAAGGAAGCAGTATCGACAGGATTTTATACGCTGCTGTACTGTTCAGCCAATAGTGATAAAACTTTGCCAGCTTATTGCTTCGAATCTAGATTATTATTATTTTTTTACATGTCCAGCTATATGATGGATGCTCACCAGTTGGACAACCAAGAAATTGATTTGTTTCCGTTGACAGAAAGCCTAAAAATATTATCCATCCTAAAGTGCACTTGAATAATAAAGTCTGGTAATAGAATAGATAATATTTTTTCTCCTTTATATATCATTCAATTTCAAGGAATTTACTCAATGTCGTCAAGAAAATAAATATTCTTTCTACCATTTCTAACTAAACAAGTTATCTATTTCAGATATTTCCAAAATTATTTCTTCTGCGGCAGCAAAGCGCCGAGTACCAATTAGTATTAAATCAAATTTATGAAAAAATAACCATAATTATTAGTTAATGAATTCATTTTTAATAAAAATATTTAAATATTAGGATAATAATAATCTATCATATTAATAATACATGTACTTATAATAATAAACATAAATTATCATCATATTAATAAACTTCAAACAAATATAATATTTAAAACTATTATTTTAAAGGATCTGTCAAGTCGAATATGATATAAACAGTTCAACAAATAAGTAATATATTTCTTTATAGTAAATTATGTTTAAATTTATGTAATAAAAACAATGCAAATATTCATTTATTTTGCAAAGAATGATAGACATTTTAAATGAAACTGGCAATGGTGCTTCTTAGTGTAGTGGCTCTAGTCTATCTGCCTCAATGAATTCCGGAAAATACTTTAAAAAAAATATTTTAATCAAATTTACATTTTCAGAATTTTTTATTAATTAAATAAAATATCAAAGTTTTTTTTTAATTGACTTTTTTTTTCTTCATTAATATATATACTAAATGTACATAAAAATTTATTGTACAATGCGTTTCTGAACTCTTTGTTTATTCAGTAAACAATTACAGAAGAAATAGAACGAAGACTGCCCTTCAACCTTTGTTCTAAAACATACAACAAAACTGCACTTCCCAAAAATGCAAGAATTTGTAAACATTACAATATTAGGTCAAAGATAACATCTTTACATTGTAAATAATACATAATTGTGGTTCATTTTTCTAACACGGCTAAAATTATACAGAGGATTTCAATTTTCGTTATACCACTTTAATCAAATTCTCACTCCTTTGCTCGGTTTTACAAAATACTCTGCAATTATCCAGCTAACCTTCCACACACCTGACCCGATTGCATTGATTCTCACGTACCTTTTCACACTTGTTGATGGTCAAAGTTAATTTAATTCTCCATAGCCTACAGAAAATTCAATTTAGAGTTCGGAATCTGAAGACGAGAGAATTCTGTAAACCAGGTCAATGACTTTGCAAATAAATATATCTGTTGCACCAATGTTAACATCACTCGTGTGTGTGCAGAACATTGTGTAAAATTATCTATTAAAACACTAAACATTGAAAAACAAAGAAATTTAAATCAAACATTAATAATATTCTAATTTATTATAAATAATTTGGAGCTTCATTCCTTGCTGTCTTTTGCTTGCCAAGCCTGATATTGCCCCATACATACTGTACGCGATGAAGTTATTTAACTCCATTCTCTATTCATTCAATGATGGAAACTTGAACTTTCCATGATGAGAACATACATTTGTCCTACTTCCGATTCAAAGACTCAAAGTTCCACAACATTCTTTACTCATATTTTTAATACCTAAATATTGAAATCCTTTATTCACATTTTCCCGCCAATTTAGCAGCTTCACGATCAGCTTTTGTTTTCAAAATGCCTGATTCCCGCTTGGTCTTTCTTCGGATTTTTTTTTCTCCATCTGACATCACTGGTTGCCCTATTACTATTTTTAAAAAACAATGCAGGGTTAACATGTGCATTGCGTAAATATTTAGAGGATTGCTAGCCCAGGGACGAAACATTTCCGTTACTCGAAAAAATTAAATCTGAAGTTATTCCATAGTGTTGCCACAATGGTATATCTAAAAGCAGAATTAACAAATAATATTTTTAATTCATTGGTTGTTAATTTCATATTAATTCTTTACTTTTTTCTTCTTATTACCATTTCACCATCAAGTGTAAAGTAAATAATTACTTCGATTATAGTTTATTATAGTTTTTCATTAAATATTTCGAATTATATTGGTACAGCAAACTTCAAATATTATGGGTTAGATGACTCGCTATCTACTAATCATAATGTTTACATAATCTTTTATATGATAGGTAGATACTATTTAATAAATAGAGAGTCTAATTGGGATTACTGAAAGGCACAAATATAACATGGTACTCGATAGAGCATGCGGGTTTATGAGCAAAGTACCACTTGCAAAGCATTAATCCTTGAAAAAGATCTTAAATAATGCAAGCCCCAGGGTACCACCTTTTTATGCTAACTTCCAAGCCAAAACATTTTGTTATCGATTCCACTTTAAAATTAATGTAAATAGTTTTAAATAAATAAATTGAAATAGCTAAAACTTTTTATTGCAAATCAATTTCTAAAAAAGTTGTTTTGATATATCACGTATAAAAAACAAATCATTAGGATAATTTTAAACAAAATAGTAAAAAAACAAGACAAAACATTTATTTGTATAATTTAAACAATATTTATTATATGGTCAAATACATTTTAAATATTATAAAGTACTATGCATTTTTTAGAATTATTAAAATAGCAAAAAATTTGCAAATGCAATCAATCTGGAATTATTTCAGAATGATGCTGCAAAATTAATTTAAATATTACTTGATTTAAATTTAAATGAGTTCGATTCGCATGGCCGCTATTGTTAAAAGAAAGCCCAACATTAAGTAATTTTTAAAATGTAGCAAAAAATTTTAAAATATCGCTGAAATTTCGAAGTCTTGTGGCAGGACTGTGGCTATTTTGACTATTTAACAATCCGCCCCAACTGTATTCACATATTCATGATTTTGTAACAGTACTCTCAATAGTCCAAATAATAGTACTCAAATAGTCCAAATAATAGTACTCAA
>JAPMOQ010018123.1:137266-189424 GCA_026543055.1 Argiope trifasciata
AATAGTCCAAATAATAGTACTCAAATAGTCCAAATAATAGTACTCAAATAGTCCAGTCTAGCGCAATATTTTAAACCTTTGGGCTATTGAATATTGGAAAAATGAATTAGCAACGATCTGTCTTCTTTTCTTTTTATGCGTATAAGTAGTGAACTTGGAAAAACTTTTCAAGTAAAATGAGTGTCTGAAGACGAGAACGAGATGTTGCGGATCACACGATCTTCTATGCAACCAAGGATTGCCGAAATGTAAACAGGATTCAAATTAAATTTCAGGTAGCAGCGATATTAAAAGCGATCTCCAACATGAATCGTTGTACGTGGATCTGCCGTTTTTTATCACATTTTTAATTATCTGTAGAGCCTGGAAAGTAAATTCTATATTAATATGCGCACTAATAAATACAAAAAGTAGCATATAATTCAATAACAAAAGGGATGTATTCCAATATTTTTGTGAAATAATTAAAATAACCTGTCATTTGGGAAAGTTATCGTTATTAAGTGATAGTCTTTACGGAAAATAACAATCCATTAAAAGAATAAAGCTAAACTGGGATAATACCGAAATTAAGGGAAAAACGTACTAAATAAACAATTTTTTCACTAATCCGATAAGCTGTTTGCCTAAAATATAATTCCAAAATACCATCGGAAAACAATAAAAATTACCCAAAATTAGCCGCATTTTCTATTGACGCAAGTTACTTGCAAATAAAATATCCTTCGCATTGATGACTTTATTGATCGACAGTCACATTTTACCTACATCGATAGAACCAAAAACACATTTTATCATTGACGTCACCTATTGTTAAGTGGAAGGAAATGTGTAGTAAAAATTATATATGATTTCTAGGCATGTTTTATTTATGAAAGCCTCTTTATACAGCTGGGGGTGGAGGTGGAAAGAAAGAAAATATGTAAGAAAACACTTTCAAAATCATGAGCTTAAAGAAAATAAAAACTAATATATATATCAAGCACTTAACACATTCAATGCTACAGATGAGATATCTCGTTTTTCAGATATTAAAGTTACTGGTTTCTATTTGCTTAAATTGGTCTCTTATGCCAGATTAGATAAATTGAACCTTCTAACGCATGTATGAAGAATGCCTTCACTTTTTTTTTCATATCGAAAATGTCAACAGCGAAAAGAATTGATATTTGTTTTTTCATGGTATTTTTATATGATTCGTCTTCAGCGGTAAATGTGTTAAAGTACAATTTATATAAAAATATAAATATTTATCCAATAATTTTAAAAAATGTGATCAATTAATAAAAATTTTGAAAAGATAAATTTAAAATAAAAATTTAAAAATATATAAATATATATTGTGAAAATAAACGTCAGTAAACAAGTTGGCAGTAAAAGCACTCTCTTCATGCCTTGAAACCCTGAGATGCTCTCGAAATAGGAGAAGACTACGCCGACAGCGAAATTACTTAGAATTAAGAGATAAGCATCAATTTTGGACATGAGATCTAATGCTCAAAATCAGTCGCTATCTATAGCACTATTCTCTGAAATTGTTTAGTTTTAAAACTTCCTATTCAGCTTAATTTAATGCTTTACCTACCAATGTCATTAACATTGTTAAACAATAGATAAATTCATTTATAGCACTTCATTAAGTTGAACTTTTTTTAATACTAAAGATGCCTAAGACAATTAAAAATTATTAATGATGGCATTAATCATTGAGTCATAAGGTACAGATTAGATACAACTCACTTCTGAGCTACTTATGATTAAGCAAGTTCAGTTGAACACTACACCCGTAATTAAATTAAAATCTCTTTGATATGAGATGATGTTGTCTGGGATAATTAAGTTAGAAATTTGGACTGGTCCAAATTTATCAGAACGTCTGATTATTATTACTTTGACATTAATGCTATTTAATAATATTTAAAAAAAATAGCTTCATGAAATTCAAATTATTCATCGAATTTCTATGTATAGTACATTCTCGAGTATCCGGTTCACGATTATCCGGCTTCCATACGATCGGGCCTTGTTTTCTTTCATCATAATTAAATAAGGAAGACAGTTCGTTGCATTGGCAATATTGTTTATGGTTCTTGTATTTAAGTTGGGCATTGCAGTATTTATCTTGTGAGCAGTTTATATCCTTTAACTTACTTTTCATCCAACAAATTCTTGAAACGTACAATGCAGTATATATATATAAACTATTAGTGCAGAGTCTTCTATTCTAACTCGACACGTTACCGGCAATTCCTTCTATGATTCATATGGTCACGACCAAGTTCACTTGTTTTGGTGTAATTGTTTATTAAAACATTACTTTAAAACAAATGTTATTTATTATTTAATGTTTTAAGAGTCACATTTTCACATTTTAAACTTCATTGGTGTTTTAATCTTTTAACTTTTAAAAAAAATTAATTCTGGGATGTAATTTGCATTTTTAAAACCGCTGATACTATTAATTATTGGATATCTTCAAAATTAAGATGAATTTTAAATTGCATAACTAAATTTTACGTAACGCTTTTTAAAACCATTTGTTTGCAGCAGTGTGGTCATATTTGGCTCTTGCGCCATTAAAACCAAAAATCCAATCCAATCCAAGTGCACATCTACTTGGCTTGAAATAAAGGGAGAACTTAATATTCAATAAGAAGTGAGAAAATACGTATTATAACAATGGGTTCTGGATAAAAAATTTGTCTCCTGGTTTTGATGGATAAGAAGTGAATTCATAACACTCCGGCCTCTCCGGGTATTTTGTTATCTGGCTTCCCATCCACCTTATTAGGCCGAATACTCGGGAGTCTATTGAACTTTAATCAATGTACTAAATAAATCTAAATGAAGAAATCTTCAAAAACTAATTTTTCAACATGAAATGAAATTAATCGTTTTAAAATTTTTTGAAAGAATTTTATAGTTTTCAGAAAACATCAACCATTTGGATGATTTGATTCAAAATCAGAACAGAAGCTGGAATATTTTTAATCCAAATTATAAAGAACAACTACAAAATTGAAATAGGAAATGTCCCAAAAAGTAACATACAGTAAAATCTCCTTATTCGCGCTTCATTCATTCGCGTTTTCACTATTCGCAGATTTAAAAAATGCAATCCTATTCCTATATTCGCGGCTAAAAATTTCTTTATTCGAGGATCTAATAAGTACATACATCATAGTAAAAGGATTCCAACCCAATATCCTTTGTAAATGCCGTCCAATGGACTAATAAAAAAGTAAAATAGATCTTATTACAACTTTGTTAAATGCAAACATAGCCGGAATCGCGAATGGAATAGGACGAGATGGGTTCGAACAGATAGAATCAAGTGACATTCAAGAATAGCTTGAATCGCAAGATGAAGATCTGACTGAAACCGACTTGGAGGAAATGTTAAAATTCACAGCCCTTTGAAGAAGAGGCTTCAACAAGCACTGGAAACGTAACATTTAATTTGAAAAATCTTAGTGAAGGCTTAAGAATGGCAAATGAGCTTTGCGATTTCTTTATAAACATTGATCCGTCTATGGAACGAAGTCTTATTATTAAGAGGCAAATTGGTAATGCGACTGCTGCGAATCAGTCTGAATGGAAGGAGCTTTTAAAAACTGCCAAGCAAGAGAAAATTACAAAATTCTTCAAACCATTTCCCAAGCCTTAAGATAATTAATGAAATTGTTCAAAAATTTCAATTAAATTGATATATATATATATATATATATATATATATATATATATATATATATATTATCACCTAGGAACGTATCCCGTATAATTCCATATAAATGACAATTCCGTATTCACGGTTTCTGTATTCGCGGCATATTTATGGAACATATACCCCACGAATAAAGAGCTTTTACTGTACTGTCACATAAAATAAACAAATGAATTATAAGTGAAAATTAATTTTGGAAAAAGAGATACTAGAATCACTTACTTTCTTTCCTCTGGTTTAAACAGAAAAATAGAACTAATTGAAATAAGGAATGTTTAATACCTAGTCCTATTTCATCTACTGTAACGCAGAAACAACTGAAAAATGATAAACCTCACCGCAAAATTTTCGAACCATGAAAGAAAGAAAAAAAAGAAAAGAAACTAGCTTGCTTCTCATCAGTGAAACACCGACAGCTCATCCCTTCCCATAAACATTCAAAATGCGTTTCCGCAAGTCTGGCTTTCTGAGAATACAAAAGAGACGCAGCTTTCACGAAAAATTGAAACATGTGTCGCAAAGCAAACCTGAATAAAGTGTTTTCACGAAAAGAAACAATTTTAAAAAGTATTACAATCACTGCCGCTTCCTCCCTGTTTAGTCTCTTAGGTTCGGTTGAATTTTGTGATTTGACCGACTTTGGCTTGATGAATGGTTTAATAATGTATGTTTGTGGGATATGTGAATATAGTTCTAATAAAATATTTGTGGGATAAATCTTCCTGTTTGGGAACTATAATATTTTATTTTTTTTTTCAATTCCTTTTATTAGTTCACACTTTCTCTATATGTATAGCTTGTTCAGATTTTCAATCGTTAATAAAATACTTTTTATTCATGCGCTCAAGTTCAAATATATATTTTATAATTTGTAATGGATAATATTTGATGTTAATATATTTTTTTCAAATATGGATTCATTATTTTAACTTAGTTAATTCTTAATACTTTAAATAGAGTTTTAGCAGTTTGTAGTAAAAATTGAAATCAACGTGCAGTAACTCAATCAATAAAATACAAGGATTTTAGTATTTTTCATGTGAAAGTGAAGAAAGCAAGTTCAATTCTTGTGAAACTCAATAATTTTTTTGATAATTATTTAATAAAAAGTAACTAAAACAACAATTTTCTCTACTGACCTAAGTAGGAATTGACTTTAAATTGTTTCTGGATTGAATCATATATCTTGGAGCAATCAAGGAATTTTAACATTTATATTAACAAGAAAATAGTTATTGGCAATTAGTAATTGTAGGAGTATTGTACTCTATTACAACAGTAAATGATTGTTGATAGTAAATAAATAATGATGTTCAAAGTGTTTAATTTTGCATTCTCCAAGGCTATGGCGCTCAATGTAAAAGAAAACCAAGAAATTTCAATATTGGGTGGTAATAATTACTGATATTAATCAGTAACATGAAGTGAAGTCTATCTAAGACTTTCGCCTTGCCTCGCCATATTAAATTATTCAATCGTATCAGAAATCCTCTTCAAGTATGGGAATTAGAAATTTCAGGCATGATAATTGATTTTGGATTCCTCTAAACTACTCACAAAGGATTTTACTAAACATTCAATGGATACAATAATAGTGTGGAGTCGGGTTACACTAATTTCAATATAGGGTTATATCTCTTTTGGAGTGGGCGTGTTACTCGCTTTGACTTCCGTGGCGATTTAACAAATCAAGTTATCTCAAATTCTAAAGCAATATGGGAAGTTCGTTAAATTCTGGTCAACAACAAAATTTAAAAACTAAGTAAAATATTTAAACAATTTTACTTTTAATACATAGTAAGCGTATCTCTTCCCCCTTCAAAAAAATGATTCACAAAGGCATTGCATTAAAAATTTCAGTTTCTATTTGACATTGCGCGCACGTGTTTGCGTGTGAAAAGAATTTGTCGACACAGTATTTTGATGTTATCTTCAATTAATAGATATATTGAGGATATCAAGACAATCTGCAACAGTTAAAACCTACCAAAAAATATCCTTGTAGCATTTGGTGAAATTGAGGAAGTATATATTTATAAGAGGTTTGATTTCTTGTTGCCTCAAATGCACAACATCAGCAAATTTTCAGGAATTATGTTAAATAATCAGGTTTCAACATAACTACAAAAATTAAAGATGATATACAAGAAACAGTCATATGAGATAAAAAGCACAAAAATCTACAACTGTTTACAATAAAACTTTATTTTTTCCCATTTGGTTTATTTGCGATAAATTGCTTCTTTTGGATTTATTTAAAAAAATTCATCCATTCATTTTAACTTCTTCATATATCCATTGAGACAGTGTAAAATAAAATCATAAAGAAAAAAATGAAAGTGTTTTTAAGACAGTATTTCTGACATCGATCCGTATTATGAAATACGCATATGCACATTTATGTACCATCGCATTTTTCACATTTATATACCATCATAAACATAACATTTTTTTAAAAAATAGAAAGGCAGAAACGTGTATTTCTTGAATAAGCTGAAAATTATTCATAAGTTTAATTTTTTGCTTGACTCATTTTCACTCAAAGTAAAAAATGAGTTATTCTCTGATAGAGATTAAAAAAAAAAAAATGTATCATGTTTCTATGGAAAAAAATTTAAATCCATATCATTTTAATACATTTGAAAATGAGGACAAACCTCAGATAAAAAGGCACTTTTAACAAGAACTTTCACAGCAAGTGTTAAACATTTTTATTTCCTTGAATTTCATTAAAGAAAATGTCAAAGGAGATAACGCTTTCCCCACGTTCTGCATACCAAATTTCAATTTAGTTATAAACGAGTCAGTGACAGAATGTTAATGCTTTTAAGTAAAAAGTAAAATTAGCGCCATCTATGTGAATGGGGAAAAATGACGATTATAAATGCCCACATCCATCTCATCATCATGGGCTGGTTTGTGTGACCTATTTGTCAAGTTCGTGCTCATAAATCAATTTCCATTTTTCAAAAATAGTTAAAATTAATTAATTTTTCACTGACCTAATCTCTGCAAAAGTGGGAATTCAAAGAATTATTGATGAATCAAGCGAACTTGAATGTCACGAATGTCAAAAGTCTGGAGCTTACCACTGTTTTTATTGAAAATTAAATAAAACAATGTTTAATCGTTTAAATTTTTTTCTTCCTGAAAAAATTAATCTGAAAAATGATAAAGTTTTAATTCAAAAATATATAAATGTGACAGGATAGTAAAATTATAAATACTGAAAAATGGGTACTGACTTAATATGAATTTTTATATAAGACGTTCGGACGTTTTATATTTTTTAAATTATAATAAAAAATCAAGTTAAATTATTCCTAATGTATTTGGCACAATAAATTATATAATAGTCATGAAGCGAATACTGTCAATTTGATTTTGGAATCCATTGAAAATCTGTTGTTGTTATTAATGGCACTTTTATAAGCCCGCTGACAGTTATCTGTCAGAGATTTAAGTCGAAATTAGTGCCTCTTGTTTTTTCGATAAGGCCAATAATACGATTTAGCTACCTTATGTTTCACATTCGCTTGCACAACCCCTTTTTACAGGGCGTACATTCGCACACCTCTCAGAACATAGATGAGCAACCATGCCCGAACCGTGACTCGAACCCGGGATGCCCAGATCACGGGGAAGACACGCTATCCCCGGCTTTGAAAATCTGTATAGAAAAGTAATTAACCGAACTCATTAATGATCGTTGGAATTTACTGGTACAAAACCTTTGTCTGTTTCGTTCAATTATCATTCCAAAGTATCAAATAAATCAGGTTGAGCTGTAATTCATAAAACGGATTTCTTCATGTTGCCAAAGAAGCCAAATCGTTAGAACCGGCTTGACATCCACTCACGATATGAAGGGTACTTGGTGCCCTGATTATCGTATGATTTTTGTTCGTCTCTAATTATCATCAATTATTTGGAAAGCATAAAAGTCGCCAGGGAGATGCTATTTTTACGAGCTGCTCGTCAAACAGATCGCCCCGACCTACGTTACTTTTGTCTTTTTTTTTCTTTCAATTCATTACCTATTTTATTTTATATTACTGTTTCTAAATTTTCTAAATTTCTTTTATCATTGGGATCTTAGACAAAGTAAGCAAAATGCATCCAAATCTTAAAAATTCGATAGAAAAAATAATTTATTATAAATAAGTTTAGAGGTGTTGCAGCTTTGAAGCCAAATAGCCAAGCCATCATTGCTTACAATATCAATTAATTTCCAAAAAGTTGAAAAAAAAAACTCATTTTAAACTTTTATTTTTATTCAAGTCAAGCAGCATAAAAGTAAAATGCAAGACAAATTTATAGCAGGCATTTGAATCAAGAATAAAATGTTAAAAAAACAATGTCTTCAGCTTTTTCAAGTTAAAAATACAAAAAGCAAAATCCCATCATATTTATATTCTTATTTCTTGGAAATGAAATATATGGGAATGATCTTTCTCCCTTTCTGGTGCTTCAAGAGATGATGCAGATACTCCACAAATGTTGTTAGATTATTTCCAGATACAAATAATATTTATAATTATATCTGACATGTAACTGCGTCATCACGTGAATTATTTCCATTAACAATATTTGAAGAAAAGGAAGTAATTTATTTCTACACGTTACAAGTGAACAGATGAGTTTTAGTCAAATGACTTCATTTGAGGCCATTTACAGATATGCAAGATTACATCTGACCCAGAAATCACTCTCCAGACTTCGGTAAAGACATTTGACCCTTTAGTTTAATGTGCATCACGTCCATATATATTGTAGAATCAGGCTTTAAATCCCCTGTCTCGATCGATTACGAAACTCGGGGAATATGCTGATTGGGGAATACCATTGAGGGTATAGTTAGAAGAGTAGAATTTGATTATTCGAACTTCTAATAACCGTAGTGATATCAGAAAATCAAATAATGCTTTTCTTTAATTTTAAAATAAAATCAGAGAATTTTTCATATAAGTATGTTAAAGATGGCACTAGAGATTATTTTCTCTCACTTTGGAAAAATATGTAAAAAAAGTTATCGGAGGATAATATTTCATAACTCAAGAGGTTTTTAAATAAATATATAATTTTTAAATATTTCAATAAGGCGGTGAATAAATTTTGTGTATTTTCATGACGGAGAAAAGGAACTGGTAGAAGGCTCCACATTATTTTAGCCGGGAAGAATATGGAGTGTTATTTTTTTTAGATAAATCTTATTGAATCATTCAAAAAAATAAAAATGATAGCCTGGCATTGGGGTAGCGTGTCTTCCCCGTGCTCTAAGTGTCCCGGGTTCAAGTCCCGGTCCGGGTATGGTTGTTCTGTATTCTATCTGTGAGATGTATGAATGTGACCCCTTGTAAAAAAGGGTTGTGCAAGCGAATGTGTGTGTCACCTTCATTTGAGCTAGAAGTCAGACTTCTGCCCTCTGGGTGCTCATGGGTCTTTACCCTCAGAAGCTACTGTACCCCCTTTTCAGGGAAACATGGACACGACATCATCATCATAAAATGGATACAAAGAAAATTAGCTTGATTCATGAATCTTCTTATCAAAGCCATTTACAGTTTTAAACATTTATAAAAAGAACAGCCATGCCCGTACCAGGACTCGAACCTGGGACGCCCAAATCAAGGGGAAGATGCGTTAGCGCTATCCAAGACGCCTACCCTGTGTTCTACCTGCGAGAAGCGTGACCCCTAGTAAAATGAGGTTTGCAAACGAGTGTGTGGATGTCATCGTCATATGAGCTAGATGTCAGATTTCTGCCTTCGGATACTCAGGGGTCTTTACCCGCAGAAACTATTGCACAAACTCGGCTTAAATCGCTGGTTTCATCAGCGGGTTTATCCATGACAAATGCCATAAATAATAACAACAACAATATTCTTATAAGAACTTTGATAGCTAATGAAAATTATTAATAATATATTAATACGTAATAATATTTGTGAATTCATTTTTTCATAATTTCAAAAAAATTATTTCTGAAAACTTAGTCCTAAGAAAGGAAACCGTGATTTAAAATTTATCTTACACTAACCAAATTCTCTACTCCCCCGATCTGTAAAGATCCCAATCAGCTTGGGTAATCAAGGCACTACTGTAATTTATTTGCATTGCATTTGCATTACTGCAAAACGTCTTTAGATTAGAGAGTTGTATAATGATGCAAGTGTCCAGGAGAGTCCTTTTCACCTTAAACTTAGTTCTAAATTTCACATAATCTTTATTCAATTTTCACATCACATCAGTTCTGCGATCCAAATGACCTAAATGGTAACTGCTTCTGTCGCAAAGAGAATTCGTAATAGTACAAAGCTTGTGTCACTTAACCGAATAAATTAAACATAAATCTTTGTATTCGTATCATTTGGTTTCTGGATTAATTATTCTTTTATTTTTCAATCCCTGGCCCATAGAAAACCAAAGAAAAGATTAGCTTCAATGGCGATTCAATAAGCTTTCATGAATATGGTCCACCATTCATTTGCAAAGTTCGAATGCATAATGATTGTTTGTTTAGTATTTTCAAAAAACCTTTTTAATCAATTACCTTTGAAATAATTCTGAAGCATGATTTCAGAAATTTTTTCAGCTATCACTTGATATAAAATGCAGGAAATAGCATCTAATTGTATAATAGTCATGTTTTAAGTCATTGAAATCGCTACGAAGCTAATAAATGAATTTCCAATTTTAACTTTTATCTTTAAGAGTTGTATTTTAAATGGCGAAATACGCAAAAATAAAAGAATGACTACTGCTAATGCTAATCTTTCTCATGGAAAACTATTTCTTTAAACATAAACTTAAATTACATTTATTTATAAAACAGATGACCATTATTAATCAGGCACGGTACAAATCTGGCCCCTTTCTTAATCCGGAATTTTTTAAAGGGAGGGGTTTAAGTATCTCTATGACCTGGATGTGTAAGCAACGAGATTTTGAATTACATATTGTGATAATTGTTATAAACAGTATCATAAATTTGTATACAATTTTTGGTCTATATCCTGTAATATTTTGCATAGTAAATAAAAACTTTGCTCTTAAACTAGTTTTTAAATGAACTTCACTAATTCAACATTTTAAACTGCACACTCATGCGCATCATAAAATATATACGTGCTTAAATAGGATTGCTTTTTTATTTACTTTTTATGTATACGAAGCACGCAAAGTACTATAATCTAGTAACATTCAAATTTACGAACTCAAGAAAGATTCGAATACGTTTCAATATCCCTAGGGCAAACAACACATTTCTGGAATTTTATCTATTTTCTGTAAAAGAAAATAGCGAAGAAACGCTTTGAACTTGAAAAGTGAACTTTGGAATGCAAATTTTGCACCAAATTTGTATATTTTTTATTTTGAACGAAATTTGTATATTCATATTTTGAACGAAATCCATTCTTAAGAAATCTGGTTGCTTGATTATGAGGAAATACAATAACTGCAAAATGAAAAGAACTAGATAAATAAAACTTAAAACACAGATTTTTCATCAAAAGTTCAAGTACGCATCAAATTTTAAACCAAAATCCGCGAAACAGTTAGCTCATCTATTGGTCTGTACTTTTGTATGCATATGATCTCAAAAACGCAATAACTTAAATAAATGAAATTTGGTAAATGATCTTTATTCAGAAATTGTACTTCTATGGTAATCAAAATTTGTAATCCCATTTTCACTATTTCAGCGTAGTGAACTAAAAAAAAAATTCTTAAGTATAACATATTTAGCATACAATCACACTCAGTGTCCACCTCAGAAATGATGTCTAGGAGTTTCAAGTATGGCGGTTGATTCCCATTTTCCAGGTGAATACAGAAAAGGTGAAAAGTCAACCAATCCTTACAAATGACGGTACGTACTTCCCATGGGAAGTATTATACCTTGGCCGGTGATGGACCTTAGATCTCAACCATAATTCTCGCCAATGATGCCCTGATTCATGTTTGATCCACATGTTCCAAGAAGGATAGGAGTAGTCAATATGTCAAATTTAGCACAGAATAGACAGATATGGTTTTCCTACAAGAAAATTCAAAACCTATTCAACATTAACTTTGTCTTTCCAAAAAAACTCTATTTTTCCAATATTATCTCTGTCTTACAAATGGAAATTAACTATATCTCCTTTATTAACTCTAGTTTTCTAGTGAGGATTTCCATTTTTAAAGGTAAATTATATCGCCTCTCATTATCTAACAATACAAATCAATCAAAAAACCTTAAAAAATAAAGGTAATAATAACTTGAAATAAAATTTGAGCCGCAATCAATAAAGAATTACCTTCCAGAAGGACAATTGCCTTTGTTTTTCAGGAGCATTCATACAAATCAAGATATATACTTATACCAATTATTTTATCGAAAGCCTAATGAAAAACTGACCATGAAAAACCTTCTTAGTAAATACAAATAGCAGTCAAAGAATCCGAAACTTTCCGCTTGCACTCGCTCTCTTAAGATTCAATAAAAAGTTATGATTGACATTTTTTCTCTTTATTATATTGGAAAACTCAAACACAAAATGTTAACATTGAATCAGGTTATCAAATATTCAGAGAGTATCTTTTTACACAAAAGAATAAGACATTGCAAACATTTGAGAGAATTTCAGGGGGGAAAAAAAGGCAAAACTTAAAATGAAGCAGGGCAACCCGCGATGTCCCGCAAGGTCTACATAAATTCCAATCCCAACAAGAAAACCCGGACATCGAAGGAACAAAAAAGAACAAAACCTATCATTTTTTACCAACTAATCTTCCCACTTAATCAGCTTCTGAACACTGCCCATTGCCTAACCTTCAGCGCAAATTGCCACCACAATTAAACTAAGCGTGCCTTTAAGAATCGTTTGCAGCAGCAAGTAAAGGAACAAAAGAAATCTATTCTTACGTTCCGTCCTCTCGCTTAGGGCGGTGATATAAAAGGCAGCAGCAAAAAAAAAATATATATTATGAAATCCCCATCTCGTAACTGTGACTGTGACTATGAGTGGCAGATCTGGATCTCTCAAGAGATCCTTGGGATTAAATAAAAGAGATGGCCCCGCCCTGGAAAGAATTGTTTGTGTCCACCCACAACCTCAAGGATAGGAGCAAGGTGGTTCGTTGCGAAGAACACGATCTTGACTTTTAGAAATCCAATTTTCTTTTTACTCAACAAAGAAAAGTGCAGATAAACATCTCAAAAAAATATACAAATGTATTCCCTCATGTCATAATTCCCTAAATCAAATATCAGAGCAAAGATAAATTTTCAAATCCTCATGAATTCAATAACAGTTAGTTTGTATTTAATATTTCGGTTGAATATTTTAAGTAGTAAAAAAATCCTTGCAATGGATGATTTGCAATAGTAAATAAATGTATTTAAAAGCATTTTTATCGGCTTGATTTATCAGAAGCCAATCTAAATAGCAGAAGAAATGAAAATTTGTAGAGTAATGCTACGGAATATGCTTAAATTTAATTAAATCCATTTGCGTAGATAGTGTAATTGATAAAAGACAAAGTAATGATTGGAAATTATGCCGGGTCTACACTCGATCGGTAGGCAGAGCATACGCAGAAAGAGACTGATTTATGTTTACCACTATAAAAGAATGCCTGAATCTATTCATAAAATAGATTCAGGCATTCCATGCTTGGCAATAAATTGCCTTTTGGCTGCCTTGAATTTTTAATTTTCACTGCCTATCATTTTAAAGTTATGGATATTTACACAAAGTAACATGGTGAAATAAATAAAAATATTCAACATGTTTAAATTTGGAAAACTATAGAAAAGAAATGGCAAATAAAAAAAGCAACTTCTCATCAAAAAGAACAAAGTGTAAAAAATGTGGTAATTAATCTATGATAATAAAAAAAAATTTCATGCCAAAAAAGTCGCCAAATTCAACAAACGCATGCGCAGTAAGAAAAAAAAAATACAATACAAAGACAAAAATACTTGCAATCGACTGAACATCATTTTTCAGCCTTTCTACGCATGCACTGCCTACTTGCCGTCTTAAAACTGGCGAAGTGTAAACCTGCCATAAAAGCCTTTTTATTGGCACTTTTAGCAGAATAAACGAAAATATATGGAGCAATCTTTGGTCTATGATTTATGAGTCTATGACAAATTTATCCGAAATACGGATAAATTTGTTTAAATATATTTCCGTAGATAGCGGAATGGATAAAAGACATCGTAATAATAGCAAATTTATCCTGCTCATATTTTGTGTTTCAGCACTTGTTTACAGTAGCACATGTAGCTACGAGTAAATGAGAAAAAAATGAACAAATAGAAACGAGAGATCTGACACATAATTATTAATTGATCAAACTGAATACAGTCTGTTGGAACAATGTTCAAATGATCCATTTCAGACAAAGTATTCTTAAACATTACAGTGAAAAAAAATTCTATTGTATCGTTCCAAAATTAATTATTGCATTATAATCAATTTGTTGTGAAACAGGCTCTAACTGGTATTCCCTTTAACAAGAGACGCTACATACATATAATAACAGTTTTTTAAAATGACCGCAAAATCCATATAATTGTAGTTCGTATCTAATTGAATATTTGCCTCATATTAAGTTCGTTTTTGCCATGTGTTTATGCGTTGCTATTTTACTTAGTAATTAGAAATATTCAGATTGACCACATTTATTATTATATTCTTACCGAAAGCTCTGCCACTGCAAGATAAATAAACTTTTGTGATATTAATTATCCCCTTGTAAATGTGGCAACATTTAAAAATATTAGAAACATTTCTATTTGAGATACATTGAATTTTCTTTCTTAAAATATGAATAAGAACACAGATTTAATAAATTATACTGAGTACGCTACAAGCCAGACTTGCTTGATACAAATATACTCAAATTTGAAAATTAAAATGTTTTCTGGCATCAAAAAATGGATTCAAGTAGAAATTAATTTACGTAAACAATTTTTTTCTTTGAATCCAATAGCTTTAACTGCTTAAAAGAAGACTTTAATTTTATCGCCTTTTATAAGAGTGACGGATGGCAAAAAAATAACTTTAAGTGAAATATTTAGTTGAAACAATGCGTCACAAAATAGTACAATATGAATTCGTATGAACAAGAATTATAGCAAATGGGCATGCGCAATAAGACCATATGGCACGAACTTCAAGAGATAATTTAGATCAGCACTGATAAGAATTGAGTATTTATGAAAGTGTTCCCCACTGCAAATTAAATACTTTGTTAAAATTTTCGAAATTAAACTTTGATTTTTTTTTCACCACGGAAGTCTTAACTCGTACTAGAGAAAATAGATAACAAAATTAACTTTATTCACATAACGATAGAAGAAAAAAGTGAGAAGAATTTTTCCCTCCAGTAATTTTACTAAGATTTTGATTGGGATTTCTTCGCCACGTGTTGATTTAGGCAGGGGAATAATAGGGATCTTTTTTTTTAAAAAAAAAAAATACAGGTGTTACGGATTTTCATCCCGTTCCTGACGTAGGAATAACAGAATCAGCAGTTTTTATAAGAGCGTGTTAGAAATAATTAAATAAATAAGTGGGAATTGGATCAGGAAATAAGATAATATTTTAATTTAACGCTAAGTTTACCAAGGTATCATTTTGACCGCTCAGATATCACTTTTCATTAAATTTCCTCAAGAAAATTATTGCCGTATTTTAGGAGAATATATTAATTTTTTTTTTTTACTTTTATAAAACATATCAACGCAAATATTTTTTTTTTTTTTTTTTTTGAATTTTGGTAAAATGTATATAGCATACGTACGTTTACCGATGGGGACGTTTTGATAACTCGAATAAATATTGTTTCGAATACATACATTTATATTTAAATATGTAACAGCTTGATAAGATCGCACACAGATATAGTTATAAATATAAAAATAAGTATGTGTTAATAACTTTGTGTGTATAAGAAACAAGGAGAGGGAGCCGAAAGTTAGTCAGATTACAGGTTGCTAGTAAGAAGATATGTCAATGTTTTGGTAGAAAATGACTGTAAAAGAACAGATATCTGGAAGACCTAGACTAGAAAATAAAGACATTGTTTAGTAAATAAACACAGAGAAAATGGCACACAGAGAATTGCCTTTTCGTCAGATCATACCTCAACAAATACATTGAAAATATAAAATATTAATTTCAAAATAGATAGGTGAATTTATATTTTTCTAATTAAATACCGAAAGCGGTCAGTTTGACCCATTTTATAGAAATATATGCCAATTCGTGGCAAACCTAGTGTTAAGATAAGAATTATGAAGAAATTAATTATGATTTAAATTAAGAGATATCATTACGTATACATATTAGTATGAATTTAATAAATCTAAATGATTTCAGTAAAGTGCTACTACACTATTCCTTTCATATTCTTGCATCAATTACCTTTTAGGGATTTTACTCTGAGAAAACTGATTAAATAAAAAGTAATTTTTAAAGAAATTTTAATTCAATTCCTACTAAAGTCAACAAAGAAAAAGTTTTATTTAGTTTAATAATTATCATAAAATTATTAAGTATTAAAAAATGATTCATTTTCGTAAGAATTGAATTTTCATTCTTCACCTTCACATGAAAAATAATGAAATTCTCGCATTTTACCGACTGAGCGACGGCCTATTGATTTCAATTTTCACTAAAAACTGCTCAAACTATTTAAAGTATTAAAAATTAATTACATTCAATTAATGAATTAATATTTGAAAAAACTGCATTAACATCAAGTATCATCCACAACAAGTTTCAAAAAATGTGTTTGAACTTGAGTGTGTGAATAAAAAGTATTTTATCAACAATAAAAATTTGAAGATATGTAAATAAATACATGTAGGGAGAGTGTACACTGATAGTAGGAATTGAACAAGGTCCAAGAATTCATCTTTTATTTAAACTAAGAATCGTTCGCATAAGAAAATTCGTCTTCAACTACAAAGAAATCAAATTATTTTTTAGGAATATGCCACGGCAAAACACTAAAATCATACAAGAGAATACAAGGCGAAAATTTACTGTAATAATATTGTGCATGTTTAGTAAGAAAAGCCTGTCTAACTAGCACTCATATAATAGCTGAAACAATAGTCATGGATGTTGCAAGGTCTGGAAAGTGCGCAAAGATTTAAAATAATAATAATAATAAAGAATGTACCTCTGTATGTCAGAAATATCACCGGCGAAACTGTCTGGCTTTGCTGAAAAGTTAGGAAGTGTTCTTAGAACTGTGACTAAAAACATTGAAAACACCTGTCTTCGCCCGCAGATGTTTTAGAAATGCAAAAGTTTAAGAAGAAACTCTCCAGTTTAGTATTTTATGTTCTTGTGCAATATGAATGGAATGTAAATTAATTCTATTTAATCCTAGAATAAGCAATGATTCATATTTGCAATAAATCCTTTTTTTTCAGTAAATTAGAAACCATATTTATTGATTATTTGCTTACAACATTTTAATTAAAAGAAGAAAAGTTATTTTAGGAAATAAATAAATTTTTAAAACACTTTAACATTAAAAATACTAAAAGGACTTGAATTTAAATTTTAAAATACCATTTTAAATTAAATATTGCAATTTAATTTAAATTCTTTTGCTCAGTTAAGCTGATTTATACAATTTTCATTGATATACTATACCGTGTATGTCTAATCGAAATGGCAAATAAAAAAATCCGTAGCCTAATTCAGAGGCAAATAAGCGTAATAAAATTAAAAACAATTTCCATTATCAGAAATTCATGGAAGTGATCACTTAATTTCATTGACAGCGAATTTTTTTTTAAAGATTGACATTAATTCTATATTTTATAGATATGTTTTTATTTCTTTTATTTTGACAGATTTACACTCGGCCAGTTATAAAACGGCAAATAGGTTGCGCATGCGTATACAAAAACTGATTTATGTTTGCCACAATTTTATAAGATGGATTCAAGCATTCTATGCTTGGATATAAATTGCTGTTTTGCTGTTCCTGAATTTTTCTTTCTCACAACATATCGTATAAAATGATGGATATTTACACACAAAAAAACAGAGTAAAATAAAAAAAGTCAACATACCTAAATTTGGAAAACTATAACTATAAAAAAACTATATCAAATAAAATGGGGAAAGGGCAACACACAACCTCGCACCAGGAAGAACAAAAAATATCAGAATTAATCTGAAATAAGTGATCAATTTTTTCACGCCAAAAATCAGCCAAATTCCACAAGCACATGCGCAGTAAGAAAAAATACAATACAGCGGCTTGTAGTTGTCCCTTTGGGACAATTGCTTGCCATCGATAGAGCAGTCTTTTTTTCAATCTTTCTACACATACGCAGCTTTCTTGTCTTATAACTGGCTGAATGTAAACCTGGCATAATTTAAACCAGGTCAGGATAAAAAAATTAAAAAATCTTTTGCATTTTTAACTGACATGTTTAAAAATATTTTTTTTTCTTAAGAATATCTTAAATCTTAAATATCAGAATTCTGTCAATACACTAAAAAGATTTTTTTTAAATAACATTCTTTTATTCCGAAATATACATATTCGAATGCATTTTAAAACATTCACTTATTTTATTTAAAAACTGTACATGAAAAATTTAAGAATATTTTTCCGAAAAGAAAAATTAAAATCAGTGACAAATATCGTGCTATATCCTTATCATCATTTTAAAGTTCATAACTGCATAAAAATCTTACATGATTATTTTTCCTAGCGTTAAAATGTTATTTTCATATAGAACATCTAATGACTTATTTAGTCAAAATCAAAAAATGAATAAATAAAAATAAGATGCGGAAATCTTAATTTCCTTGTTTGTGACATCTACTTTCCTAAACACCTATATAAGTAAAAAGTAATCGATGTAATACTTAGATATCGATTCCTTTTTTTTTAATAGTCATAAGTTTATTTATAGGATTTTCAAAGAAATTGTATATCACCACACGAAACGTAATCGTTTGCAAATCAACATTTGATAGCCTGTTCCAATTCTAGGAAGGCGTTTCTCTGTCACTATAGTAACCGGAGAGGGAAAGAAAAAGCGCGCTATTCGACCCAATTTTGAGAAAATAGTTCGACCAACTGTTATTGCTTTACAAACGATAGTCATCTCGTTCAGATGATTTTCTGTGAAGAGAAAGTGGCAGCAGCTGTTGAAAGAATTAAGAGCTGAACACAGTAATGAGTGGTTATTATTATTATTAAGATTGGAAAAGGGAAATAAAAATGAAACAGTTACAGATTCGGCTTTCAATTATATATTTATTAATGCTTAATTTAAGAACTTTTAATTATATATTTATTAATGCTTAATTTAAGAACTTTTAATTATATATTTATTAATGCTTAATTAGATTTTTTTGTCAAACATTTCTATAAGAATTTTTTTTATTCAAATAAAACATTTAGTCAAAGAAGTGTATTGAATTTTTTTCGTTTTTATCATTAAAAAAATCTTAATCTAATTTTAATTAAAAAGTAATTAGGAAAAAAGATATCTATATAAATTCCGAATACACTTGATCATATTTAACACATTATTTTTATCGTTAACAATGATTTCCTGCTTCAATTTTAGCTTAAAATTAGCGTATTATTAGCAATTCATTAATATCAGATAAGGTAAAGGAAGTACTAGGAATAATTGGTTCTAAATTAGAACAATCTAATATTAAGCGTAATTATTGTCCTAATTTTTTTTAAATAAATATTTCGCAAAGTGAAATGCTAAATATAAGCATTTTATTTTTAAGAATAAATGAGATGGTAATTAAAATTAAAATAAAATTATATCAATGATAAGAATAATTTTTGCTGATAGTCTTCCTCATTTTAGAAAACAGTAAACATAAAGATTCTAATTATTTAAGAATTCAAAAGGTAATTCGATAATTAAAACGTTATTTCATCACTGAGTAATGCCAATAACTTTATTACGAATCATAACAAATGCATATACGTACTAAGGACAACATCACGGTATGGTGAAAAATGTAAGAATCCAAGACGACTTTTACTGGGATAAAAAATTAAATATTTTAGTTTGATCATAGACAGCAAACTTACTTCCAAAAATCACGTTCAATAAAATATAAATAATAAATTCTGGCCCAAAGTGCATTTAATAATTCTATTAATAAAAGGGAATTCACCACTTTCACTAAACAACACAATTTTCAAATTTCAATAAATCTTATATCTCATCTTCATCTGCGCTTCTTCTGTCTGGAACTTTGCTGCTAAAATGCATCTTCGGAAAGCTCAAATTATGCAAAAAAATTGCTCAAAATATTTACAAACGCACCATGGCTCATATGCAATGATATCCTCCATCAAGGATTTAAAAGTATCAAAATTCGAAGATGGCATGAAAACTTTCTGCCAACTAAGGAACAATAAATGCCCTACCATCAAAGATCAAATGTAGTTTACTCACAATTACGAGAGAAAAATATTCCTATTCATACCTTATTACTAAATGGTGACTTCCACTTAAATCACCTTAAGAAATTTCTAGGCACTTTTGCTTCACTTTACCGACATATCTTAAAACAATCAACGCAACTAGTTGCATAAAACTTTTGCTTTTCAGTGCGTAGATACTGGTACAGGTACAAAATGTTCTTATTCTTGTTTGCACTCGAGTCGAAATTGCACCTGCATAAGACTTAATCAAATATATAACAAAGGTAATTTTTCCTATTGACTATTTAAGTGCAAAGTTAAACGCACATTTACAGCTTTACTATAAATGCTCAGCGGAATAATGATTTAAATTTATCTATTCATATAAATGTAAACGGTGAGACAGACATAAATCCATAAATGGTATCAGAAATCTATGATAAATCATCAGAATCTTTTTTAGAATTTATTGACGATTACGGTATTTATTTTATATTTAGTGCAAATAAAAGGAACAAGAAAATTTTTTTTCAATGTTAATTTTATTTTTTTTGAAAACAGTGGAAACGAATGCTAAAAGGCGAACAGTTAAATTAAGAACAAAAATTATATTTAAAAAAAACTGTTAATAAACCTCAATTACATAAAACCTTAAAAATTATATAAACTCTAAATGGTCAGACAGATATAAATCCGTAGATATAATCTGAAATTTGTGATAATTCATCAAAATCTTTCTTGGAACCTTTTGACGATTACATTTTAACATTTACTGCATGAAAAAGAACTAGTACATTTTTTTCCCAATAAGAATATTCCCAATAAATTTCCTTGAAAATAATGAAAAGAATGCTAAAATATAAATATTTAATTAAAGGAGAAAAATTATATGTTATTAGACTTCAGTTATATAAAACCTCAAAAAATGTAAAAGCTGAGCGGTCAAACAAATATAAATTCTTAAAAGGTATCTGAAAGTTGTAATAATTCATAAAAATCTTTCTTAGAATCTTTTGATGATTACAGCATTTTTTTAACATTTAGTGCATGACAAAGCAAAGAACAAGTAAATTTTCTTCAACAGGAACTTTATTTTCTTGAAAACAGTGGAGAAGAATGCTAAGAGACAAACCGTTGATTAACGAATAAAAATTACATAAAATTTGATATTAATAAACCTCGATTATATAAAACATCAAAAATTATATAAAATCTGAATGGTCAGATCATAAAACCTTAGGTGGTATCTGAAGCCTGCTATAATTCCTCAAAATCTTTCTAAGAATCTTTTGACAATTGCAACATGTTATTTTTTCATCTTAGTGCATGAAAAATAACAAATTTTCTTCAAGAATTTTATTTTCTTGAAAAAGGCGAAAAGAAATATAAACGATGCATATTTAATTAAAGGACAAAAATTATATTAAATTTCATTCTAAGAATGATATACTAAAATCACAATTTGTTCAAGTGAAAATTAAATCTTTTGCTATTTCCGAATTTAGCAACTGAAGGTTAAATTCTAGATCGATCCTTTATTGATTACACAGATTACCGAGAAAGATAAATTGATTTCCAAAAATAAACAGAAAAGAGTTTCGCGACCATATGTAATTGAGTCATTTTCCATTTGAGTGAATTCTGAATTTCAATTCTTTTTCTTCAAAGAATACAGATATAAATATTTGATTCTGTGGTCTGAAGGTAAATTGAATCAGCTTTACACTGGGATTAGAATCTAATAAATAAGATTTATTTCATTGCCTTGTTTTAATAAACTCAGAAAATGAAATATTCCAATTTTTTTTTTTTTTTTTTTTTTTTTTTTTTTTTTTTTCTAATGCGGTTTTACTTCTATTAATTTCAAAAATTGTTTCAAGCAGTGTTCCTATTACTTTTAATATGAATCAATACTAAAAAATTAAATTAAATTTGGAATTAACATTCATAATCGGCATGAAATTTATAAAGAATTTTTAAATAAAGACATCGGAGAGAATTGAATTTTGGAAGGATCACAAGTAAAATGATAATTTAAAAATCGTTTGGAGCTCGTCTTTTTATTTAAAAATGTTTAAACCTGATTTTTTTTATTTAAACAAATATATAAAATTACTATAATCAAAAATCTTATCAGAAGTTCATTATTAAGCATGTTCTAATCGAATATGTTGAATAATAATTTTTTAAAAATTGATATATTGTTTGACAACGAATTCTGAAACCCTTTATACTTTTGCGCATGCGTTAGAATGGGTTTAATTCGAAAAAATAATAAGGGGAAATATCGAGAGGAACGATGAAAGGAGGAGATGCTTACATTTAACAGTAAAATAAAATTGGATTATTCGGTGTACTGAATTAAAATAATACTGTCAAACGCGACACGATACTCACATACAAGTGGAAAAGAAATTGAGAAAAATAATATCCAATAGGGCAAAAATCAAGGTCGAAGAATGCGCTCAGTCTTCCGCGTCTTATATGAGATAGAATCGTGGAAAAGTGTTCGTCTTATAAATACTGAAATGAACTGCACACTGCAAATATTTTTATTAACATGGTTTAAATAATTTTAACAAAAAAAAAATGTTCGTGGTTCTTTTGGAAAATCACATGAAAGGTTGCAGTTATCATTACTTACAATCGTCTGCTAATAGCTATATGATATAAATCGTATAAAAATTAAACGTGAAAAAGTAAAACTAAATTTAAAATTGACACGCAACGGAAATGTCAACACGAATTGAATAAAAAAAAAATTTTTTTAATTATATATAAAATTTAAATATAAATTATATTTTACGTGAATGTCCAGACTACACTATGAATACAGCCAATAAAAATATATAAAACACTCTTACAGTTTGCAATTCCATTTTCTAATTAAATAACAATTCCATTCTCGTCAATTTTCCAAAATTCAAATAAATCGTCAATTCTCGAAAAATTTCAGACTATAACAAACGCTGCTTTTTTTTAAAAACACTTTCGGAAGTTATTTTTTTGTATTATATCGAATAATTTAAAATCACAGTTTTCAATGGTTTTGCTTAATTTGACATTGTAACAGAAAAATTTGTTACAAAATTAAATCGAAAATAATGAGTAAAAACTCCACAAATATACATATATTAGTTAGCAAGACTTTCGTTTGGAATTAATGGCAACATCAAAATAATGAAAATGACCGTTGTTTTTATGGAAATAAAACAACCATTTTTATAAATGGAAGAATAGTTTTTAATTAATGAAAAATAAATTTTTATCCATTTCTATCTTTATTAAGCCTACCACATCGTTTAAAATACTTGAAAATAAAAATTGCAGTAAATATATTCAGCATTCCGAATTTCTATAGTATATCAATTATTTATAAATTTTAGGTTTTTTATGTATATAAAAGAGTAAACACAATAAATTTCTTTCCCTAATAAAATTCAGATTTCGTCTAATTTTAAATATATTTTCAAAATATATACTGCAAAAAACAACTTTAAAAAAACAGAATCAGAAAATAAAAACAAATCTGGATATTAATAAAGAAAGGATTCTCAAATTATGAAATAATTTTTATGCTAAAATTAAATACATAAAGATTTACAGAACAATGAAAATACTTCGCAATGTTTAAACTTCAATATTATTCCATGAATACAAATTGATCTAATGAATTGATATATCCATATTTCAAATTAGAATACACAATTGCAATTCTTCTACCGCACGAAATTCAAAAATAAAAAATTCGTTCAAACTGAACTTATAATAACTATTTAAACAGAAAGGATAATTCGTTTCCTAATTAGCATGGCAGCAATATTTGTTAAGATAAACGACTGAAAAATGGAGCAATTTAAATATTGAAAAGAATAAAAATTCTTACAATATTCTCTTTTTAGGTTCCAGCAAATTAAACAACAAATATTTGTTGAACTTACTCGAACAATGTCATCGATTATTATTCATAAATATTCATTGATGTGGAAATCGAAATGAACGACATTCATTATTACCTCAAAAATAATGGCAACTGAGTTTATTAGGCTTCTCCAAATGCTAGTTTCCTATTTCGAATTCTTATAAGTGTACTGCGCAAGTACAGAACAAAAGATGTAGATTTCTTTCATTGTATTCCAGCGTCAATGTTAATTACAGTTTATTACAAGTTTGAAGTTGTAACCCGTCTGAATATAAGTTGTGTTTTGTTGTAATTATAATCAAGAATTTTAAACTTTATTACCGCGATTGGCAAATGTTAAGAACAGATTGTTGTAATTTTATTTCGGATTCGAATATAATGAAACAATCGAGAGCTAACTAACTATTGACAAATTTTGGTTTCATCATTTTAATTTGAACCAAATTTCGAAAATTAAAAAGGAGCTTTATATCAAACAGCTCAATGATCAATTTTGGAACCATGAATTGTTAAATTTGTTTCATTGTTTCTTGTCTTGGTTTCAAAATGTTCGAACTGATACCTGCTTCCAATGTAACAGCTAAATTCATAAAGTTTTCGATTTTACTTTGAGAAGAACAAACATTCAAATGAATATATTCGAAGCTTATAAAAAAGTTCGATTATTTTTAAAATAGCTTTTCAGAATGGAATCATTGTTGGAATTTAGAAATTTTGTAACTAAGGATAATGTTCCTTATTTAATTCATTTGTCGATTTACTTAAATTAATCTTACTTTAATTAACAAATATTTAATTTAATCAACATTTAAATGATTTATTTTAGTTAATATTTTTATACCAACTGCTTTGTGGAAATATAATTGTTTTTATTACCTTTTAAGATAGATATCATGAAAAAATGAACATTAAGAAATAAAAAATGAAGATTATTAAATTTTTAGTTTTGGGGGTTTTTTACTGATTAATATAACTATTTAATTGTTATAAAAATTAAAGATGATAGAAATTTAATAATACAGATTACAGAAAATTATTAAAAATGTATCGTTTCAAACAAATAAAGTTATTTAAAATAGTAATTCTATAGGAATAAAGGAACAAAGCATAACAAGTTAATATTCCTCTTTAAAAAATTATTATTTATGCTTTATTTTGATTTTAACAATTTAATATAAATACATATGCTAGTTATAATATTTAACACTAAAAATAATATTTCTTTTCTATTCTTTGTCTAAGTTTATTGTTATTCTTTCTAGCTTCGACATCTAGAGCGATAACATTTTTTATCTAATGGTCTACCAGTGGCCTTCTTCGATACAATAGGCTTATGCAACTGCCTATTAGGGAATCCGCCCTAAAATGGAATCGAATTATGCTAATATGTTTCAAATCAAATCAAATTAAATTTTTTAATTTAATTTTCAAATGCATTAAACACTATGAAATAAACTATAAAAACTGCACAAGTTCATAGCAAAGGTGAAATTCTTTATTAGATGATATATACAGCAGCATTTATCACGTGACAATTACATCAAAAGACTCTATTTCCCAATAAAAAATGAAATAAATTCTTTAGAAATGATAACAAGATTTTGTTGTGAAATAAACTATGAATTTCATATTGCCAATTTCTGTTAACAATAAAAATTTATTCAGTATCTCACGATTATGAATAAATTTTGAATGTTTCTATAATTATAAATATCCATTAATAGCAAAAAAATAAACGCAATAGTCTTTTTTCTGTTTCTAAACGCTAAATATAGGTACAACTTTATAAAAAGGCGATTAAAAGTACTAAAAATTATTTCTTTAGGAAACTAAGGGAAATAGTCTCTTCAATACTTTCTTGCATAATCTCTAATATAGATGCTATTCCATAAAACACCTTGCATCCCATTGCTGTATAATAAGTGCAAATTATTGATTCGACTTTAATTTAGCCTTTTTTCTGATCTATCGTGTAATGTTTGGAGAAAGTTGGGTTATTAACCCTAGCAAGCGGTTAATAGCATCCAAAAATCGAATTTTCAGCTGTAACTAAATTTTGACCACAAAATTACACTTGTAGTCACAAAATCCCTTATCAAATTTGATATTTTTAGGCCTTTGCATCTTTCAGCCATCTCTTTACATGTATCTAAAAGCACAGATAGACAGG
The DNA here is from genome assembly GCA_026543055.1 of Argiope trifasciata. Classification (NCBI taxonomy): domain Eukaryota; kingdom Metazoa; phylum Arthropoda; class Arachnida; order Araneae; family Araneidae; genus Argiope; species Argiope trifasciata. The sequence goes on from JAPMOQ010018123.1 coordinate 163,523, forward strand.
TAGTCAACCCTTTATTGGACTGGTTTCGAAATCTGGAGATGTCTACGCTATTGATGTTAAATCTGTGCATTGAATTTTATCTATCAACTTCTCTTCATTTTGCAGTTATTATATCAACTTACATTTGAGCAGCCGGACAAATTTCATCTTAACAGATTTGGTAAAAAATCTGACAGAAATATATACGTTTGGCATAAAAATCGTGTACTAAATTTCGCCCATCTAGCTCAAAAAGTTTTTAAGTTATCTTTGTCACAGATAGACAGAAAGGCCATTTTCTAAAAATGTGAGTTTGTCGCACTCAAGCAGGTTTGAAAACATGGAGGTTCGTCAAAACCTTAAATATGAATTTTTCGACAATACTTTATACTTTCGTATATGAGAAACTAAAATTATATCATATATTTTTAATAATGGAGAAACTGAATGTTTTTTTCTCAAAACTCATATTAAATTCTCTATTTGTTCGGAATATTTTAAAATAAAACCAGATATTGTTTCATGCATGAGATATCAGCAAATCTTTCATTATTTCTCAAAATGCAAAATTTTAATATTTTTTGAACTTTTATGTGGTTTATGATCGGTTCAGAATGTTATTTTCATTCTTTCAGTTCAACTGAAAATAATTTATGAAATCAAATCAATTCAAAAGATAAATAATTCATTTTGTAGAAATTAATTTTTTCCGTATGAAAGTATTTTTATGTATTTATATTATGATAGTAAAATTACATATTATTTAAAATGTAAATAACAGGAAAATTTATATTGCACTTCGAGGAATAAAGATATTTAATACTGAGTTATTATCACCAATAACAGTTACTGGATAAAAAAATTTATTTAAATAACAATTTATTTTACTCCGTAAATCTCTTTTCAATTTATAACCATAAATATATAAATTAAAAGTCATGACTTACTTCTTTACTTGAAATGGAATGTAAGATTCAGAACCATTAGCATTTCGTCTTCCAATGATAATCCGTTTCAAAGGATACACTAAAAAAGAAAAGAAAAATCAAAAACCTGTCCAGAATTCAAGATTAATTTTATTCGTTCTTAATTACTAAACCTCGAATTCGTGCGAACATTAAAAACAAATTTTGCAACGAATCAAATCAATGCCTGTGCAATATTCCACTGTTCTTACAAATAATATATAAAAGAATGAATTGAGATGTAAATGTCACATGAGAAACAAGTAACCAAACGATTTTGTAAACTTCACATAAAAGTAGATTTTTCGATTCTTTGAACATCTGCATTTGATGAAACAATTACGAAATTTTCCCATCGATGTGTTGTTACTCCATTTTAGGTTTTCAGTTCAAGGCGAACGGACGTCAATGGCTATTCTAAAGATTGAATAAACAGGTGAGGGCTAATTAAGTTGTATTATGAATATAATTATGGATGACATAGCCAAAGAGTAAAAGTTTTTTCTTCCCCTCTAGAGAGTTCTACGAAAATCTGAATTATGAAATAAATAAAATATCGATTACTTTAGATCGATTTGAATTTTCGTTGCGTGGCCAACGAATAATCAAAGCGATGTTTAAATGATGAATTTATATATTCAATATATTATTTTTTACTTCTTTAATGGAAAATAAAAATGACGCGACGACAATACGATGCTTTTAACTCGAATTGTCATATTTAGTTGATTTAAAAGAAAGCATATTCTGGAAAAAAAGTAGCAACATTTTGAAATGAAATCTAATAGATTAATCACAAAATTAAACTAGACATTTTGAAAAATTGAACGGATATGCAGATTTTTCATAATTTTTAACCAAAAAGGATTGTATGAATTTTATCATTATATATTTTACACAAATGCTTAAAATCAATTTAATCCATTCGTACTTACTGTAAAAACCATATATCCTCATATTGATACAAACCAATCACGATCTTATTTTTTTCTATTTTAAGGGATAAAACTTTTACAATTAATTAAATTACTAATCAAAGCAATCAATGAAAACAATAAAAAAAACTATCGAAAACTTTAATAACAAATAAAAATTAACTGAAACCAAAAAAAAAAAATCTTCCTTACATTTATTTACAGAAAACGAATTTTAATACTCTTTATTCGAAAAAAAAAAACATTTCTGGAAGCTTGTTAATAAATGAAAATATTAAAATTTATATCAGCAACATTTAAAAAAAGAATTATGTTAAAATGTTAACAAATATTAAATCTTAAAGAACATCAATTTTCATATCGTTTATGTAAATGATATTTAAATTTAAATTAATTTATAATCTTTTAGACATATGTAGTCACTTCAGTTGCTTTATAAATAATTTTTCCAAAAATACTTTTTTCATGCGTTTTTAAAAGTACTTTTGAGTAATGAAATTATTCTTCTTTAGCTATCAAAAACAAATAACATTTTCAAATCAAATTTAGTTGCTGTTTCTTTTCTACTGTTTAAAAAAATTTCATCGTTGAGTATAGATGTTTATAAAAATAAAATAATTATTTTATTCTATATAACACATATAAATTCAATAAAACTTATTTCAATAAACTAAATAATTATTGATTAATTAAATAATGCATAAACAATTATTTACGACTTAAACAAGTTAAATAATACATTACAGAAATTATATGGAAAATCATGACGTCAATAAAAAAGACAACTGAAATTAATTTTTATTTTTAAATAAAAAGTTTTACAACTAAGTTAAAGAGTAGCTGTAATTAAATTAAATTTACAAGAGAATAAACAAATAAAAAATGATTAAATCAATAAATTAACAAACCAGTTTCACTTTCTGTAAATATGTTGCCAAACAATTGAAAAAACTTCTAATAAAAATTCCTAAGAAAAAGCAATAAATGTATAAAGATTGTTAAAAAGGAAAGGTCAACCTAAATTTATATTGGCCAGCTTTTTATTTCGCTTTAAAATTTAAATTACATTTGGGCTGTACTATTATATCCTTATTTACAAAAAAAGTGGTTTTTGTTTTAAATAAATTATCATAAACATCTCACATATAAACACTAATGGTATTTCACATTGTCTGTCGTTAAAAATACTTTTTTTCAAACATAATTTTTGTTGAAAAGAAATTTAACTTTCGCAGTTGCAAACCTACTTAGTTGCCCGATAATCTTTTACAAACCAATGCAAAGGAATATTTTAAATCATAGAATTTGTTTTTTCATTCATTTTCTAATATAATCAGGTTCTTTTAAAGTAAAAGTATCTTTGCTGACTGCACCAGACATCGTCTAAACAAAATTGCTCCGCACCCACCTCCTAACCTCATCTCTTTCCGCCATTAAAGTTTTCAGTAGAGCAAGCAAGAAAAAAAAAACGTTCTATTGTGTTCTTTATTCAAGGTCGCAGTTAAGAAAATTTCTTAGAACAGCCACATATAACAACTCCCGGCTTGTTTTTATTTCTCTTTCCTGCCTCTCTTTAAAAGACTTTTTTTTAGGTTATACCGTTGAGATGCTAATCCTCCTCACGCGATGATTACCGATCACAGTCACGGCTAGTGCGTTTTGCAAACGATATTTTTTCTTCCACTCGTCTGAAGCGCTTTGGGAGCCGAAAAGCAATGATTGTCCAAACTGCATTTTTTCCCCCTTTGCTTTTCTTTCTATTGCCGCTTTTTTTTTTCTGCGAACACCATTTCCTGTCGTAGATTGAATAACTTTTTTGATGACTGGGAACTTCAACCCAAAAAACTTTCGGTTCCTTTCGATAAATTTATAGGGAACCTTTCTGAGTGGGTTACGGGAAATTACTCCATGGAATTTCCTCCTTTCAGAACATAACTGCAGTTAGAGCAAATTCGAGCAGCTTTTTAATTATGTAATACAGATTAAAGTAAAAGTGAACATTTCTAATGCAATTTGCAATCCCTCCCTAATACTATTCATTTTATTAATAAAAACAAGAAAAAAAGAGGAGCTTTCGTTTTTAGATTACGCCTTTGTTTTAGACCCCCTGCCTCGGATAATATAAAATTATGTCTCAAATATTCCACATAATTTAGGAACCACGGGGGTTCGAGAATGTATTCTATACCAAAAACCCGATTCCATCGAAGAATCGAAATGCTTGTGATCCTTGTGATATGCTAAATTCATAGGAGTCAAACGAACTGCCAATGCTTACACTCAAAATGACCACCAAAAACTTAGAAAAGCGGTGATAGGTGAGGCATGGTCCTTGTCCCGATCACGATTAAAAATCAGGAGATACAACCCAGGATAGCCCTTGTATTCTTCCCTCAACCAAATTAATAATCGATAAACTAAATTAATCTAGATTATATGTCAATTACTGAAATTACAGTAGGTATATTAAATGAAATTCACGCTAACATTCAAATTTATCTCCAGATCTTTGAAGAAGCGGGCAGGGCGAGGCGCCACCCTCGTCATCTGAGCATGATTCAAGATCAGGAAGTCCGCCTCAAGATAATAATTGTGTTCTTTTGTAAACTAAACTAAATCAATCTACAGAATGGGTCAATTATCGGCATTACAGTTGTAACTGTACATTAAAGTTGTAATTGTACAGTTGTACAATCGTAACTTACTAGGCTTTAAAAATATACAGATTTTATGAGCAAGTCCTACATATAAATGGCGATTAAATATATCCTCTGAATTGAAAAAGTAAAGTTTTTTTCAAATTCGAGGATTAATAGTGGGTTGGAAGATGCCATACAACCTTCTTCTTGCATTCAGCCGACCACCCCGCCACCACTGAACATAGCAGTATCGACAGGAAATACAACCTGACTTCCTCTGAGTGGATTTAGCCCAAAATTTGATAGAAATTTAAAAAGTTGAAGTAAGGATCGTATGCCAAATTTGATCTATATAGCTGAAAGAATTTTTGAATTATCTTTGTTACAGACAGACAGACGAACATTTTCTTAAAATGTATTTTTGGAACTCAGGAAGGTCTAAAACATGAAAATTCATCACAAATTCGAGTTTGAATTTTTTCACGATTTCTATACTTTTTCTAAGCTACAAAAGAAGAAAAAATTAATAAAATGACACGGATAAGAATATGTAGTGTTGAGAACGATTCATTCTAAACAGATATTTTGAGTCAAATGGAACAATTTTTCAAAATAAAGGGAGGGGGGGAAATTATAATTCGAAAACAATGAATAGTTTGTTAAACTTTTTTTGAACAGTCCCAAATGGTACAAATAACATTATTACTATTCTTAAGATGAATAATAATCCAAAATTACTAGACTGGTTTTAAATTGCTTTCAAATAATTGCATTTTAACCACGGCCATTGTATTCTGAAACACGAAACAGCGCTTTACTCTAATTGTAGAAAGATTTTTTTTTTTTTTGCTTAAACTCAATATATAATATAATGGTTGTTTCCTCTTAAACATTTTGTTTTCAATTCAAATTATTATTTTAATGATATGTTTCTCATAAATGCTGCATCTAATATATAAACAAATTACTCTTTAGATGAAAATTCTTTTAAACAGTAATTCCAAGCAACAATATTAAAATCGAGAGAATAACTCATAATCATTAATTATTCGTTCTAAACTGTCAAAATTAGAAGAGATATTCATTAATATATTAAACCAGAAACAATCAATATGAATTTTACCTACGAAATTTATTGAACCTTTAGAATAAATATACATTGTATTTAGAAAACGTTAATCCTGCAACAACTAAAACACAAATGAATTGAGCAAAATTAGCAAAAATATTAGTAAAAATACGACATTTAAAGCCAAGAAAATAATGAATCCGGCCTGAGGACTTTCACAATGGTCACCCTCTGGCAGGGATTCAAACCAGGAATTTTTTTCTTTCAGTGGTCAGACTTTCGTCTAACAAATTGGCCCCTCGTGACCAGAAAATCCCAGAAAATTGAGGTTTAAAAGATAAAATTAGTATCACAAATTAAAAAATACAAAATTTATACAATTGTAAAATCATTTTCAATCCAAAATAAATTACAGCAAATTGGACAACACAAGTTCATAAAATCAAATTTATCAACATATGAAGGCAGAAAGAACACTTAATAAATTGAAACAACATCAATATCACAAATTGAAAATTACAAAATTTAAACAAAAGTAAGTCAAATCATTTTCAATCCAATGTCTTGCTCATAAATGTATCAAAATAACTCTATTTTCTTATAATTAATAATGAGTTTAAATTTAGTAATTAAAATTGTTCCTCTTTAAGAATAAAGTTGAGAGCTTTATTTTCTATTACGTTATAAAAAATGTGTAATCATTTTTCTTTTGTAACTTATGTTTAACAAGGAATTTTTGTAATGTACTTCCTGTTTGTAATATTTATACTCATATTTATAAATTACGTTAAAAAATTTTAATGTTTATTTCATTTAATGATATCAAATATTCATTACTTAATTTTTAATATGTATATATATATATATATACACTGCTCTAAATTATTTGCAAGTGAAAAAAATTCTTATTAGATGTTCACTTTAAAAAAAACACAAGAGAATGTTAAAAATAATATCAATAAAATTCATGCATAAAAATGCTTGAAAGGGAATTATATTCCAGACTTTACTTTTTTTTATGATTTATAAAAAAAAAGAATAAAATGACATTTCAAAAATTAATAATATCAAATGAAAGAAAAAAAAGTTTTTAAAAAATTATTTTTACAATAAATGTATCTTTTGATTTTGATTAAAAAAAAAAAGAAAGAAATGGCGTTGGAAATAATAAATGCAGTATTAGAGCATAAATCTGCAAACGATTCCTATATTTTCAATAAATCATTTTTAAATGTAGTTTGTTAAATTATAAAAATATAGAATATTTTGGAATAGTTAAAACTTTGTTTTAATGCTTCATTACTCGTAATTAATTTCAAAACGAAACACTCTTACAAAATACAATTTCACAGCATTCTCATTTTATTTACTAAAAATAATTTATTCACATGATATTCAAATTAATTACGTAAGTTTTCCAGCATTATTTTTGTTTTCGCTTACGGTATTTATGAAATTGTGCTTTTTTTTATCCACACATCGGGAAATGATTTCAATCACTAAATAATTAAAGGTCCGATAATTAACCCAGCATAAACAGAATATTTTGAATTAAATTTATTTTTTCTTCTATTGAAAGAACTGTTCTTTTTTACATTAAGGCCAAATTATACAAACTTTGATTAATTCACAGAAAATAACTCTATAGCGAATTAGAATGGAAAAAAATATCGCTTGCGGTTAATAGCATTTTAAAACTTTTTATAGATTATTTTGCAAAAGAATCGCACAGTAATTATTTCTGAATCTTTTGCCAAATTTCTTAAGAATTAAGAGAGACACAACTTTTTTTTAATCAATTCATTTGCGAATACTAATTTCATTTATTTTTGTAAACTGTGTGCGCTAAACTGTGCAATGCAACAAATTTAATTAAGTAAATAGATTTGATTCGGTCGTTATTAGCTGGAACTAAGTAACTACGCACACTTCAGGCGTATAATTAGTTCATTACGAAATTTATCGAGAACTGCTTTCGAAAATTGGGAGATGTAATTACATTTTGGGATCTGGAAGTAAATCATGATTGCCTGACAGATTTGGGAAAAAAGGAATTTGATTCCTGAATAAATGGAAATGAGTAATTTGCGATTGATATGCAATTAGATTTTCAAAATTCTTTCAGTTTTACTCAAAGATGACTACATTTCATTTTAATGAACTGCAACAAGGAATCCAATTAAATCATTTTTGCTACAAAATTGCATATTGGTTACTTTTGTTTATGAATTAAAGTAATTTCTGATTAAACAGGAATGCATAGAGATATAAATAGAGCCTAGAACGCTTTTAAAATAGCGCAATACAATCAATATAAAGTAAACTAATCGAAGACGATTTTAAAAACAAAATATGTAAAATGAGATTGAAGCCCAGGCACAAAATATAGTTTTTGTAAAAGTAATTAACAGTAATAGTACCTGTATTTTAATTATGGGATAATGTACATTTTTCTATTGATTTTTTTTTTGGCTACCTCTTCTTATTTTTGGAGGGGGAGGAGGTTGTAACTTCCTTATTTTGCGGTAAGGAGCATGGCAACTTGTCTCAACAAATTCAACATAGTCACTTTACTAAAGGTACATGTTTCCCTGATGATAGGGGACGCCATTTTCAATTTAAGGGGCTTCATCAATCATTCGGTGTACCTTTATATACGTGTGCATGATACTTTTAAATATTAATTAATTTCATGATATTTATCTTAAATTAAGACATGTTAACTTCCTTCTAAAATGTTATCTTATTTTATAATCCAATACATCAACTTTTTTATTCAATTAATTCTAACATGCGATTGATAAAACTATTGATTCTATAATTCCCGCATCTGGAACAAAGGGAGAAAAATTCCCTAACATTCAATTAGCAAACATTCTTAAGATTTCCTTGTCTAAGCAGACACGTGGCGAAGAATATCATAGTAAAATCGGTGAAGGGAAAAATTTCTATCACTTGATGTGTGATGACATTTTTAAATATGATAATAATGATATTTTTAATCTCAATGAAATCCTAATTTCCATTTCAAATTGGCCCGTATAAATTTCATTCTAAAATGTTCTCTTATTCCTTGATCCGATTCCACTCTAATTAATCTATACACGTTCTCTAAAACTACTGACTTCATACGCTTCGGGTGAAGGGATAAAAATCTTAATGCTTACAACTTCCTTTTAAAAACTCAAGATTCCCTTTCCTAAATCATCATGTGTCAAAGAAATCACTATTAAATCATATTATTACTTTACAACGTAACAAGGACAATCTAATAGCGACAACGACTTACACTAATTTATACACAGGGAACAGAAATATGATACATCGATTCACACCATGGCAGAAGATCAAAAGAGGAAATATTTTCCCCTTCAGTGCTTTTATTATTAGGTTCTCACAGGGATTTCTTTGACATGCATCAACTTAGAAAAGTGAATCGTAAGCATCTTTGAATGGAATGTGTAGGTGGAAGGGATGTTTATTCCTTCGCTCGAGGGAAAGAATAAAATAAGTTAACTTTTAGAGCGCGCGTTAGAAATAATTAAATAAAAAGGGATATTTGGAACAGAAAATGAGAGAAAATATTTGAGTGAAGTAATATAGGCTGATTTAAGATAAAAGATTAGGAAATTAATTAAAATTAAATAAAAATCTTTATTATAACACAACACACATATTTAAATGTAATGATGCCTCTTAATCTAATTTAAATCTTAATTAATTTTCTGATTTTTATTTAGTTTAACCCATATTAACTTCATTCTAAGATATCTTCTTATTTTCTGGTCAAATTTCTACATTTATCTTACTGTAAAGCTATATATTCAACTGTATATTCTGAATGTGTGCTCTGTAAAACTGTATATTCCACGGGTTCTCATGCTCCGAGTGAGGGGATAAAAATCCTTAATGCTCCAACATTCTTTTTATAGATATCTATATACACTGAAGTGACAAAAGTCATTGGATGACAGTTAATATCGTGTCGGTCCTCCTTTTTCCCGGCGAAGTGCAACAACTCGACGTGTCATGGAGTCCACAAGTCGTTGGAAGTCCTCTGCAGGAATATTGAGCCATGCTGTCTGTATAGACGTCCATAATTGTGAAAGTGTGGATGGTGCAGGAGTTTGGGCACGAACGGACCTTTCGATGATGTCCCATAAATGCTCGATGGGATTCATATCGGGTGATCTAGGTGGCCAGATCATGCGCTGGAATTGTCCGGAATGTTCTTCAAAATATTCGCGAACAGATCTGGCCCGGCGACATGGCGCATTGTCATCCATAAAACTCCCATCGTTGTGTGGGTACGTGAAGTCCATGAATGGCTGCAAGGGATCTGCAAGCAGCTGAACATAACCATTTCCAGTCAATGATCGGTTCAGTTGCACCAGAGGACCGAGTCCATGCCATGTAAAAACAGCCCACAACATTATGCAGCCACCACCAGCTTGAACAGTGCCTTGATGACAGCTTCGTGGGGTCTGCGCCACACTCGAACTCTACCATCAGCTCGTAACAACTGAAATCGTGGCTCATATGACCACGCCACGGTTTTCCACTGGTCTAGGGACCAGTCGATATGCTCACGAGCCCAGGAGAGTCGCTGCAGGTGATGTCGTGCTGTCAGTAAAGGCACTCGAGTCGGTCTTCTGCTGTCATAGCCCAAGGGAGACAAATTTCGCCGCACAGTCCTATCGGACACGTCCCTCGTACGTCCCACATTGATTCCTGCAGTTATTTGACGAAGTGTTGCGTGTCCATTAACACTGACCATTCTACACAGACGTCGGCGGTCTCGGTCGTTAAGTGCAGGTAGTCGCCCACTGCGCTGTCCATGATGAGATGTGATGCTTGAAATTTCATACTCTCGGCACACTCTTGATACTGTGGATCTTGGAATGTTGAATTCACTAACGATATCTGCAATGGAATGACCCATGCATCTATCTCCAACTAACATTCCACGTCCAAAGTCTGTTAATTCTCGTCGTGCCGCCATAAATCACGAAAAATCTGTTCACATGAATAACTTGAATACAAATGAAAGCTCTGGAAAACGAACTGCGCATTTATACTTTTCACTGCGATACTACTGCCATCTGTATATTTGCATATTGCTATCCCATGACTTTTGTCACCTAATTGTATTTCGTTCCTAAGTCTATACTTGTCAAAGAAACTCTTTAAAATTTCATTATAAAATCAAAGTTAAAATTTTCTCTCTTTTTGGGGCCTTTGTTCTTATGAATGGTTATTTATTTATATTAACGTCACGTTGATGTGGGCCGGCGTCCTGGCCTAGAGGTAGCGTGTCTTCCCCAGTGATCTAGGCGTTCCGGGTTCGAGTTCCAGTTCGGGCATGGTTGTTCTTCTGTGTGTTCTATCTGTAAGATGCGTGAATGAGCCCCCCTGTAAAAAGGGGTTGTGCAAGCGAATGTGTGTGCCATCTTCATCTAAGCTAAAAGTCAGACTTCTGCCCTCTGGGTGCTCAGGGGTCTTTACCCACAGAAGCTACTGCACCCCCTTTCCGTGGACACACGAACACGACAGCATCATCAATGTCACGTTTCAAAGCAATGATAGAGCTATTTGGGGACGGACCTCGTAATTTTAAATCGCGGTGAATTGACCTGCATAGACTAAACGTCCTTCTGAAGACCTGAAACCCTCTGATTCAGAAACCGAGACTTTACCACCCAGTCACCACGGTCCACATGTAGACTGGCGTATTTCTTACCACTTATTCTGGTACAAAAATTATGCCTGCCGGAATGGAATGAAGCGAAGTTTTAAAATTCGCAAAAGATTCTTCTATTTGGTAATTCTTCTATTCACGCAACTGCTAAAATATGTTTACATAATATTTTTTATAAATATTCAAAGATGTTTTTTTTTAATTTTAATCTTTCACTTCAAATCTCCATAGAAAATGTTTTGAGTCCTAATATCTGTTTGTTGAAGTCTATTTATAAAATAAATATCACGTATTCTCTTAACCACAATATCATTTCCAATAAATTTCAACTGCCATATTCATTACCATTTTATTTTTATCATAATTATTCTATCCAACGTGCAATTTCTTCGAACGTAATTATTTCAAATTATTTAAAGGCATAGTCTGCTTATGCGGTTCTAACCGCTGCCATTTCAAGATCATCAATTGTGATTAATACGTCATTTGTCAAACATTTACAAACTCTATTCTAAGAAAAGCTTCTCACTTGAGAGATCGCTCAAAGCCATTGGTAACGTTTTCGTAGTCAACAACCGTAATCTTGACTGTTTTTGGATTGTTTATGAGCTTTCTTATTGAAGAAGACAGTTTATCGCGGTCATAAAGACTGAATTACGACCGAACTTCTCCGATCTCAGTCTATAATCTTATAACTTGCATAAAACCATCATCGAATAATAAAAATAAAACTGAAAAGTTTCTAATTCGTGGCAATAACCTGTAACTTTCGAAATTGATGTTTAAATCGATGAAGAAGATATAAAGTGGAAATAGCAATGTGATGACAGTTTGGTTATTTTATTTCAAAATGATTTCAATTTTTTGTTTTATTTTATGATGGAGATTGTGTCTAAAAATGCTAGTTTCCTTGTAATCTCTTTCATAGAAAAAATTATTAAAAATGTTTTGATAAAAAAAAAGTTGATAAGTCAAATTTTAGCTAATTACTGTAAATATAATAAATTAAAACCCAACAAAGTTTTTGTGGGATATTTAAAAATGCATAGAAACATATGAAGCATTTCATCTTAATGAAAAATAAACATTATTATAAAAATATTTGTTATATACTGAAATAATTTCTTTTATTATTATTTTGTTAAATTTAGAGAAATAAAACACTGTTTTGAACATAACGTTTACTAGTGAAAAAGATTACTTTAATGAAATGGAACTTTCATTTACTTTCAATTATAAAATTTTTTTACAATTATAAGAAAATTAACTAATTTTAAAATAATTTTTGGCTAACGTTTGGCTAAAATAGTGCTTTAAATAGATGGATCAAATGCTTAGTTTTCATTATTTCTTCCTTAATTTTTTTTTCTGCATTTGCCAAATATATGCTTATGTTCAGTGCAAAAACAAAATGCGGGCATTCTTTTACAGGGTTTACATAATGTATTCACTCAGATCGTAATCCAAAGGCTATTTATTATTCAAATCATCAAAGACTGGTTTATTCCAATTAAAAATGCATAAAAAAGGGGAAAAAAGCAAGTTTTTGTGCGATTTTAATTAAAAATAGACTACAGAAAAAATTACGTCCATATTTTTATAAAGTTCTGATTTTTTTAATCGTATTAAGTAAAACAATTTTTGCATACCAAATTTTAAACAAATTAAATTCCTGTTTCCGTGAACAAAAATGAAAAAATTATAAAAAGTTAAATTTCATTATTTTAAGCTTCTTTTAAATCTTATTAATAACAGCATTATAGACGATCTTAAAATCAAGTTGCCTCTTTCTTGAAGTAGCAATTAATCGCGGTGGTATAGGCGATAAAATCACTAAAATCAAAACTTCACAATTCAATCTATTTCGGTAGTCAAAGAAGGACTTTTTTGTTTAAAATTTTAATATGTTAAAAATATTTTATTAAATATGTATTTTCAATAATTTTGGAAATTAGCTATTTGAACATGATTAGACAATATACATAATAAATAAATAAATTTCCCGAAATGTATTTTGAAATTTTCCCCTGATAATGTGTTATTGAGTTCGAAGTACCGAAAAAGTATTGTAATCATTAAAAATTTCAAACTCGAGAATTCGAACGAATCTCCCACGCTTCGGATATCAATGACTTGACAATAAATTATCGTGCTCACAGGCAGCCAGATATAATTCGAAAAATATATTTTTCGAATTACATCTGGCTGCCTGTGAGTACGATAATTCAAAAGCACCTTGAACAAATGAAATTTGGTTTATGGACTTAAGACCAAATTTATATATTAAATCTATTTAAAGGAAATTTGATTGACTGTCTGCTCGAATAAAAAAGAGTACCCGATATCTACAAAATGTATAAAGCTAGATTAACGAAATTTGATGAACAAATTTAATATCTAACAAATATCATATTTTAGACAAAATCTATTTCAGGATTTATCTTTTATCGTTCTGCCCTTTTGTATGCAAATATACGGCATAATTTATGAATGCAATGATATAAAAATCAATAAAATTTTATATAGTATTTTGCGATAGCAACTGTTAATTCCTCAACAAATTCTGATGTCAATCGGTCAGAAAAAAGAGCTCCAAAATACATATCCACACGATAAATTCAGTAAATATATGGCATTCATGGGAAATATCTGTATTTCGAAATTTTGTTAGTAAATGCCACGCAAGGCATTCGTAACCTTATCCAAGATGCATAATTTTAAGCGTGGGAAATACGACTTTTATAGGAAATGATGCAAGAATGTTCCATAATTTCTTATAAAAATCGTATTCCTGTTGATTTTTATCGAATTATTATCGGTACAATATATCAAATTGACAGTTATAGCTAAAATTTATTTCATCATATTATCTTTAATTTGCTTAAAGATAAGTTAAATTATCTGTGATAAAAAAATATGATGTTCAGACATTTCCAAGTTACGGGTTACTAATTGTTTCACGCTGTTGTAGTCCAACCAGTGACACAAGTCTACAATGTCTATTATAACTGTAATAAATACGAAAAATGTACTAATTTATATAACTACAAAGATTATAGAAAGACTAACATAATAATATCAAGTGATTCATTTAACACTCCAGCAGCGTATCTCGTGATTTCCGCGGATTGGAAATCAGTCCATTTTCTGTTGCATCTGCTTTTTTCGCAGTTTAGAGTGTTTATGTTTACGGTTACAGATTTTTATTACATTATATTATTGCTGTGCAACATACAGTACCAATTCATTTTCTTTGAAAAATATTTGAACTTATTTACAAACATCGCATCTAAATAGTGATTTTAAAGAATTATGCAGCCAGAGGGTTAATATTTAACAATTAAAAATGCTTTAAAAACAAATTTCATCTTAAGTTAACTTTCGTAATGATAAATATTATAGTTTGTAGAATACTTAGGTTACGTACTGTCCGCCAATCTTGAATACCTCGGTATACAATTATTAACTGCTAATCTTGCACTGGATTCTAAGTGGTCTTCTTTTAGAAGGGAATAATATGTTGTCTTGATTGTATTTGTCTTTGAAAATGCTGACTGATACAGATAGGTATAGCCAAAAAACGATGTTAAATTATATGCAACTCCTTTAAAATGAGGATTCTTTACTTCATCCATTAGATTCCAAAAGTTATTCCCAAGGTCTGAAACTGCATCTTCTCTCTTGTATCACCGAATTCCATCTAGTGATGTAAAGAAATCTATTGCTAATGGGATTTTTTCCCTGTGGCAAGAGACTTGGGATATGCAGATACAGAATAAACTGCATTTTATTAAACCTGTTATTCACACATGGCCAGTTTTACCAATGCGTGGAGCTGATGTAAAATTATCTAGCCTACGTATTGGACATACTCGGATTACCTACTTTTCGGAGAAAGGGCACCAATGTGTTCTTCATGCCACATCGAATTGACAGTTAGTCACATTTTGATCGAATGCCTACCTTCTGACACCGATCGCCAAACTTTTTTCATTCATCAAGTGTAACTCTCCCAGAATTTCTGGGAAGGAATTATCATCCAAACATCTTTTAATTTTTAATTGATATACATTTTTTAACAAATATTTAACTGAAACAATTCCTTTCTTGTTTTTTTTTATCTTCTTCTGTTTTAGCTTTTTTTTTTAATATTAATTTTTACCTGAAAATATAATATTATACGACGTTTAAAAAATTAACAAAGGTTTTACCTTTCACCAAAAGAATGGTGCAATATGGCCAAGAATGGCCCTTGTGCCAAAAAACCCAAATTAACCAACTAACCAACCCACCAAAGGTCTGAACTACGTTTTTTAAAAATTATGCCATTTTGAAGGTAAAAAACTTTGTTTCCTCAACTGATAAAGAAAATATAATGTTTCATAAATAGGTCCCTTTTAGTATGCGATCTTAGTGAAGAGGGTCATAGTAAAATGTCTTGGTGGCCCACCGATCGATAGCCATCAACTTTATGCCACCTCCTGTTAAAAAGCATCAACAAGTTTACGGAATATCCACTAATAGTTGATTGGTTCGAATGATAAGGAATGGAATTAAACTTGTTCTGAATAAGGAATGAAAAAAATTAAGAAATACACGAACAAAACAGGTGCCAGTCGTGAAAGCACGGGCTGATAAAATCCATTCAAAACATCAAAAGAAAATGAAAGTTACGTTGTGAAAAACGAAGTGGTTTAGTAATTACTTCCTGTTGCCAAGCAGTAACTTTAAATGAAAGGCACAAAAATCAGGCGATAATTAAAAACGTAAATGCGTCATAAGCCAAACACAAACGAGAGAAAATAAATTTCAGCGCATACAATGCTTCCCAAATTGAATAAATAGATGATTATTACATCTGATAATTGAATTATTGCCCAAACACATTTGATAGCTGACTTTTATCTCTATTGATGTATAAGAAAAAAAGCTTGACCCTAAAAAGAATTGCAGATCCAATTAACCTCAAACTCAGTGATTAATTACATCAATAAGAGTTGCAGATGAAACATAGTCCTGACATAAGATCACGACCCAGCCATCCTGGTGAAAACTCATATTGCCATTTAGGGAATATAAATAATTGTCCGATCAAGGTTACAGTTACTAGTTTTATTTTTAAATTACGAAGCATGACTAGGTGAATTATTTACACGCTTGTTATTTAAATATTAAACCATTATCCATGCTCTTGCATCATTCGTAATTGATTAACCATAAACGAGAAAGTCAGACGTTCATTAATTTTACAATAAATGAAATGGTAATTAGTTGAATCGGTAATATATTAGCTGATGGTCCAGGGTAAATTCAGTAGGAAAGTTTCCAAAACATAACAGCACAGAGAATTTCGCAGACGATTTTGAATTCGATTTCAATTGTGTTTATCTGTATAGATACTAGTATAATTATATTCTCTACTATCCGTCTCAGATTGGTATATGTAATATTAAGCTTCGTAATTATGATAATTCAAGATGTTCTCTAAATGGTCTGATTATATTAGTAGTAGCATTCTATTTAACGATAATGTGACTAAATATTCGTAATAACTATAGCTTACAATGAAGTGCAGAATTATTAATGAAATAGAATAACATTAGAAAACTGCAAATTTGACCAGAACAATGGAGTCGCAAGACATAAATCATGTAGTATTTAACAACAAATCGTCGTATATGGTAATGCAATACCATATAATAAGCAAACAGCATCAAACTTAAATTGGCATTGTGACTTGACATATTTTAACCTGATGATAGATTGGTTCCATTAAATTAAAAATAATAAAATACCTAATAAAAATTTATTATTCCAAATATCTTTCAAAAATATATTATCTAAATTAATAGAATAGAGGAGTATAAAGCTCCTGTGAGGAAATGTGTGGGTATGAATTAGTTTTCTGATCGACGATGTCCAGGTAAATCTCTCGAGATATGAAATTTGGCACGTAGGTGCTTGTAATGACAATTCAATGAACCTTGAAACCCGAATTCTAAAGTTTATTATAAATATATGTTTACGTATTTTATGATACGAAGCTCGGTGGTGTATTTCCCAATGCACAGGTTCGAGGTTCGATCCTCGTGCTGAGTAATGTCGACTCGGCCTTTCATCCCTTCAGTGGGTCGATAAATTGAGGACCAAGCATGATTGAGAACTGAACACTGGAGGTTCTGCGTTATGCTAAACACCTAACTAGGACATATGGCTTCAACACCAGGGTCCTCAGCCAAGATAGCAGATATAGACACTGTAGGTCTTGGCCCACATGGGCTGTCAGGCTACTGAGTTCGATCCTGCGATACGAAAAATCAGTTCATGTGGCATTAGAACCACGTAATAGAGGTTTCAGCGCATTTTATCCAGGCATTAATCGCCTTCAGAAAGAGCCTCGAAGGAGATTTCTTATTTCAGACTAGATTTCAAAAAAACTTCAACATACATAAGGGTTTGAAAACATGTTAAATGCGACGAATTGAATACGTCTAAAGTTCATGTAGCGGGAAAGTTTGGAGAAGGGTTTTTGGCTGAAGTAGTATCTTTCTCATCCAACCTCGATTTGAAATTAATAAGAATATTCTGAAATTGTTTCATGTAGATTCAAACAGTACGTTAATCCAACAAAACTTAACTGCTATGACAAATATATATATATATATATATATATATATATATATATATATATATATAAATGCTTATTATCAATAAAATCATTTTTCATATTTGGCGGGGAAAATGTCTGACGTTTTGATACTTATGGCAAAACTTGTCAAAGTTATAAAACTAAAATCAGGCACTTATATTACAAATCTCAAGAATTTCATAATGCTAATAAATTATATGATATCGTCGAAAATACATATATTTTTAGACTACAACTTCAAAAAAGAAAGAATACAATTTTGAAATATTATATATAACGAAAATATATATATATATTTCTATACCTCCTGTGTCAAAGCATAAATTAGGAAATTTTTATAAAAATGCTATCTACTTTAAGTTCTAACAAATAAGAAAGTGTATCATATACAGGGTGTCCCAAAAAGATTGAAACGCGCTTTAATTCTTTAACCTTTAGAGATAAGTAGGTGATGTAATTTGAAAAAATGTTCAAAATAAGATAGGAGAGAAGATTACATTAAGAAAAAAAATCCACCTATGAATTTTAAAAAGTTACACTTTGTAAATTTTTATACAACCCCACTATGCAAATTTGGTCAATTAGAAAG
This sequence comes from Argiope trifasciata, assembly GCA_026543055.1. Taxonomy (NCBI): domain Eukaryota; kingdom Metazoa; phylum Arthropoda; class Arachnida; order Araneae; family Araneidae; genus Argiope; species Argiope trifasciata. Next base: position 182,046 of record JAPMOQ010018123.1, read on the forward strand.
TTTTTCCTTTCCATCCCAGAAGACCATTAAAAAAAACTGCATAACTGTATCTTTAAAACTTTTTAAATAATAACACAGAAAAAAAATTGACTTATGTCACTTTTCCATTCCACTTGAAAGACTTTTTCGTCTGTGAAAATAGGGACCATATCCAAATTGATAATAGAAATTCTTCGATCAAAAAAAGATAGTAAGTGTAAAATAAATCCAAAATGGCATTTAAATAGAGTCCTTATTGATGGAGTTAAACAGTTTTGACAACATAAGATTGTAAGAAGTGTAACATAAAAAAATAATAATAAATAAAACGAAAATACATTTAAAAACACACGAATCATAAAGCATGCTCAAAATGTTTTCCATCAACACCAATACATAATTGGGCTCTTCTAATAATGCTCCTGTAAATATTTTGGAATTCTCCTCCTGTAATATTATTGCATGCATTAATTATCTTTTGTTTAAGGTCAGTTACAGTCAGTTACATTTCTTTATGTAACTTAAAAATAAATAAAAAAAACTTTAATATACACGTATTAGAAGCGGCTAAATTCCAGTTAAATGAAAGGCAAAAATCGTCTGGCAGTTAATTTGTTAGAATATCGGTTTGACATAAATGTGATGAATTTGAAAAGAATTAAAATTCTACCAGACTAATTTAACAGTATTTTTCTTTTTCATTAATTTTGCTATAGAATTCTGTCAAATGGCTTTTATTGATTTTCAATGAAATCTTATAAAATTTCTAATGTAAATTTAGAATACATGGCATAAAATTACTTGTCCCTGATAAGATTAAAACAAAAGACAATTCTGTAACTGCATCGTGAATCTACCGTAAATACGCAAAAATGTGTTTTGTAAATAATATAAAAAAATTTATGTGTTTATAAATTGTTGCAAATTTACATTTCCATTTTGGTATATGGTCACTAAAAACAGCGTTCAATTTTCAATTACGCATAACTCACTCAATTTTAAGGATACAGTTATGCAGTTTTTTTTAATGGTCTTCTGGGATGGAAAGGAAAAACTTTCTAATTGACCAAATTTGCATAGAGGGGTTATATAAAAATTTAAAAAGTGTAACTTTTTAAAATTCATAGGAATATTTATTTTCTTAATTTAATCTTCTTTCCTACCTTATTTTGAACATTTTTTCAAATTACATTATTACTTATCTCTAACGGTTAAAGAATTAAAGCGCGTTTCAATCTTTTTGGGACACCCTGTATTCCTTGTTACAGAATATTGAATTAAAAATAGAAAAGTGATATTTTTATGTTCAAACTTAATAGCATTCATGCTTAGACAAAGCGACAAACTTACCGAAGTGTATTATAATAATTATTATATGCATATTATAATAAGTCAACTATAATCTCTTCGACTTTTGCGATACAGGAATTACGAAACAGCTTCTCATTATTTTGCGTCTGGAATTCTAATATACTTTGATATATTCATAGTTTGCACTATATTTTCTAGAAATTGATCTTCAACATACTTTAATCTTTATTGAATTATTAATAAAAGCCATTTCTTGATTATAACATATTTTTGCGTAAGATTTTGAAATCCTACACCAAATGAAATAGAGTTTCCAAGTCGCACTTAACCATTTCAAATTTTATTTTAGTGTACTGGTATGGTGCGATGATTAATCATGAGTCGATTTTTGGGCTTTCGAGACCAGGTTTTCAATGTATAAGTATTTTTTTTTCACGTTATTTTTGGGCTTTAAATTTTTTTATCGATGTACATTATAGCAATACTATCTGCCATGTAAAAATACAACAAGAAATATGCAGTTCGCAAAAGAGACACAATACATAAACAAACAATTCGGACCGTATAGTAAGAAAAGTAGAAACAAAGCAAATATATATTTTTTTCTACATGGGGATGGCGAATATAAATAAATGGCATTTCGAAAGTAATATGTCTCTCAAATCACCTCCTGTTCCAGTCTGTAAAATGTACCAAATTTAGTAGCAGTAGATCCAACCGTCTGATCTGTAGAGTACAATCCATACATACACACATTCAACCTGCATTATAAATAGATGTTATACTTACAATATAAGCGCATAGCATTCTGTTCGTTGAATTATGCTTTAAAAATCGAGAATTGAACAAGCGATATTGGGTTAGATGTTAAGGTTGAGGGTTGTGTCAGTATCTTATTTTGTGACCTTACAAATTGAGTGAGATTTGTTTGTTTGGTTGGTTGGTTTTTTATGGCGCAAGAGCCAAGAAATTGACCATACTGCTCCAAACAATGGGTAAAATTATATTACTTTAAAAGAATCACCGAAGGGAATATGAGGAGAAGCTAAAATGTAATCACGGTTCAAATTAACGGATAAAACTTTATGGACTTTAAAAAAGCGTTAAAGAGTTGGACATGAGGTATCTTATCAAGCAGAAAAGATAATGAAGGGCAAGAATTTTGAAAAAAGTGTAAGTGCTGGGCATTGAAGTTGGGCATTCTGAAAAAATATGCTTCACAGTGATTTGACAACTACATTGCGAACACAGTGTTTGTTGTTCACTTAACAACAAATGAATATGGGCAAATCTAGTGTATCCAATTCGTAAACGTGTCATGACAGTACTTGCTTTTCTGTTCGCTAATGAGGGCCAAGATTCACATGGGGTTTGATCATATGTAGTTTGTTGTTTATCTCCAGGTCCCATTGTCTCTGCCATTTAGAATAAAGAAGCGTTTTAATGTGTTTTTTTATGTCGTCCAATGGGATATTGGTATCAATTATTACAAAGTGAGTAAGAAGGGGACAGAGAAATACTATTGAGGTATACAGACGCAATGAATTTTCAAATGAAAAAAAAATTAGTATAGTGAATGGAGCTGGCGAGATTCCAAATCGCTCTCTTTCTAAGTAAAGAAAATACAGTGAAGTAATGCTTATTAGTAGTCGATATAAGGAATTTTAAATAAAATATTAAAAACAGTAGATATGTAAATTAGAAAAATCTTTTTAATATATAAATCAAAATGTTTTAATGCCATTTTAATTAAATTTATTACATTTTCATTAAAAAGTAAATGAAGAAATTCAAAACTTCAACGCTACATTAAACAGGCAACATGAAAGTATGTTTCAATTAAATCTGGAATTCCTGATTTTTTTTTTAAAGTCAATCCTTCACTTAGAACTCCTAAAAAGTAATTCTTAAAAAAAATGTCCCAGCATTTAAAATTTATTAAATAAACTGCCCTAACTGATACTCAAACTGAAAACGACAACAACAAAACATTTTTAAAAAAATAATAAAAAGCACGCGTTCTTTGAGAAACAGAAAAAAGAAATTTTTTAAAAGTCTCTTTTAGACGGCCAATGTAGTTTCTCTTGTCAATCGAGTTACTCGTTGCTAGGGGCAACGCCGTAAAAACTTATTGTTCATTGACTTCCACAGAGGAAGAAGTTGCAACTTTTTTTTCTCCCCTAGATTCCACTCTATTCCGATAAGTTGTGAGCACAGCAATAAAGTGTTGCAAACAGAAGTTGGAACCACTTCAAAAAGCGTTTCCTAACAACGCTTCTTGTCATATTTCAAAAGCTGAAACGGGAGGTATACAGGCTTATATTTGTGTTCCAAAAATGTTGGCGATTTTTAGAATTTTCTTCTGGAATTTCAATGCCTTACCAGAAACAAAGTTTATGAGGTAGTCATGGTATAGCCTCCTTTTGTAACTGGAATTTGTTTGCTCATAAAATTATATCAAGAACCTTGCCATTTTAAATTGAGAGTATTTAAGCCTCATATAAAGCCAGGGGAGATAATCCCATTTAGATTTTCTCTGACTAAATCTTCCGAAACTTTTAAGCATTGCAGTCTACTTCATCATTACTGCAATGAACTTTTCCAGAGAAGAGCAATATACATTTTTTCAGAAAGAAATTCTTTAGCTAAAAAATAAATGTTTTTGAAAAAATATATATTTTAATGTAAATTAAAATCGCTGTGGTTTTGTGTGTCATGAAATTGTAATGTTGCTTACCTGAGCAGTCAAATCTTCTAGGAATAATTTTACAGACGCTCTGATGTATGCCGATTCATTTGTCTTGCGTGAATAGAGATGAATTTAGTGACAAAATCGAAGATTTCAGAAAATGCAAGAATTTTAGCGGAAGTTCCATGAGGACTCGAATTATAAATTATCCTTCTAAAAACTTCAATGCCTTTTCTCGCAAATTATAATAACCCGAGAGACAGTTGAGAGAGGCAAATGATACTAAAAAAGTGAATCATCGATCTAAATTTTTCTAATGCGAGTTCTCTCTGAGAGCATTATGCTGTTTCTTTCTTATAGCTAAATTGTTGCTTGTGTGTTGCTGTTACTGCAAGTACTGATGTAGTATGCTCATATAATTATATACTAAATATATGCGGAAATATGTACTGGTACACACACTAAAGCTTTCCAAGTTTGAAAATAGTGCAACCCATTTCATTCTTGCTGCATTGCATTTTTCAAGAGAAGAACAGAATGCGTTCTTTCCAAAATAAATTTTTAGGTCAGAGAAGAATGTTTGCGAAAAAACATTTATATTAATACAAATAAAAGTCACTGTGGATATATGTATGAATATGTGTATTGTTGCGAATTTTGAATGTTGCTTACCTGTTCAGTAAATCTTCTAGGAAGAAAGATAATTTTACAGAAGCACTGATGAATCTGAAGGGATCTCGAATAAACAGTTCCTCATGAAGGGAAATGAATTTGCTGACAAAATCAAAGATCCAGATATTATAAGAATCTTAGCAAAATTCCATTAGACTCGAGTTAGGAAAGATCCTTCTAAATCCTTCTATGCCTTATCTCTTCAACTATAATAACCAGAGAGGCATAACTGCGAGTTAATTGAAAGTAGCAGAGGATTCGAAATACGTGAGTAGTTTATCGAAGTCTCTCTCCTGCAAGTTCTCTCTGGGAGCATCATCTTATTGCGGTTGATTATTACTGAACTCAAAAACGCAATGACATAAAAATCAATGAAATTAAATATTGATTAATGAAATAACGTATGAACAAAATCAATTAAATTAAGTATTGTGGTTATTGTAGTTCTATGCCAAATTCCAGTTTCAAATGTTGGGGAGGGGATGTAAATGCACATATTCGATTTTCTGGTACCTTTGTATTTATCGCATAGAAATCCCTTTTGTTTGAGAATAGGTGGATAAATTTGGAAAAACCATTCTTGCTAATGGACTTATCGAGTTCCCAAGTGTATGAATATATAGATGAATAGATGATAGCTCCATAGCGAATTAGATCCAAAATGTAATATCCTCTGCACATAATTATGTACCAAATTTCATCCATCTAATTCCATGTGTGTTTGAATTACCGTTTTAACATATTCACGGATAGACTTTATTACAACGAATTTCGTACAAAACGGGACTTTAAAAACATCTACAAATTTAGTGTTAGGACCTTGTACCGAATTTCATTTCTCCAACTCAGTGCCTTCAAGTTTTTGAGTCATAGCGGTCACAGATAAACAGAAATAATTTCCTTAAGTCATTTCTTGGAATTAGAAATATCTGAAATATGGTGATGTTGCAACATGTCCAGGTCAACTGTGCGTGTGCGCATGCGCGAGTGTTCTGGTTGTTGATAAAATAAGATCTAAAAAAACTGGAAAAAATCCAAATGAGAGGAGATAAACAATATAATATCCATAAATGTGGAAAAAAGCCCCTCATATGATAAAAAATACAGAGCGCAACATTAAATTTTTGAAAAGGGAGTCAGATTGTTTTTCTAGGATTAGTTTCTGAAATATTATCCTCTCAGTGCTGAATAGACATTAAAAAAAGTAAAAAAAAAAAAAAAGGAATTTAAGAAATATACACTGTATAAAAAACATTTGCAAGATATCAGCAGGTGAATGACTTTCCTCAAAACAATATTGCTACAGTTAGGTTACATTTCACATCGTCATTCCTGCCGTAATTCAAATCTGTTTCACTTTAAAGACAGCCACCACGATTTTAATAATCTCCTCTGTAAATCCCCCATGACGACAATGACCTCGGGTAATCCACCCACCTCTGAATAATGCGATTACCAAGATAATTACCTAAGACTCTGATCCTATCAATTCCATTTTCTCTGTCCCTGATTTTCCGCCCGAATCAGTTTCGTGGTCTCGGGGGCAGCCGATTGCGAACGTTCACTTTCATACGCCAGACAGATCAGAGAAGATGAAGCCGCGTATCGCACGGGATGAGGTCGCCGATTTGAATAAAAGCTGAATTAAGAGATAAGGAAGAGAAAGGCCACTTTCACATTGTTTTAAAGTTCACCAACCGTGAGTTGTCACGAAATAGTTATTATTTCGGAAATCGAGAAGTTTGGATTAATTATTCATTTCGTTACTTTTTAGGAATTAAACCAATAGAAATGGTGTTCTCGGTGTCTCTTTTAATAAGATTGTTATTTGCAGACAAATTGTGGGATTTTCATAAAACTGTTAATTTCATTACATAAGCACTTTGTACTATTTAATTCGTAACAAAAAAAATCTAGCCATTTTAGATACCTTTCTGGAAACTGATTAAAACCAAATTATAATGCAGAATTGCAATTTCGTAATAAGGTCACTTACAAAATATCATGTATCTAAGCTACTGAGTTTTTGTGGAATCGCATTTAAATGTATGTGATTGAATAGAATAAAAAAACAGTTCATCCTTAAACAGGTTTGGCTTAACATTTTATATGGATCTGCACTTTAATGCATATATGGGTATGCATCTGCACTTAAAACTATATACCAACTTTTATGCATCTAGCAATTTACTTATAACAAAGTCAGAGCAAAAACGGCATACCAAGCTTCATCAATCTAGATCTATGCACTTTCGGTTATCGTATGACCGCAAGTCTGCAGAAATGTTCGGATGCTACTACCTACTCCGTTTTCCCTTTGTTCACGGTTTTATTCCAGTGATGATGATATCGTGTTTATGTTTCCACAGAAAGGGCTGCAGTTGCTTCAGAGGGAAAGACCTGAAGGCAGAAGTCTTTCTAGCACAAATGAAGATGAAACACACATACGTTCGCTTGCATAGCCCTCTTTTACAGAGGGGGGGGGAGAGATTCAGCAAATCCTATCGATAATACTGCTACGTTCAGTGGCGGCGGGGTGGTCGTCGGTATACAAGAAGAAAGGGGGGAGACATTCATACAAATCGCCGATTGGACACAGAAGAACAACCATGCCCGAACCAGGCCTTGAACCTGAGATGCCCAGATCACAAGAAAGATACACTACCTCTACGCCAAGATGCCGGCTCTAATGCAAGCAAACACGATATGTAAAAAAAAAAAAAAAAAA
>JAPMOQ010018123.1:190739-213680 GCA_026543055.1 Argiope trifasciata
ATATATATATAATAATGGAGTTTCATTTTCATAAAAAATTAATATATATTTATGAAATTATTTAATACTTATCAAATTAATAATTACTTATGAAATAAACAACAACCTCAATACCTTCAAAGTGGAACTATAATTTTGCGTGAAATTTCATGGAAGAAAAGAAAATAATAGTAAATGAATAATAATAATGGCTATTGAAAAATCTGCAAATTGCAGACCTACATTCAAAATCTGAGTTTTGATGTCAATGTAAAATATGATTTAAATAAAAAAGCACAACTTAAGTGTTAGTATGCTTTTCTTTTTCAATCTCAGACACTTCAAAATTACTTTCGAGAAAAAAAAAAGTGATTCAATTGTAGATAATAAATGCCGATTGAAAAATTGAAATGGAGTCAAAAAATGGTTGAATTTGATAACACATATTTTTCGCTTCGATGAACCAGAAATTGAATAGTATAAATTTTAAGAGTAACTTTTATTTTTTTAGCTCAATTCATCATACAGCAATTTTTGTTTTCGAACGATAAAAGAATATCGAAAGGAAAATTATATCACAAATAAGCGTGAATATATCGTAAGTAATGTCATATAAACTGAGCCTACCTTCCCAAAAATAAACGCTAATAATTTGCTAATGTCATCACGTGCCTAATATCCACTAATCTCCAAATGATATTTTCCAGCTTCTATTGGATAAGTGGTTTGTAAAAATGTCAGTTTGGTCCATTAAACATTAATATGTTTCTTCATTCCAATAAAAGTAAATGGATGTGAGCTCATTTCATTTTTCAATAATATTTTTCAACAAATAATGAAGATTTTCTTGCGTATATGCATGCGTAACACTTAAGTACGAATATATTTTGGAAAATCGAACTGTGATTTTTAAAAAAATATTTAATAAAATAGTAATAAATTAAAAATTAAAAGTGAAATTGGCGTTTTCCTATAGCCGATAAAAATCCAATTGCCCAAAACTACTTTTAGATCATTTTAAAATTCAAAACATAGCATTTTCAATAACACTTATCTTTTTGATGTACTTATTGTTATTGTAAAAAACTTTCCTTACATTTTGACATTTTATTATTATTATGCATAGATGCGAAAAATACTTAAAAGCAATGAAATTCAGACAGCTTTCGTTGTTCTTTCAAATTATGAATCACCTGATTTTTTTTCCTTTATTGAAAGCTGAAATAATTTTTTTATAAAAAGGTAATTCTTTTGATTTGTGCAGTTTGCATATAAAGAATAAAATACATGGTAGTAGGTCTAATGCCTCTTGGTCATACCATACCCGAATGAGCGGAGCTCTTTCGAATGAAGACAGAAGTGTACGCCTTTCGTTGTTAACGAGCACCGTTACGGTAAGAGTACGACTTTGCTCGAACATGCATGACACAACCCTTTTTAGGGGGTGATCGAACTCATTCATACACTCCTTTATCCATCCGCAAGTCGGAATTTAGATCCAAATCAGAGACCTACTCATCCCTGATTCAGTACCCCAGAGGTATCGTTTTGTTATAAGATCTTGGAGGACTTTGGAGTCAAGACCTATTTTACGTGCCCCAACTGCCATTAGCCAACACGGCAATCTTTGGCCGAGACGAGGGCAGAACTCGTTACATTTCGGTTACGAGACTGACGCTCTACCAACCAGGCTACCGCGGCCCATAAAATATATATATAGTGTGATTAAATATAATGGGCAATAAAAAAAATAGATTACTGAAACAGTTGCGTCTTTAATGTAATAATACCATGCCACATCATTCCAATACCAGATTTCATGTACGCAATAAACGGACAGGTGTAAGGCTATTAAAATAGCGAGGCTTCAATGTGTGTCACAAATAGATGCGTAGAACTGTTTTGGTGAGGAATTCCTGGTCAACATCTTACAAGAGATAATATTAGAGATCTATATAAGAGATTCGTTTAAAAATAAACACAACCAGTATTCAGGGAGAATCAGCTGGTCTCTAAAAGTAACTAATAGATAATAAGATGCGTTTCATGATGACGATTTAATTCTGGTAAATATTTTAGATATCTTCCCATTGACTGATAGGGCTCAAAATTTAATAAAAATTTCATTTAACTTAAATGTTCATGATTTGTTTTCAGTAATATCTCGAAAATCGTAGTTAAAAAAATTATTTTCTCACTTAGATACAAATATAACCAATTAGATATAAAATAGATGTTTGGCCAATTATTTATTTAGCAATATCATTTTGTACTATGCAATGGTATTTTTTTCTCATTTCCACAATGTTTTTTAAAACTTCATCGCTAATTTTTATTATAAACTTCACATAAGCAATTGTTTTTTGATATTTTCAATTTAATTTTATTTAAGTTGTAATGTTTTTAAGTTATTAACATGCGTCAATATGAACGCAAAAATACAGACTCACAGATGTTCAATCTTTGGATAAATCTGATTTAAAATTTCACAAAGATCTACGTTTTGGAAACCTAAAATTGAGCACCAAATGTTATCTGTCTAGCTCTTTGTGTTTTGTAGTTATTATGTTCACCTATACTCAAACAGAAGGACAGGCAGATTTCCTACTTATTGATTTGTTCAATATTTCATAGAAATCCGCAAAATTTGGTTTAAAGACAACATACCATATTTCATCTGTCTAGTTCAAAGAGTTTTTTAAATTATTGTGGGGTGTCGTGATGGCCAAGCAATAATGAGTCAAGATGATACTTTAGAATTTAATGGATGACAATGAAGTTAGATTAATGATGAACAAATGTTGATGACTAATTTACAGGATGGAATGGATGACCAAGTTTTTCTTTTAACAATACGTCGTAATTCCATCTTTACACATACGCCGTCGGTTGTTTTAGTACGTCGTAATCATGACATGAACTGAACTTTGCTCATGTTTTCTCCACCAGAGGGCTGCTTAGTGGAGGGAGGTGAGGTCACAGGCGTCACTCAATGGCGGGAAGTGATGTACCTGGCACCACATTATCTTAGTTACAGACTGAATGAAAGACAGCCATAATGCCAAAAATATGTTTTTCGGATTCGAGAATGTCCAAAACGAAGAATTTGAATTTTTTCACGATTCAATACCTTCTAATTATTAAATTTAAGATGAAATGAAAAAAAGGAAGTATTACATATTGAAGCAATCATATGTAATGTTTAAATTATCCTTCGAGTAATTTACTGTTTATGTAAAATAAATAATATCTTGTTTACGAAGAGATTGGCATAGTTTCAAAAATGTTACGAATTCAGGAAGTTCGAGGAATCTACAAAATCCCAAGGTCGAATTTTTTAACTATTACAGTATTTTATCTCCATAACTGAGATAATAATAATTTAGAAAGAAACAAATGAAACTATGAATTAAAATAGTTGTAGAACTTATTACACAGGTAGACAAAAACTTGCTCCACACTTTGTCACTGTTCTTGTTTTGAAATATATTGCTCTTGATTACTTTTCACAACATAATTTGAACCTGTTGAAAGCCAAATCAACCAATAAAGGAAAAATAATTCGGCAGACCGACATTAACATGCACGAACAGGTAATTTTTACAAGGTAAATCAGGTTTTTCAAAGTGAAACTTGTGCATTAAAGATGTAAATAGGCCCTTGTTAATTCAACATTCATATGATCATTTATTAGCTACCTCATGATTCTCGAGCAGCAACAAAAAAATTCGATCATTAAGAGATGGAATTATGCAGGGAAAAAAACCAATTGATGTCAGGAAGTCATCAATACGTCCCATTAAATTCAAGGATTTTCTTATCTGTTATGTGAAACAATATCTCACAGTCGAATGCCTTTGGCGCAACCTTGGCGACGCACATGCCAATTATATGCATAGCGTCGTAACAGGTAAGGACGATTTTGACAGGAACATCAATGTGAACAATCAGTTTTATGAATGGTGAAATGATGACAAGTGATAATAGAAAGATTTTATTCATTTTCCCTTTTTTCAGTAAGTATTTTTCAATGAAATTACGGAAATGACTTTTAATATTCTCGTATGTATAATAAAAATTAAATTAAATTGTGAAGAATTTCTAATTATAAGATTTCGTGGGTTTGAAAAAAAATGCATATTTGAAAATAATTATGTCTATATGTTGTTCATTTGCATGTGAGAACAAGAAATATACAAAAAAAAAAATTCGAAATTCAATTCCTACTTAGGTTAACAAAGAAAATTTTTATTTTAGTCCGCATTGAATAAAAATATTAAGTATTATTATTATTATTCTACTTGTTAACGGATTGCTACTGGAAAATATTACACACTTTTTTTTAAAAATAATCTAAAAAATGTTTATAATAAACAAGCTGGAATGGTCTGCCCAAAATATTAGTGAATATTCCATAATAAGAGTGTAGCTCCCCTTCCACCCCTACCTTTAGGCATTCGATGAAATTAGGCACGCCAAGCGTCATTATTTCAGATTTTTATATTTTAAGCTCCTCACATGAACATTTTGCGCTATGTAATATAATAAAGAAAATTCAGTCTTTATTATAGGCTCTAGTTTTTCCATTGTATGAAACATAATGAGGCACAAATATAAAATTTAATAAAAAGGTCATATACCAAATGTCATTTTCGAATATGATTCAAAGCTATTTTTTGTCTTACCACAGATGATCAACTGTTAGTTGAATTTGATACAAAATTAGCTACGGATATAAACTTTCGATCCTAAATCTATGTACCAGACTTTATTCATCTTGCTCTTTGAATTTTGTAGTGATCATGTTCACTTATATACAGACAAACTTTCTGAGAATGGATTTCTTTCAAATTTGTCCTAAATCAATAACTTAAGAGACTGCATATTTAATTTCATCCCACATTTTTAGTTGTGTTCACAGGCAGACAGAGCGACATATAGATATAATTTCAGAAATATGTTCTAGATTGTCTAAATAGTGGAAATTCGTAAAAATTCCAAATTTGAATGCTTTTTTTTTTTTTTGAAATTTAAAATACTTTATACATGAGACATAAAAATCGGAAATGCTCATCCAGTTTTCTTCTGTAATTCCCACATATACAGGGTGTTTCAAAAAAACGTGAACAAAATGATATTGCAGATCCGTCATACAACAAGGATCAAAAATCGCATGGAAACAGAGAGTCGCAAACGTCAGTAGAGAGGGCGTTGTAGATTTGTAGAGGGTCACAAACGCCTAGAATCAGGAAAGGGCGTTGGGATACGTTCATTAGTCGTATGTGAATGAGTAATTATCAACAAAAGGATCTACAATTGTTTCGTTTCTTCTCTTTCTGTTTCTGTCTTTCTTCCCTTTTCGTTTCTTCTCTTGTTTTAGACGCCCTGTAGCGACTCCGGATCGCAGTTGTGACCCTCTATTCTTATGCGATTTTTGATCCTTGTATAGCCGGGGTCCCAAGGTGGGCAGTTTCACAGATTTCGTCATAAATCAGACCTCCGACCCACTGGGGGACCACACTTCCCCATAGCCACGAGGATGCGTTTCCCCTTTCGACACCTCTTGGACTCTTTGATGCCTGGGCAGTTTTACCGACAAATTTTCGGTCAGTCGACGGGTCATCAAACAGACCAGAAAACCGTAAAGCCGGGGTCCCACGGCCTATACCCCGTCTGCAGACAAGCCACGTGCCACCCGTTGACAGCTCTTGCGGTTTTCTGGTCCCTTTGATGACCCGTCGACTTACCGACATTTTGTCGGTAAGTGGACGGGTCATCAAAGAGACCAAGAGGGGATGTAGGAGTGTGGTCCTCCAGTGGGTGGGAGGTCTAATTTATGACCAAATCGGTGAAACTGCGTATCGTGCGACCCCGGCTTAAGAGCTGTCAACTGGTGGCATGTGGCTCGTTTGCAGACGGAGTATAGGCCGTGCAAACGGCCCTTATGACGGTTCTACCATGTCATTTTGTCCACGTTTTTGTGAAACACCCTGTAAAGTTAATAATAGCAATGTATGGCCAAATGTTGATATAGAAAATATTAGTTATTCGGCTTTGGATTTCTTTTGATATTTTCCAGAAGTAACCAAAGCTACCATTTTCGTTCGTCTCTGTCTGCTAGTCGGATGGTTGGGAACTGGAGGCATAATCTTTACACGTTAAAGTTTGAAGGAGACCATTTTGGCTGTTTCATTTAAAGGAAGAAAGAAAAAGAAGAAATAATAATCTTTTACGTTCTAAATCTGGGCGTCGGAATGAATTTCTATATAAATTGAAATATATACTATGATATATCTAAATCTAAATTAATTCCTAATTAATTTCCTGATTTTTATCTTAATTTAGCCCATATTCACTTCACTAGAAAATGTTCTCTGATTTCCTGAAGTAATTCCACCTTTTGTATTTAATTAATGTAGCTTTGTAAAATTGCTGAAATTGACAAGTTCCCGCACTCAGTGAAGAGATAAAAATTTGTTGATCCAAACATATTCCTTTAAAAGATCTCCAAAATTCCCTTACCTAAATCGACACGCGTAATAAAAATCCCTATCAGGGTCTGACTGTATATAATCATGAGGATAAATATTTTTTGACTCTTTTCGCTCTTGTGTTGTGATGTGGACGTGCCTCATCGCTTCTTGACTGTACATGGGACCGCGGTGGCCTGGTGGTAAGGTCTCGATCATGAGTCCTGGTTTGAGACCCGATTCCCCCGAACCATCATGTAGGAGGGCCTGTTTCACGTTAAATCTGTCAGGGTTCAAAAGCCCCTGCTACTGGTGTGGTGTGGAGAGGGAGGTGCCAGCTCAGGTGTCGTCTTCGTCATGTGACAGTGGTTCAAAATAACGAAGTCCGTCCCAAAATAGACCTAGTGTTGCTTTACGAAAAGAACGTTAATATAACGACTAAACTAAGCTTCATTGTGCATATATTATACCTCTCCAGTAAAATCAAAATTTAAAAATTCAAAGTGTCCTCTCTCTACGACTACGAAACTGCTCAAAAATGTATGTTTTATCTATACATAAAAATGCATTTAGAGCTTTGATAAACTGGAAAGACATATTCATTATATTATAAATAGATAATTAGTTTTAACCCTACATTCTTAAATTAATAGCCATGTGGTATATCTTAAGCAAAAATAGATAACCCCATATGCGTTAAGAAAGAATTACAGGTATTATCATATAAATATTTGTTTCTTTAATCTACATTTTCACGGCGTTTTTTAAACCATATTATACAGAATTTTCTTTTCACTCTTGAAATACACATTATAACATAAATTTAACAAAAAATTACTAACAAAGTTGCAAATTTAACATAAAATTACAAAAGTTTAAGCCTTTTGCTATCACTTTTTCCTTCTCTTAGTTACTTACTCATTACTTCATTTCCTTGTTACTTATTCAATTTTCACCTCCACTCCTGTTACTTAAAAAAAAAATCGATCTAGTAAGATGACATTTCCGCTTTGTAGGTGTGTCTTAACTAGATTAGTAACAAAGTAAGGCGTGGCCAAGAGGCAGTCATGAGCGGGAAAAAAGATTACGCTCTTATCAACAAATCACTACTCATCTCTTATCGGTGAGGTCCCGCAATTGGATTCCTTATCTCCACCCTTTTCTAAATTTACCCTTCTAAACTTTTCCCTAAATGATGATCTTTTAAAAGATGGGGGCAAATTTTCTAATTTTCTCAAACTGGTTTGATTTATGGATGGCGGCGTGCTCATTTGTCCTATGTGGTTCTCGCTTGCCTTCTTTGTTTGAGGGCGCTAACGCCAAAGTATTTGAAATGTGAAGCTCTCATCAATCAAATCAAGTTTCTGGTTTCCATTGGGAATTGTTTGGACTGTGAGGATCAATTATTATAAAGTGAAGGAGTTCATTTTCTTCAGGAGTATTAGTCATTGTGGGGAAAGTGGATACAATGATACTACCCAAAACGATGCCTTTTTTACTGTTTTTATTTTTTGATCAAAATAAATTTTATTATTCCAGTACAACCGCATTCGGTAAGTTTCTGGGATTTATTTTTATTGGGAAGAAACGTATATGAATTGAACCTAGTTATTGTCGGGTCGGTCTAATGTCACTTGGTCATAATACCAAGACGAATGAGAATAGCTATTTCGAATTAAGGTAGTAGTGTGCGCCTTTCGTTGTTGCACCCAAGACACAACCCTTTTTAAGGAGCGGTCAGTCAAAATTTAGATCAGAGGTTCCCAACCTTTTTTGAACTGGCGCCCCCTTTTCCAATGAATATTTCAATATCCCCCCCTCCCACTCCAGATAAATAAGAGCGTACATAATGCATGGTGAAAACAAGAATTAAATAAAAAAATTCAATAGATAGAATATTGTTGGAATTGAAACGCTACTGAATTTCTTCTTTATTTAATAAAAGAGGAATAAAAATTTTAGCTTACCTGTCATAAGCATAGGCAGGGATTTTGATGATAATAATTAATTCATAATAAACTATTGCTTTCTAAAGAAATAAATTGACAGTTTCAGAGACCCATCAAAACGCATACTTTATTATATTTAAAAAGTATTTTTATTAAAATTTAAAGACATCGAATTTTTACCTAACTAATGAGAAGACTGAATTTGATACATTTTTAAGAGCTTGTTAATATCTGGCTCGATTTCATTTAACAATATTCGTAAGTCGCCGCTTTCAGTAATATGGAGCCGATTTCTCTTTTTCGTTACCAATGTTGCCTTAGCACTAAATCTACGTTTTGCTAAATATGAAGAGGGGAATGCTATCAGAAGTCGTTGAATAATCGACCATAATCCTGAATGCAGTTGCGAAATAGACTCCTGCAGTCAAAATTCTTGGTAACCATTCTTGAATTTAATTTTTAGATCCTTATTTATAGTCAGTTCTATTAGTTCTTCTTCTAACTGAGATGATCCTGCTGTGTTGACATTGAAAAAAAGATCCCAAACTCAATCTGGTATGTCCATGTTTAAAATATCCTGGAATCGTGCCTTTAAGTTATTGTACAATATATTTGGTAAATCTTCTAACGCCCCATCGTGTCATATCAACGTCCCCTAATTTTCTCTGGGTCTTTTACCGCCCCTGAAAGCTTCAAACACCCACAATGGGGTGTTATCGCCCACGTTGGGAACCTATGATTTAGATCCAAATCAGAGACTAACTCATCCCTGATTCAGTATCCCCAGAGGTATAATTTGCTATGGGAACTTGGAGAATTTTGCAATCAAGACCTATTTAACGTGCTCCAACTGCCTTTAACCTACACTACGGTCTTTGGTCGAGACGTGGACAGAACTCTCTACCTTTCGGTTTCGAGACTGACGTTCTATCACCCAGGCTACCGCGGCTCCTCTGATTACTGTCCGACAACGGACTGTGTTTTTATTTGAATTAGATGCATAGAAAGCCTTAGTGCCTAAGGACTACTACTCAGTTTGAGGTGAAAAGAAACAGAGGAAAAACAGAAGTCTACCACCTGGTGTTTCGTTTGAATTGAATAAGGATTGCTTAAAAACATTTGAGGGGGAAACTGAAATTATTAACTTCATCAAACTCACTTCATTCTTCATTAAATGCAATTTAAATTTCGGAAGGCCGGCGTCCTGGCATAGGGGTAGCGTGTCTTCTGGGCGTCCCAGTTTTGAGTCCCGGTTCGGGCCTGGTTGTTCTTCAGTGTTCTATCTGTGAGTTGCATGAATGTGCCCCCCCCCCTGTAAAAAGGGGTTATGCAAGCGAATGTGTGGGGCGTCTTCATATGAGCTAGAAGTCCGACTTCTGCCCTCTGGGTGATCAGGGGTCTTTACTAGTACTTTCAGAAGCTACTGCACCCCCTTTCGGTAGAAAGACGGACACAACATCATCATCAAATTTCGGAAGAAGCTATGTGGAAGCTATGTACAAGCCTTTTGTTAGTAAAGTAGGAAAAGGCGTATTTTCCATTAATACTCACCTCGTTTTTGCGCATGCGTTAAGATGAGTTTAATCTGACAAAATAGGAATATAAAGAAAGACGAAAGAAGGAGATGTTTACATTTAACAATGAAGACTCGCAGTTTTATGAGACGTAAATGTTACAGACAATTAGTGATACAGAAAGAAAAGAAGTACAAATGCGCAGTAAAATATTTCAGAGCAATTTTTATTCAATGTAAGTGGTATAGACATTATATTATGAAGAATAAATGAAATATTTATGTTCTTGAAATTTGATAGTTACTTTTATGCAAAATAATAATGATCTTTTTTTATATCAAAATGCTTCTTTTTTATGTTATAAATTTTTTCCTCAACATTTCAATTCGCAATTTTTCGCTTTTTGGTCACAATATTTAATGATATTATGTAAAATTTTCTTCGTACCATTCCTGAAAACTATTTTACGACTTTTGGATATCCATATCAATACGAAATTTTAAGTTAAAATAAAATGCTACCAGAAATAACACAGCATACATACAAGTGAGAAAAAAAAAATGAAGTAAAAAGTATCTAATGGGGGAGGAGGAATCCAAGGTCAAAAGTGAATCCTGGAAATGCGCTCATCGTTCTAAGTCTCACCCTTTAATGAATGGAATCGTCGAATTATAGGCGTCTCAGAATCCGTTCACTAAAAGTAGTATGAAGATACAACTCAAAACCATGCAGTATTACTATTATTATTTTACCAAAACAAATTTTGTTACTTCTGTACTACTGCGTTCGGGAAGTTCCGTAATTTATTTTTATTTCGGAAGAAGGGCTATATATAGAACTTCTCTATTCAGTGGCCTCTTAGAGTCGTATTAAGCTCCCCAGGGATCCTTAGTCAGGTGCACTTTATTCCCCCTCTAATTTGCGCCAAATATTTTTTATTAGCTTTAATTCTATATATATAAAATTAGTTTTATGTAGTTATTTCTTATAAATATACGGCCCACAAGTTAACATGGGAAAAGTGCTATGCCCATTTATAAACATTCACATATATAAATTTTTGTATGAAGGGTGGTTTGAAGTTCTAGCGGTGAACAAATGAAGAGATTTTCCTTCCTCCGAAGTTTTGTCATGAGAACCATTGGAATGGGTTGTCTACTTATAGCAATCCACCTAAAAAAATATTTTTTTATCTGTGGAATAGTTTATTTTCTTTAACGTCCCGTTGTAAACCAACACTAAGGATATTTTGGGACGGGCCGCGTAATTTTGAACCACGGTCAGACGGAGAGGACAACACCAGAGCTTGCACCCCTTTCTCTACACCACACCAGCGGGAAGACGTTGGGTCCGACAGATTTAACGTGCAAGAAGGTCCCCTCACAAGACAGTTCTTCGGTGGAATCGAGACTCTAACCAGAAATCCTCTGGTTCCGAAGCCGAGACCTTACAACCAGGCCACCGCGGCCTGTCTCCGGAATACGGGGATTAATCAAAATTTTGAATTTGAAATTGTTTTTTAACTATTAAAATACTTTCTCCGTACTTCATGAACCAGAAAGAAAAAAATAGGGGATCCGTCACAGAACAGAGTAGCAAAATTAATATGTAATTTAAATACCATGTATGTAATTCATGTAATTTAAATATCACGAGAATTAATTCCCAAAAAACCTATTATTGGATTATTAATTAATGAAATTGTTTAACTTCTTCAGTAACAATAAAAACAAATATTATAATGTAATTATGTTTTCTTATTTATTTTTTGACGTATGAAAAGAAGTATAATTCAGTAAGATGTATAAGGAAATAAATATTTTATAAATTATTGCATCGTTATTATTCCATAGGATAGAAATTCAAAACTAAAAGCAATTATATTACTTTCTATCCGCCTTTGGCGACCAGCTGGTTCGCCATGTGTAAAGCGTTCTAAAATTTTCAATTAAATCACATATTCATTAGCCTTGAAGTAATTCCGGGCATTGATTGACCTGAAATTAATATTTTCTTTAAGATGATGGACGGAAAGTTCTAAAAGTACACCTTTTCCTAATAATACTCTTTAATTTTATAAATACGTCAGTTTTAACCATCGGTTATGCTTCCAAAATATTTTTTAAAAAATTTCAATGATGTTGCCAGAATATTAAATATGTTTTTTTAAAAAAAGCGAGAAAGGGAAAAAAAAGTATTAAATTAATGATACAGATATTGATTGCAAACGATTACATAAATATGCCATTAAGTCGGGATTTCAATGCATATCCTGTCTAAATTCAATCAGGTTTACCGTAAATAAAGAAGATTTATTGAGTTAATGATATAGATATTGCAAACGATTGTAGAAACCTTTGCTTTGCATTTATTTCTGAAAGAAAATATCACATTTTATATTTCTTTTACTTTATCTAATCACGTGCTAAAAGTTGCATTTCTTTAGATTTAATTTCCGAAGACAGTTTTTTTTTTTTTTTTTTTTTTTTTTTAAATTTTGAACGTCCGGCATTGTTTTATATTATTTTATCCAGTCACATGCTAAAAAAACATGGTTAAAATATTTCTTTAAAAATTCGTTAAAAATAGAAGCTTGAGTTTTACATTAAAACACTGATACCATTAGAAGGCTAATTTTTTAATCTTTAAATTGATGTAAAAATCATGTTTATGCAATCGTATTTTCGGAAGTTATAGCGGAAAAACGTCGAAATTTCGCTTACATTTTAATTAACTCAAATTCTAATTAAAAATTCAAAAAACGGGCTAAGAGGTGCACATTCCCGACATCCAAGGTATACATGTACCAAATTTGGTAGCTGTAGGTCCAACGGTCTGGCCTGTAGAGCACCAACGTACACACACGCGCACACACATACACACACACATTGAGCTTTATTATAAGTATAAATTAACACTAAAGATGATATGAAAATATGAAAAATGAAAAAAAGGCCCATATCACGGATTTTTTTTATTTCATATTTGGGTGTAAAATTGTATAATAGTAGGAAAAAAATTATTTTTGAGCATTGTTTGTCTGTAATTTTGTTCAGTGTGGTAATGTTTGAAATGTGGGATGCATATAGGTATATAGTATATAATATGCATATAGTATATATCATATTATATGCATAGCATATAATATGATGCAGCATATATATACGCCCTAGTGATAGTGACCAGGAAAATTGAGCGTAGGTATACACTAATGATGCAAATGGGTTGATAAATTATATTATTAATCGAAATAAATTATATTAACAATCAAGACTAAATAATACATTATATTAGTCCTTATTAACACGAAATGTAAACTTTTCTATACATAATTCAAAATAAAGTATACGTATTTGACAATATGTGTACTTTTCCCTCAGATAAAGAAACTGTGAGATAAAGATAGTGGTTTACATTAAAAATAAAAACTTGAAGGTCAACAACCGACGTTACGAAACTTAGATCGGAGCAACTCATTCTCAAGAAGAAGAAGAAGAAAAAAAAAAGAAAAAAAAAAAAAAAAACTCCTTTGACCTGAGCAGAATTTCGACAAAAAGTTCAAACGAACAATTAAAACTCCTCCGTTACGATCCGAAACGAGACGGGAGGACAGTCGAAACCGATTGCGGAAACCGATCGGCGAAAAAGTCAAGACAGACTCGGCTGTTGACACCTCGGCAGTTTGCGACACCGCCGTAATTAATGATGACATCACACCGTCTACTTTCATCAGCGGAGATCGTAAACTAAGATAGTTGAGGGCTCCTGTTTCCTTTGTTGGCGACTCTGGGAACCAGTCTTGAGGCACCACTTGGAGATCGGTAACCGTTGGGGCCATTAATAAATCATTGATCCGGCGATTTCGAGGTTTCAAGGTCGAAGATGAGGGGTTGTTAGAGAGAAATGCGGGTATCAAGACAATAAATTTTCATTTATCTAATGATGCTTCTAGATTCGGTTAGAAATCTAGTAAGTAACTCAGTTGTCCTTCCTATTCTATTTAAAGTTTCAAAGAATGGAGTAAATTTGAATAACGTTACAGTCACAGGATAAATGCAATTATCATTTTTCATATAAACAATCAGGTAAAATTACCCCGTGAACATCTATTATTTATTACCCTTAACTGTTTACATCTGCATAGTTGTTTAGGCACAAAAAAAATGCACCATTGTTTAGCATTTAGTGGGAATTAGAGGAAGGCGATTACAGTACAAAAATAATTTTCAAGGTTTCACTTAAATAATCCTGAGACATTTAAAGCAGGGACTGTGAGGATTCGAAGATTAGTTTTTTTTTTTTAATTTTTTTATTTATACTATATTGTGTATTCGTTTGTGTATTGCGTGTTAGTTTTTCCATTCCTACTATTAGTTCATATTCTTTCTTTATGTATTTATTGATATATCTTCTTCAAATTTTCAATCGTTTATGAAATATTTTTTATTCACCCACTCAAGTTCAAAAACATTTTTTAAACTTGTAGCGACTGACACATGTTAATGCAGTTTTTTAAATATTAATTCATTAATTAAATTTAATTCCTTTTTAATATATTAAATAGAGTTTTAGTAGTTTGTAATGAAGATTGAAATCAACGGGCAGTAGATCAGTCAGTCAAATCCAAGGATTTCTCACGTGAAGGTGAAGAATGCAAATTCAATTCTTGCAAAAATCATTCATTTTTTGATATTTAATAATTTTTGATTGATATTTTAAAAAATTAGCTAAAATAAAAAAAATTCTTTGTTGACCTAAGTAGAAACTGAATTTTAAAAAAATTATATTATTTGTTTAATTTATATCATATAGTGTACTGCATTCGTTTAAACGTAAAAGTATTTTTAATACATTAGGGTTCTTAAATATTAACTAGAATAAAAATAAAAATAAAAAAGAAGATAACTTTCAAGGTTTTATTTTAATAATCCTAAGACATTGAAAGTAAGTACTGTGAGGATTCCAAGCTTAGTTTTTCAATTTATATCATATTGTCTAGCGCATTCGTTTAAAGGTGAAAGTATTTCACTGCCTTCGTTAAAGGTAAAAGATAATATAAGTAAAATAAAATAATAAAAGCAAAATAAGATAATAAAAGCAAAATAATTTTATAAACTTATTCACACAATTTAGATTAAATTAATTTAATAATGTTAAAGAATAAGAACAATTCTAATCTGTACAGAAAACGATATTAAAAAATCAAATAAAGCTTAAGAACTAAATAAAATAAATGCTAATAGTAAGGCTAATACAAAAATTAGAATCATATCCAAAAAAAATATAAGACAAAGAACTAATTAATATTTTAAACAGCAAAAAAAGGTTTAATCTTAAGAATTTGATGTTTAACATACGGATTAAGAGTGTTTAATCTTAATTGCTAATTTTACAAGCAGCTATCTAGAGTTTCCCCAATAGAATATAAAATAAAATTTACTCGATGTACGTTTTAACTTGAAAGGTTGCAGCTGTAAATTTTGCTGTCCACTTGTTTCTAAATGTCGCCGCTTGTCTATCAAAAAAGATTAATAGGGCGAAATTGAAGTGAAAATTTGATTAAAACGTTACAAATTATAAAAAATTGGAAAAAAAACCTATCGAAAATTTACTCTTAAAAGAAATTTAAATCTAAAGAATGATCTCACTTTCATGCAGTTGCGTATTAAGAGACATAATAGATATCATAATTTTTTTAAATTTCTCAAAATATTCAACTTTATTTAAATCCTAAATTTTAGAAAAATTAAAATGATTTTTCAATTAAAACTATTTTCTAATGATATTCCGATTTGGAATAGTTGTGTGTCTAGGAGCAAAATATAATTAATACACTACATATTTAAATTATATAATTTTTCAACCAAATTCCTTATCAGTCCAAGAAAAAAAGGAAGAATGTTTATTTTAGAAGAAAATAAAAATGTCTGAATATACATCACATGTGTTCCTTTCCTAATATTTTTCATTTGATATACTTTGAAAGTCGAAAAAGAAAATCGTTTGCATTCTCTTATGTATGTCTCACAATTAGAGAGTAGCAAAGTGGAGAGCATTTTTTTCGTAAGTATTTAATTCATAAATGTTTTGAATAGATCCAAGAAAAAATTCTTTTTTGTTCTATTAAATTATGTATAATTCAAACATTACATTTTAATACATCTATTTCTCAAATTATAGCATGAAAACAAATTTTTAAAAAAGTTAGTTCTTTTTATCTTTTTGTTTTCTTTAAATTGCTCGCAATTAATCTTCGATTCTCCCCACCCCCATTTCGAATAAAATTGATTAAAACTTGTCCTGTCTATAGTTATAAAAACGTGCCTATGTGTTATCATACAAGTATATATTTCTAAAAATTTTGTTTTTCTATATATTTAAAAAAATATTTTTATATTTAAGAAAAAGGAGCAATCGTCGAATTTAGTGAAATAAAATTTCACTTATTGCTCAATTATTAAGGTGGTATTATAAAGTTGCTAATCTCTTGCTATTAAAGGGGTCATGTGGTGGGATATTATTATTCTATTCCCTATAATGTAATTAATTTTATAAAAACTATTTAGTATCTTAATATTATTTTTATAGTATTATATAATACCTACTTTTAATAATGCCAGTTAATTTTTGTAATCACATTCTCCATTTTAGTCCATTTTGATATCAATATTTTTTTTAATCTTAAAAACAAAGCTAATGTGGTTTACAAATTTTGAATCGTTATACTACTCTAAAGTATATATATTTATCATTGCATGATAAGTTATTGTTGAATCTGATGTGGCTTTATATTTACGAATGTAGTGAAGATATTCTGAAATACAAATATTTTTTGCTATAGTTGAATAAAAATAGCAGTGAAATTTATATAACAATTAAAGTAAATATTTTCAATTATTTCTCCCATGAATGACAACCAAAAAATGTATGATAAGCGCAAACCCATGAAAATACAACAAATACAACAAATACAACTGACTGTATTCGTTATCGGAAGATTCTGAATTCGTATAAAATTTAATTTGTGAAAATATATTTACACTACGCTATTGCCTACAGTTTGAATATTTCATTTTGCAGACGATTTCGATAGTGAATGAATCCAGAAATTTGTAAACACAGTGTCTCGGAAATTCTTTCCTCTGCAAATATATTTCGCTTTCATTTTCCCATCCACTGCAACCGTAATCCATAAATCTAGGGGCAAAGCATTGCATACATTTTAATACCTGTTCAACTTCTGCCAAAAGAATATCTTTACCAAACGAAATGCAACCCTTCCAGAGTCGTAATATTCGAAATTTAGATAGGAATAGCAAGCCCAAGGCTTAAATATTGACTAAGATGAAAGTCATACCGTGGTCTTTTCTTCTTTTTCATGTTGACGCAGTCAAAAGGTAGCTTCGTAGGAAATTTTTTTTCTTTTGAGGGAAGTTATGATATTAGTTGGACGGAATATGGGAATAAGTTGTAAACTTAACTCACGCTTAAAAACAAATGTGGAAGTTTATTTTGTCATTTTTCATATTTTATAGTAGCATTTTGTTTTTCGTTTGCTACAGAAAAGTCATATAAATAATTTTATTACCATAAAATAAGAAAAAGTTATATAAAATTATCATTTTCCTTTGTACGGAACATGAATTATTACGTTCTTTGAAACCCAGTTAAAAAAAAGAAAATAGCACTCTAAATTAGAACAAACGGGAATGTCCTTCCCAAAACTTCCTTGTATGTTCTCTAATGAAGTTGATATACCAGAAAACACTTTGCATGGCATTGGGATATAATAGGTACAAAATATTAACCTCTGGCATGAATTTTGCATTTTTATTGAATCTACTGTATCCTCTCCGGCGAGGATTTTAGTGAGTACTTTATAAAATGCAATTAATAATATCCAAAAGACGAATTTGTATTTTAGATGCGTTTTTCTTTACAAACTGAAAACGAAAATTTGACACAAAACCTGCACTTGTAGTACCAAAATTCCACATCAAATCTGATATATTTAAATCATTGCATTTTTGAATTATAGTATTTGTATGTTTCTGAAAGTACAGATAGTCAACCCGTTATTGGATTGGCTTTAAACGTGATACAAGTCCATACTATGGAGATAAAATTTTATGAACTGGTTTTATTTTATTTAAAATACACAAAAAGTGTAGGTATCGTTCAACAGTTCATATTTCTGAAAATAAAATAGTCTTTGCTATAATAATTTTATATTAATATAACAGAATGTAATCTTTTTATTATCGAACCATAGACAAATAATCAATCCTTGTTTTAAAAGATAAAATACTAAAAAAGATTTTTTATTTTCAGTTTTAAAATTCAAAACATTATAAATAAAAATTTATATATATATATATATATATATATATAATTAAGCAATACAAATCTCAGCTAATGAAAGCATAATTTCATTTATATTAATTTGATGGTGGTTTTTACTTACATAAAACCATAATTAGCTTAATTAAATTTCGTTTAGTTGACAGAAAATTCCACATCAAACATAATACTGATTCTTACTGAATTAGTTATAAGTCTGATTCAGTTCTAATACTAACTAATATGAAAAACTAATTATTTTCATATTAATAATTAGTGCTTTTTGTAGCATTCAAGATAAAGATTAGATAAAAATCAATCGGAAAATTGTTGCAAAAAATTCCTGTAAAATGAATTAATACCGAATATGATTAAGAAATGGTGCAACTAGAAGGAGTTGTTGCTAAGGTACTTCGAATTTATTCAAGTAATAAAGTATAGATCAATAATTAAATTTATTTCATTATGTAGAAAATTTGCATTTTATATCCTTTTAATTAACTAAGTATTATCCAATTCCTCATTACAAGCATTATTTATTTTTATTAAATAAAATCATGTTCCTTTCTATTAAGTTAATCTTTTATTACAATACTCTATATGAAAAGATACTTTAAATAGCGAATAACCTATTCCGTTTCAGTTTTGGGGAAAGAATTAAAGCATAATAATTTTAATTAACGTGAACTAGAATTCAACTGAATAAATGGAAATGGAAATTACATAAATAGCAAATAAAAGATTTTGATTAATAGATTTGAAAGGGAAAAAAAAGAATTTTCTTTCTCTGTTTCATGGAATAAATGAAAAAACAGGCGGGTGTTTTTTTTTTTAAACAGAAAAGGTCAAAAATTTATTATAATTATTTTATTTATTCACTTGAAAAAGCGTCAAGCTGTTTTATAAATAGATGATAATTTGTAATTTTAATTTTAAATTGTATCTGGACTGAGTTAAACTGAGAGTACTTTTGTTATGTCTACTTTATTTTTTATTTAGAATTTCCCTTCAGAAACAGACCAGTTGTTTACCTGGGAAGGCAGTTTAACAATAAAACATATGCATTTATATAAAACTTTTTTTAATAAAATAGTTTGATAAACTGTTTACTTTACATCTTGAGCAACCAGTTCTTTTTGATAATATTTTGTATTCTTACCATAAATTTTCACTGTTTTGATGGAAGTTTAAACATATTAGGACTTCCATGCTAGAATTTGTCATTGTATTTGTGAGCAATAAATCATTTTAAATACTTTTATTTGATTTATTTTGCTTTAGTAAATATGGAATTTAGCAATTAAATTTTAATTGACTTCCTGGTGAGACAGAGTGCCAAAATTTTATGTATTCATGTATCACTGTAAGCAATTTTAATATTTTTGAAAGTTGATCAGCAACTACTACATGTGAAAAAAAACCCGGATTTTTGGATTTAATATAACAAAAAGCAATAATAGTAATAAATAAATAAAAAAAATTATTAATTTTAATACATTTTTATACGTATCCTTTTTTCCTACAACTAAAAAGGTTTCAAATATTTATTAAATTAAAAATTTAATTGTATGCTTGACATTTTATATATATATATATATATATTTGTTATACAAGACATTTTTAACATGATATTAAATTATTACCTATTTTGATATAAAAAAACGGATTTTAGAAATATATATAACAAAAAAGCAATAATAATAATAAATAAATAAATAAATTTAGGACTAATTTTAATACATTTTTAAACATATCCTTTTTTGCTACAATTAAAAAAGGTTTCAAATATTTATTAAATTAAAAAATTTTAATTGTATGTTTGACATTTTATATATATTTGTTATACAAGACATATTTTTAACATGATATTAAACTATTTCCTATTTTGATAAAGAACACGCAAAAACATTTGCTCCCGAATCAAGCCAACTTTCTGAATTTAAATTATATATTAATATTTTTGAGTTTGATACTTAGTTTTAAAACGATCACTAAATTTCGCTTATTATAAAATCACTGGTTTTTTCAATTCATAAACAATATCAGCTTAATTTTAAAAATGTATTCTGTTTTAAGCAGACAAGTATTCTTTGAAATGTATTAATAACAACATCAAGGGTAAAATATATACTTAGAAACTTTTATTGTTAACTATTTAATTTATTTTCTTGAATATATTCTTCGAAGATTCATAATGCACAGAATTTTCCTTCTCGGCGGAAAAATGTATTTTGCATTTTTTTTAAGAAACCGAAACTGCCTTAACGTGTATATAAGTATATGTATCAAGGAACGCTGTGAATTTAAAAGTGGCTTGCATAAATTCCTCATTAAATAATAAGTCGTTTGCTACATGACTACAAAATGAGTGACAGCATTTCATACGATTTATCCTGAACTTTTTTTCTTCCTCTGCTTTCATGAGTAAAATATCAGCAGGCCCTGACATATCAGCGTAACCTCTCTTCTATGTATCCATCATGTAGCTGCATATTACGTAAGATTATAAATTAAAACTCATAGAGTGGTTAAAAATCATCATTAAGTTACATGTCGAAATAAAACAGCAAGAGTTCGTTCTTGTTTTGTTATGTCATCTATCGACTCAACCGGTTTGAAATATTCAACAAGTGAAATATTTTATGTTAAATGCAAATTTTTTCCCCACGGTAAATCGAAATTATATATTGCTTAGAAGAAAATTCCAACTCAAAAAAAAATCTTGAAAGCTGTTTACTAATTTTTCTGATTAGAATATACCAGATAAAATAAAAGCTGAAAATTCTTATTTAAGACCTTTAACTCATGAATAAATAAAGAATATCTCTTAAATTTAACTTTGCATTATCGATGACAAAAAAAGGAAGGAAGAGAAGAAGAGGTCCAAACCTTTAATCTGAAACCTCATAGCATGATCATATTTTTGGTTTTATTCGTTTATCTTTAATTTATTTTAAAAATTTACCTTCAATAATACAGAATTAAAAACATATTCATAAAAGTTTTTAATTTCAATACGATGCGTATAAGTCCATATCCAGTAACCAAAACAATGAAATGTTAAAAAAAGTATTTAAAATTATTTTTAAAAAATTATCAAAATTTTAAAAAAATTCTGGAAAATAAAGTATTGGAAACTAAGTCTTCAAACTTTAAAAAAGTTCAAAAGCAGTATTTGAACGATAGTAAATTCCGCCGTTACTAAGAAAAATTTTCAAGTTAAATTAATTTTTAATTAAGTAATAATATTTTACAAATATTATTACTCACTATTTTTTATTAAAATAACTAATATTTATTTACTACATTCAAGTCATAACTATATGTAATAACTAGTAACTGTAGGCTTAACTATTTGTCTTATAGAGCATTTTGTGTGTTTTATAATCATGTCGTATGCAGTGATTGTGAGATAATACACTTATAGACATTTAAAGCCATGAAATTATTGTTACCAAATCATTTTAATCATGTTTTAGTAAAATTCTAAAACATAAAGTGAAAGGTATCCGGATTGTGTTATTTTTAAGCATTAGATAAAATTTAGCTTCTTCACTAAAAGTTTATATTTCCCAATCAAAAACATTTAATTGAAATAAAAATATTAAAAGTTATTTAAATTAAGATCAAAAGATTTTATTTTATTTCATCACAGCTGTGAAAAATATTTCTTGTAACGATAAAAAAAAAATCGTTTGGACGAAAATAAAAAATTGTAATTAAAAAAAAGTAGGTATCAGTTATTCCAAAGACTTAGCATTTAGAGTGTAACTAAAATGGAGATTTAAAGGGGTGGAAGAAATTGCTAATTATGTCTTCTCGGAATACCACCGCAAAAGTAGAGATTTTTTTTTTTTTTTTGACAAAATAAGAATTTAAAAAAAATTTGGGAAAATTTAATTTGTTCAGATATGCAATGATAATAAAGATTTTCCATTTCCTCGGAAGATAAATAATTTGCACGTTTTTGATGGTGGTAGCATGACGAAACATACTCTACATTAAATGTTTTTGATTAATGCGAGGATAAACTAGAAAATCCATGCGCAACACGTTCCAGCCGAGGCCAGAAAGTAGCATGTTTTGCAACATCTTTTAACCTTTTAACTACTTCCAGAGTAAGTGCAGTCAAAAGATAATAAAACAGAAATAAATTTAAGTTCTGCTGAACATAAAAATGAAACAAGTTGCTACTACTTCCATTGTCCAAAGCATTGTATCCAGTGGCCAAGAGAAAGTGGGTTAACCTGTAGATCGGCTATTGCTTTTAGATTCGGGGTTTAGAAACGTTTAACTTTTTCTTTCTTTTACCATTCTGTATCGCATATCAGAATGGCATCACATCATTACTTTAAGTACTTCTAAACAAATTATATTTATTAAATTTAATGAATGAATATTCAACTCAACATTGTTATTATATGTTGATCAAAATTTTACGAAATAAAATGCGAGTTAGAAGGAAAATTTTAAGAGTTATTAAATGCTTATGGACAAATTATTGTAATACTCAAATAGTAATTCATCTTTTAAATTTGAGAATAATTATGCTTTGTTTCAAATAAAAAAAATCTAGTCATTAAAGCGTCGAGCATTGATCCGAATCAACAATTGTAACACTAATTAATAAACTAGAATTCTAAATTTAATACATAATAACTTCCAAAGAACATAAATGAATTAAGAATT
>JAPMOQ010018123.1:213690-267507 GCA_026543055.1 Argiope trifasciata
ACATAAATGAATTAAGAATTTAATACATAATAACTTCCAAAGAACATGAATGAATTAAGAATTTAATACATCATAACTTCCCAAGAACATAAATGAATTAAGAAGCTTTCTAAAACAGCAAGCAATGACAAGCAAGAAATGATATTTATTTATATTTCAAACAACAAATATTGAGATAAAATTATTTATTTAAAAAATTGAGAAATCAAAATAACTCTAATACTATATTTCAAAGAAAAAAAAGTCTTATTTCCCTACTTCCACATAAAACTGTAGACCTTGTGTAATACCACAATAATTTTGGCGAACAGTATGGATATTTGGCATTGCTTTGGTGTAACAAATATAAATTTTTGACATGGATCTAAATTATTATTGAATTTATCATGCGAATATGTATCTTGGACGCCTTTTTTCCAACTGATTAAAACCAAAATTTAACACGAAACCATAAAAGGGCTATTCACAAGATCACATATTGAAAATAATTTATTTAAATCACTGTCCTTTTAAAATATAGTGTTTATATGTATGCGAAAGTAGCCGTCAATTGACAGATTTGGTTCAAAACTTCAGGAGAACTTCATTTTAGATGCTTAGTTTGCATACCATATTTTTTCTATTGTGTTTTGTAATTACTAAATTCTCTCGTGCTCAAATAGCCAAATAGACAAACTTACAAAATTTAACAGATATCCACAAATTCTATCCAAAATTCACGTTTTTCAAAAAAAAAAAATCCTTCATCTACTTTAAAACGATTTTGAGATTATAGTGTTCGCAAACAGACGGACAGATAGACAAATCTAATGCAAAAAAAATTTGTTTTTTAAACGTAGGAAGACTTAAAACGTGGAGATTTGTCGAATTCTCTTCGTATTTTTTTGATGATTATAATACTTTTACCTCATACATGAAAAAAAAATGTATACGAATGTGCAAGACAGGGTAATATTTCGTCATTGTTATATCAACATATTGATTGTCAAATGCAAAGCAACAACTTTTCATTGATACATAGCACTTTTAAAAGCTATTTATATCTACTTTAATCTGTTTAGATAGATTATTTTTGCGCATTGTCATAAAATTCCAGATACCACAAAATTCCCTGAACATAACCATTACTTCAAAATTTCACTTATTTTGTTGTGTATGTTGTTTTGACACAATAGCGATGATATATCGAATTCTGAAAAAATATATAGATAAAAAAAATGCTGAAAATCTGAATGAAATAATAATCCCAAAGAGGTTAGAATTAAATAGAGTGCCATAAAAAGTAAAAAAATGTCTAAAATACTTTAGAGAAGTAAATAGATTTTAAGATCATCAAACTTCGACACATTGTAAAATATATTAAAAATAATCATGGATTATAAGTTTTAAAATGAACAGGAGTAGTACGTAAAGTGAAAACTGCTTAGTTTAAGCATATTTAAGCATCGACATATAATATTTCAATCACATGCTTCTGCATATTAATTACAGATCGTTAATAGGTATAATAATTTAGCAGAGTACCTTATATACCCAAATATAAAATTAATTAATGCATTTTTCCAACAACATATTTTGTGCTCTTTTTTATGTATGTATGCAAACTGTTCCCATATATTTTGAAATACCATTAAAACTATGCCTTCTTATAATATACTTTTCTTAAAGAAAACTTATTAAATATTTACAAAGTATAGCAGGTATATTTTAATACTAAGTATCTAATATTTGCATATTTAATTATGAAGTAAACAATATTATCAGTAAATGTCTTAATATTTTAGAATAGGTTACACAACAAATATCACAAATTCATTTTATTAGTCAAGTGCAATACATATTTACATCATGATATCCTTTGTGATTATTGCCCATTGACTTTTATTAACTCAAAAAGATAAATAACAGCAGTTTTCAAAGAACCAATTTGATAGTTTACTTTTTCATTTCAAAAATGTTTTTCTTAATATTAAATGTAACATTGTTCATATTTTTTTATGAATACAATCTTTACTGTAACAAAAGATATCAAGCGAAAGTTTAAATTTTTAATTAGAGGAAGCAAGAGAATATTCAAATAATAATTGTTGCCAAGATTCAAGAAAAAATTTAGAAAGCAAATCTGATCTACAAAACTATTCAAAGATTCGCAGTAAAATTCAGATAATTGCTTCCGAAAAAGGATTTCTAGGGAAATTATTTGAAAATCATTAATTAAAAAGAAACTTGCAAATTCCACGAAACAACGAAAATTAACGCCTACTTCTGTTCTTTAATAATTACTTACACTGACATATGGAAATACTCAGACGATAAATGATGCAAGAATGAAACCAAAATAGCATTCTTGGAAATTCTTTAAGAAATCGTTTGTTTCTAAATCAGTAAATTAGAATATTCTGAACGAATAACAAATATAAAAAAATCTTTAATTATTCGTCTAAAATGGTCATTCTTTCGTCATTTTTTTTCGAAAATTTCTGTAAATGATTTAAATGGTTTATGTGGCACAACTTTCAAAATGCTTTTTTCACTCCTTCCTTACGTAAATTTCATTGGTAGAATAACCCAGAAAACAAACAAAAGAAAGCTCATTGTTTTCGTTCCTTCACATTTATTCTTTCCAAGAAGTTAATTAGAAAAAGGATCTTGTTTCTTCATCGAATTGCTCAGAAAAGAGGAGAAAAAAAAATCGCTTGGCAAATGAATTAGATGTTGCAACACAATTTAAAGTTCTAAAGCATAACATCTGTTTTTTATTTTTTTTTAAATAAAAATTTAACACAATGAATAGTAAAAGGCTATATTGCATAAAATAGTTTAATGATTTATTCTTTTGCGAAATGAAGAACCACAAAACTTAAGCAAAGAACATTAGAAATTAGATGTCAAAAAGGACTTATTTGTTGAAATTCACTTGCATTTACAGTTTGAACTTACAATATAAATCGCACAAATCAACTTTCAATACTTAAGTAGAAATTAAATCAATGCATGCGACGTCATAGTCACAAGTTAAATATCACTGTGTGTGCTATTTGTCGTCTGCTCATTTGACAAAGCAATCAAGTGAAAATCAAAAGCATGCAATGTGCTGATGACGGTTTTGCACTCGGTCAGTAAGACAACGCATGCGCAGAAAGAGACTGATTTATGTTTACTAAAATTTTATCAGATAGATTCACTCATTCTCTGCTTGGGTATAAATTGCCATTCTGGAGTAGCTGAAATTTTCTTTTCTCAGAAATGATCTCTATTAATTTCTTAAAATGATGGATGTTTACACAAAGAAACATGATAAAATTTTAAAAAAAGGTCAATTCATCTAAATTTGGAAAAAGGTAAATAAAATGAACGCACGCACACAACCTTGTGTCAGAAAGGTGAGTAAAAAATGTTGGAATTAATCTGTGATAAGTGATCCATTTTTTAAAGCTAACAAAACGACCACATATTACAATTGCATTTACATTTTACAAAATAAGAAAAAGTTCAATACAGTGTTATCCCGTTGTCCACCCGGAACAATTACTTACCATCGACATAACAGCCTTTTTTAACCTTTCTACGCGTGCGCTGCCTTATGGTCATCTTATAACAGGTCAAATGTAAACCCGGCATAAAAAAAATATAAATTAATTCAAATTAAATCAGCACGAGGCATTTGACATGAATATGAAAGATCTATTTCTTCAAAATTTAACGCTCAAGTAACTTCAGATTAATAAATATCAATTAATAGAGACAGAAGAAAGTATACTTTATAGCTGTCGCAAATTATTGAATTTTCAAGCAAAAATATAACCTGCTAAATCTTTTTGCCAAACTATATGTATGAAATATCAGAAACAATTACAAAGCCGACAATTTAATATACATTTAGACATATACAGTATCAAAACTATCCGGACATTATAGGAAATTGCATTTTTTCAAATTTTTTTATAAAAGTTGCACAAAATCGCCTTGAATTTTGATCATATAAAGAATATGTGTAAATTTATACATTATAATGAAAATGTAGTCAATAGGACATTTTAAGAATTGACTAGAAATAATGAAGAAATAAATGATTTGGGTTCATCTAATTTCACAAAAAGTTGGCAAGGATTTGCAACTTTCATCACTATTTTTGTTTACACAATACTTTGAAGTATTTTCATGGAAAAAAATTAAGAAGAATAAACAGAGAGAGTAGTCTCCCCAAAATTTTCTCGCACACACTTCAATAAATTTGTCATGCTAAAAAACGCCTAACATAAGTAAAACAGTTAGGAAATTTTTGGTGTGGATTTAGCATTTTTACTGAATCGATTATGAGATGCTTAGGAAGATATTTAGCAATTAATCCCTGACATTCGCTAATAACATCCCCAAAACAAATTTGAATTGTAGACACGTTTTTCTCAACCGAATGAAACAAAAATTTGACGCAAAACTGCACTTGTGGTCACAAAATCTTATATCTTAATTTGATATATTTAAGTCATTGCATTTCTGAAAATGCAAACCAACATACAGTCAGTCCGTATTTGGATTTGGCACAAAATTTGACTGAAGTGTATACTATAGATGTTAAATCTGCGTACCGAATATAATTTATATAGTTCTCTTCGTTTTATAGTTATCGTGTTAACTCATTGGACAGACAGACGACTTGACTTTCTCTTAAGGGATTTAAGCCAAAAATTGATAGAAATCAACAAATTTGAAGTAATGCCCTCATACTAAATTTCAATTTTTTAGCTTAAAGAGTTTTTTAATTATCTTTGTTACCGACTAATGGACGTTCCCCAAAATAATTTTTCGAACTAAGGGTGGTCTAAAACGAGTGATTCGTCAAACTCTAAAGTTCAAATTTTTTTGCTATTACTATACTTTAATTTTACTACGCATGTTTGAGAAGAAAAAAAGGATTTTTTTTAATGTATTCACTTTTTTTGCTTATAACATGCTGAATTTTATATCAAATCATAGTAAACTTATAGGATATGTGACTATGTGCTATCAATATATAGTATTAAAAATAAAAATAAATTGTTTGATCATCAAAGAAAATACAAATATTTATAATCAAGAATTTTCATGTGGAAAACATAGCATAAATTTTCCGTCATAATTGCGAAGGGTTTTTTTTACATAGGACAACTTATTTAAAAATTATATTTGATTAAAAATAAGATTCAAGAAAATATTTGACATTTCAGCTAGCTAAATTTTAATTACTTTCAAAGAGAATAAAAAAAATGATAAATTTTACATGTTTTGGTATTTTCTAATTAGAATGCTGTATTATATGACTGTTAAAAATATGATAAATAATCCAGTTTATTTATTTATAAATAAGTATATAATTTAAATTAAAGTAGATCAATTATAAATAAACTAAAAATTTTATTACGATATTCCTTTTAACCAAGCAATCATATTCTAAATGAAACTATCCAAAATCTGTGTGAACAAATCATAAAATAAAAATTTTGTTCTACTTTCATTTTTTTTTTTTTTTTTTTTTTTTGAAAAACTAAAATTGTTAATTTTTTACTGAGGTCATGCATTTTATTTATAGCGTACAGTATTTTTTATCAATATAATTTATTTAAATATCTTTTTTAAGAATACATCACACTTATTGTCTTTTTATAAAATTATATGATTTACTAAATAAAAAACAAATAATATAAAAAAATTAATTCAATTCCTACCGAAGTCAACAAATAAAAATTTTATTTTACTTATTTTTTATTAAATAATTAAGAAAAAATATTAAGTATAAAAAATTAAGGATTTTTCGCAAGAATTGATCTCGCATTCTTCATCTTTACGTGAAAAACACTGAAATCCTTGCATGTTACCCATTGCCAGTTGATTTCATTTTTCATTACAAGCTGCTAAAACTCTATTTAAAGTACTAAAAATTAATTAAATTTAATTAATGAATTAATATTTGAAAAAACCTTTATTTATTTAGTTACTTATTTCAGTTTTATTAAATAATCATCAAAAAATTATCAAACCTCAAAAAATAAGTATGAAAAAATTATTGATTTTCGCAAGAATTGAATTCACATACTTCACCCTGACGTAAAAAATACTGAAATCCTTGCATTTAACCGATTCAGCTGCTGCTTTTTGATTTCAATTTTTATTATAAATTGCTAAAACTCTATTTAAGATATTAAAAATTAATTAAATTTAATTAATGAATCATTATTAAAAAACCTGTTTAAACATCAAGTGTCATCTATTGCAAGTCGAGAGAATGTATTTGAACTTGAGTGGATGAATTAAAGGATTTTATTTCCGATTGAAAATTTGAACAAGATGTATAAATAAATAAATGTTTACTGGGTGAGTGTGAAATAATAGTAGGAAATAGCAAAGAAAGTGGTTTTTCCAGAAAACGCATCACAGAAGAGAAAAAAAATTTTAAAATGCAGAACATATGACAGGCAAGGAACAGGTCTTGCAGTCCCTGCTAGGGGTGCTCAATCACCATGGTGTGTCCTTGATTTGGAGCAACATCAATCAATCTCTGAACAGACGAATCGCCTCCGAACCAAACGATAATCGCCTCGACTTCCAAACGATTTACCAAATTCGGAGAAAAATTGCCACGAGACGCACACGTGTCAAACGATTTCTTTGACAAGAAGGAGGCAGATAAAATAAACCCATTTCCATTTCATCTGCTAGTTCGGGGATCGAGAAAGTGTTGCAACACAAACAGGAGGTTAAAGTAGGGCAAGCGGTGCCCCCGGTTGTGCTTCCAAGGACGACGCACCGAAGAAGAGATTAAGGAAATTGGTATGTCTCATTTGATTCTTCTATGCGACATCAGAAAAAAAAAAGCGGTAGAATAATATAGTGACATCTTATTCAATGGAACGGCCAAATCCGATGAAGAATCTGGACTGGTTGATGTTCCTTTAATGGAGCGTGGCAACGCCTCCAATTGTCATTTAGGCTTTTGGCGACTTCAGTTAAACAAAAGGTGATATACAGACCTCAAATACATGAATTAGAAAAGGAAAAAAATATATGACGATGAATTGCCAAATAATTTTCCTTTATATCAAATCTTATACTATTTCTTGTTAGCTGGTAATTGCTATCACAGAAGAAATAAGTTTGGAAATGTCGTTTGGAATTTGAATTGCTATCTGTTTAATTAATTAAGAAGATATAAAACATAATACCTATTTTCTTATGGACAATGAATACTTTCTTAAAATTGAATGATGTATAAAGGAGAAATATAAACAATATTTATTCTTTTTTTTCTCTCTCTCTCTTTCTTATTCAAGTATAGTATAGACAATATTTTTTTTTTGTTTTTCCGTCTTCAATAAAAATAAATTTCTTCTCTATCTGACTCTTGAGCATCCAACATACAATTGTCCATGTAAAAAACTTAGATTTTTTAGGTTCCATGCAATAAGCTGGCCAAGTTTTATAGCAATTGGATGTTTGTTTGTTTAGTTATATTAACGTCCCGTTTAAAGCAACACGAGGGCTATTTTTATAGCAATTGGATGAACAATACAGCAATGTATAAAATACGAACAAACAAACATTCATTTTTATATACTAGATATAATAGTTATATAATGCCAAGAACATTTGAGCAAATAAATGCAAGCAATAAGTTGGTGAAGTTTTATCACAATTGGATGATTAGTACGGAGATAAAAGATTTATAGATTATCTTCAACTAACTGATTTTCGTGCTACTTTTACTTTAGTCTCTTTCGATCTGTTTTAAGTTAAACGCTATGTAAAAGAGAGAGATTTAAAGGAGTGGCAGAAAATGCTAATTTTATCGAAAACATGGAGATCTGATGACACCGCAGCTTCCTGTCGGTGATGTTATCTTAATCCTAAGGGAAATGACTGTCGACATTCCATCTCGGCCCCGCCTTCACCCCCTTGTTTATGTTAGAATATGAGAGAGCTGATTTGGCACTGTGCTAATAAACAGGTTCATTAAAGACTAGTGAATTTTCTCTAACAGGTTGAACAGGACGATAGTTACGGATGCAGTTACGGACTCGCACTTCCCTTTCTACTTGTATGTAAAAGGCCAGAAGTGGACAATGAATAAAATAAAGTTCAGATTTAAGATTTTGATTCGAAAAAAATTGTTTCTTAAAATTATTTTTAATCCCTTAATAGGCTAGTACACGAATCACATGGTCATTGTATCATCGCTACCCAATATAAATTGAACCCAATAAAAATATTACATCGTTTAAGACCGTTAAGTGTTGCCTTATAAGTTTATATTTTCTGTTAATTTTCTCTTTGGAATTTGATTTGCATTCTATTCCAGCTTGGAATCTGGAAATCCAGTTAACTGATTTCAATAGAAAATGTTGTGTTTGCTTTCAGGAAAGAATTTTTACCTTACTTTATTTCATCTCTTTGGTTTGATTTCAGTCTACTTCGTCTGTAAATACTCTAATAAGTTTCTATCATCATTATGTAAATAGCCTCAGGAAACAATCTTGTTTTGTGTTGTGCAAAAATAAACTGATTCCGAAACGAAAGTAGAGTTTAGAGTCTAAACGATATGAATCTTAACTTATTATATAAAAAGTTGTTATGCAAACATTGCGTTTTATTCGCTTTGTGATTGGCAAACAGCGATCTCTAAACATTTGAGGTTTGCTTTGCCAGTATTGTTTGAAATATTTAAAAAATATTTAAATTACATCACAATAACTATTTATACTACACTTGACGGTGAAATGATGACTAAAAATGAAAAATAAAACATTAATTAACAGCGAATGTGTCCAAAGCAATATTATTTGTAAATTCTATTTTTTGACACATCGTTTACGGCACTAACGAGTAATTTTCCGTGATGTTTATTTTTTCAGGGTAACAAAAATGTTTCGTTCCTTGGCCAGTAATCGTCTGAATATCTAAGCGATGCTCATGT
Organism: Argiope trifasciata; assembly: GCA_026543055.1. Taxonomy (NCBI): domain Eukaryota; kingdom Metazoa; phylum Arthropoda; class Arachnida; order Araneae; family Araneidae; genus Argiope; species Argiope trifasciata. The sequence goes on from JAPMOQ010018123.1 coordinate 222,638, forward strand.
TCACTCCGAATTGTTGTTTTAAAAATAGTTATTGGTCTTCCAGCGATATCAAGTGAAGAAAAAAATTCAGAGTAAGACAAACGGGTACATGGCAATTTGAGAAGAAAAGTTGATCGTGAAGCTGTTAAATTGGTGTGAAAAATTGATTCAATATTTAGAGATTGCAGATATAAGCAAAGAATGTTTTCATTGTGAGGTTTTGAATTTTGAATCGGAAATACGCCGATAGGAAAATATATATTATCATTATGAAAAGATTAAACTCCCAGCATTGAACAAATGGTCAATGAAGTTTAAAAACTTGCTAACTGGAACAGACGAATTTCGGGTACAATATCGGACACCACTGGGATTGACGAACAAAAGCCCAGTAGACAGTGAAGTCCTTAGTTTGATAGGGAAAAAATTGCACTTGATTTTTTTAAAATTCCCCAAGTATTTCATAGATTCTTAATTGAATGTAAGCCAGCATGTTTCCGGAAAAAAAAGGTATCATCTAAATAAAAATAAGTTAATAAAATAAATCAAAATAGTAAAAGAGTTAATTTGAAAATAATGGCAAATAAAATAGAAAAACACCATATTAAAATGAAATTTTGCGGAAGTTTTAAAAAATTGTTTTCACATATAAATTATTGAAAATAAGATTTGCAGTTCGTATATCCTTGTCCCTTTGGTATTTACTTCCTATTCTTGTCACATTTTCAATTAGGAATCCAGTCATTGCATATAAGGTGGAATGATAGAATGTTATTAAAACTATCTATAAGAGGATCAGACACCAGATAATTTCATTCCACAGAAAAAACGACAGGGGGCAGAGAGATAACAGTAGATGAAATCTTATTGGTTTATTGAAAAGTATTTGAGTCTGCTTTAAGGAGGGGGAAGGGAAACTAATTAAATTCCTGAAAAATTGTATAAAAGAGAATTTTATATCAAAATACAAAATTTCAATTAACAAACAAATCATAGAAATGGTAAATTGCTTTTTATTTTTGTTGTAACTTACAGTTAATGGTTAGGCGCAGCATAGTCAAAATATGGCTTTTGTGCCAGAAAAATCCTAACAAACAAACTTCCAGTTTTAAATTTTCATTGCAAAATATAATGTAAACTCCGTATTAAATAATTTTGACTAACCGAGTAAAATATTTATATAAAAACAGTAGTTTCTTAGTAATCCGTCGAATATCATACCAGAGGAAATGAAACGGTCTTGTCTGTAGGGGTTCATTTGAAGAATTTATGATCATTACAAAAATTATAAAACTCTGCAGAAAATTATATTATACGTGTATACATGATTTTTTTGCTGTTGTTCTGTAATCTTGAAACAAATTTGTAATCATTTTAAATAGATATAACTCTGTTAATTAGTAAATCGGATAGTTAAAGAATAAATCTTTAAGTCATTTTCAATATTATTTCAGCTGATCTAAGCCATGGCAAATGATTTGAAACGCGTTGCGAGTTCGTCAAAAAAGACGAAAAAGAATGTTCACAGTGTTTTAATATCTCAAAAATGTGTTCCATGTTTTCGGGAGTGACGCTGGAAACAAAATTAAATAATTACTTGTGCAGCAGTTTAAAACAGTTAAAAGGCCTATTCACACGACGAGTCTTAGGTTGAAATGGATCTAGAACCTGGATCTTAGGGTCCCGAAGATCAGTCGATACTACCAGGCCACCACGGCTTAATTAGATTACAAAGAAGCCATTACATGTTGCTTGAATATTTGGAAATTTAACCATTACTTAATTAATGTCGCATTTTATTTTAAGAGATTGATTCAAATAAACCTTGATCAGATGACAGGGATAATAAAATAATCGGCCATCCCTCTTTCTTTCTTCTAACTCCAGCATCACATTAACGAGAGATATTTGATTTGATTTCCACTTTTCACAAATTTGCCGATCGAAAATATGTTAGAACAGAGTTTAACGTCCATATATCCGAAAATTGTGACTCGAAAGAATATCAGACCGACTAAACGTTTTGAAATCCGCGACTCGAAACCGATATCATTCTTCCAAGCATCCCCAGTTTTTAAAGTTCGGAAGTGTTTATTTCAACAGGAACCACAGGAATCGGCAAAAGATGGATCAGTGGCAAAGTCCCTCTGAAAACCACTAATTTCCTGACTTTTTCAGGAAAAGGAAAGGGAGAAGGTGGGGTTGAGGGTAAAAGAACAAAATTCCATTCCTTCCTTTCTGAAACCGCAGCGATAGGAATTTCCGTCGAAACTGCTTGCTACCGATTATATGGAATTAAAACTTTTCTTTTGTTCATGTAACGATAATCAGAGTTTTGCAAATCTCAGTAGCTTCCATGTATGTATGCGATTGAATCATTACGTTTCATTATTTTGTCTATTGTATTCAAACTAATGTGCACTTATATTAAATACAAATATTTCATAATGTTATAACACACAAAATAATTATATTAAATACATTATTCTGTATATATGTTATTGTGGTTATAATCAAGAGTAATTTTTTATATAAATAACACAGAGACATAGAAATCAAGAGTTGATATTTTGATTTTTTAGTATAGAGTAAGGATGGGCATTAAGTAGACTGTGAACCACTATGGAATTTTGGAGTGACCGCCTTTACTAAGACCTAAGACGCGCATACTAAAGGAAATCAATATTTATTTTCATGTGTTACCCATTTGACAATGTTAATGTGGAAGAAATAACAGAAAATATAAATTATATATTCTCTTTATCACTTGACGAAAAGGAAATTTCGTAATTCAAAATGACACAATTTGAAAAAAACAACCAAAATTCAAAATCTAAGAATAACTTTTGGATTCTAATGATGATGATGCCATGTCCGCGTTGCAATGGAAAGGGAATGCAGTACCCCATACCACCAGTACAGAAGTTTGACCTCTAGCTCATATGGAGATGACACTCACACACTCTTTTTGCACAACCCCTTTTTACAGGGTGTTTTTTTTTTCACTCACTTCCCAGATAGAACACAGGATGAAGAACATGCCGAACCAGGACTGGAACCTGGAACGCCCAGATACCAAGGAAGACGCTCCATCCCTAGACCAGGACGACGGTTTTGGAATTTAAGGTATCTGACTACGTTAAAAGCAATGTTTATAGACTACATTAGCAAATTATTATTGTAGTTTTTAGTTCAGACTTTCCTCTTTCTAAAACAATCTTTTCTAGGTAAATGAAGGATTAAAAAGGATTTAAAACAAATCATATTTTTCATTATTAAAATGTGTCTTTAGCTTCGATTTTCTCAAAATTTTAATTTTCAAAAACTTTATGCACCGTTCCATCTCAAAAATCATTAAAAGCATTTGCATAAAAATTCTAGCGTGTGCTTTAAATAATAGGGGCAATGAAACGAACCAAACGTTTTATTGTTGGTGAAATAGTTTTTCATTTAGAGGTGTTTTTAGAAAAATTGTTGCAAATTTATGGGGGGTACTGCATTTATTCGTGTATTTTTACACGCCATTTCTTTGCATGTCAAGATTTTTCTTAGATTTTGGTTAATTTCGTTCATCATTATATTCCGTAGAAAAGAAAAATAGGATTGCTGCATTACCATTTTGGGAAGAATGTTAACCATTTTGGATAAATTTCACTAAAATATCCAACAAATTTTCTCATTTCTCAAAATATATTACATTTTAAAACAATTTCTGTATTTATAGTGTTTATAATTTACAATACATCTAAAAACCAAAAATGGTTTTTAAAATATACTATTTTTTAAAAAAACTTCTTTCGAACGTAGTCGGATACCTTAACGGACGAAGTAATCAAATGAACTTTCTTTTTAATTTATAAAAAAGAAAATTGCAAATCATTTAACATCATTCTTTGATTCTACCTACCAGTGCGAATCTACATTTTCAACAATGAGAATAATTAAGACACCACATCGTTCGCGTTTCTCATGACCAAGGGTAGGTAGAGTAGAATCCAGGGCAAGATTAGCAATTAGTAATTATATATCAAACTATTCAAGATTCACTGACGATATGCAAACTAAGACTTACGAGCTATAGCTACAGGGTTGGTGTGGTGTGGAGAGAGGGTGCCAGCTCAGGTGTCGTTCTCCTCATCTGACAGCGATTCAAAATTAAGAAGTTCTCTAAAAAATAGCCCTCGTGTTACTTTAAAACGGGACGTTAATATAACTAAACTAAACCGAACTTTAGGAAGTAATTATTTATTTTTTAATCTATTTTAAATTGTTTGATATTAATTGCATCATTTGTTATTATTATATTCATGGCTATTACTATTAAATTTAGTTCTTGATATTATTATTTTGTTTGTACTTATGTAGATTAATACATATTCCGTATTTATTATTAAGTTGCAATAAATATTGCCGACATTTTTATTAGCTCACCATACCTTCGCCACTGGGTGGATCGTAACACTTTGAAAAAATTATTAGAAGTAGTCCATACTCTGGAATAGTCTACCCAACCCTGGTCTTGAGATACGAATCTTTAAAAAAAAAAAATGTTGTTGCGACTTATGGCTCTTTACAAGTCGCTGACAGATATCTGTCAGTGTTTTAAGTCGATTGAGAGTTTTTTTTTTAGTAGTGTCAACTAGGACCAGGAATACGACTTAGCTACATCGTACGTCACATTCACTTGCACAGTCCCTTTTTTACTGTGGGGGGTGGGCACATTCATACACATCACAGAAAGAGCACAGAAGAACAACAACCATGTCCAAACCGGTAGTCGAACCCGTGACGTCCAGATTATGTGGAAGACACCTATCTCTATGACAAGACGTCGGCATAGAAAGAATTTAATAATATTGAATATCCTGACAGATTTAATTTATTTTAATCGGTCGCGTTTGCCAACCAGCTGGTTTACAAGAGTTATTGGTTGTCTTTAATTTCAATTAAATCGTCCAGACATCATTTCAGATCTACTATACCTTGAAACAGCCAGACATCAGATTCGTGTTATTTTAACTGACCTGTAAATGCTCCGTCCATTAAATGCAAAACATTTTTAATGAGGAACATTCCATGACATCACGGTCTGTTAAAAATGTAAATGTATGGTTCATTTATCGTATAAATTTTGAGGTAAACCATATTACTGATTCTTCAGGCACTCGGAAATAAGTTCTGAATGACCCAACCGCAGCAAAAACAACAATGGCGGGAACTGTGGTTGAGTCCTAAGGGTCATCACCGGCCACGGTACAATCCTACCCGAAGGAAGTACGTCCCATCATCGATGGGGGAGTCCGATCCCCTGATTTGATTGGCTACCCACATGGTTGGCGAGATCCAACCAGCATGCCAGGAGCATCGTATCCCCATTAAGAGGTGATCCTCAAGGGTCTCTAAATTTTTGTGGTATTGTAATTTCACCTGTTTGTCGATCTCATAAACTATTCATATACAAACCAAAATCCTTTTTCTTTTAACAAAGGAATAAAATTGCGTAATCATATAGTTCATAAAACATTCAAAACTGTTCAATCTTCTTCAAAACTTCAAGGCAACAATATAATCTATTGTTGGAAATAAAGTAAAAATAAGTTTTTGGAGTTTTTGGATTTTATTGGCGCAAGAGCCAAAAGCAAAAAGAAATACTTAAATAAATAAAAAAACCGTAAAATTCATCAGCACTTTACATTACTATTAAATTGATATCTATGAAAAGATAATTCATTTTTAATTTTGTAACGGTGTTTCAAAATTAATCCATTTTTATTTTCTGCATGCGTTGTATAAAGAAAATATAGAAATCGTCAAAAAATTCAAACTTGTGATTTTGATGAATTTCCACTTTTTAGACCTGCCTGAGTTAGAAAAACACATTGTTGGAGAACGTGCGTCTGTCTGAGTGTGACAAAATAATTCAAAAACGCTTTCTGCTAGATAGTTGTAATTTGGTATGCGACTTTTACACCAAATCCGCAGATACCAATCAAATTTTGAATAACATTTGTTGAGTGAAAGTCCGTCTGTCCAGCTGTCCGAATAAAAGTTAACACGATAATTACAAAACGAAGAGAGCTAGACAAATAAAATTGGGTACACAGATTTAACATCTGTAGAATAGACACCCGTCAAAGTTTGAAACAAAGCATTTGTTGTGTAATGGTCTGTATTTTCAGAAACATGTTAATGTGATAAATTCAAAAATGCAATGACTTATATATATGAAATTAGGTATGGGATTTTATGATTGCCAGCACAGTTTTTTTTTTTCTTTTCAAATCTTTGTTTCAATAGATAGAAAAATAACGTGACTAAAGCATAAATTTTATTTCAGAATACTATTAACTCAGGGAATAATAGCCAAATAACTCGCCAAGAATGAGACGATAAATGCAGCAAAAATGATAAATGTAAGCCAAAAGTCAATCTTTCGTAACTATTGTATGCCAGTGTCGTACAAGGCGTTCTCTGCCTTGAAACGTTTTAAAGAGAGGGTGTGAGAAAATTTTGGGGAGACCACTTCCGCTAGTTTGCAATGGCATTTTCAGAAGTTACATTACGTTTCACCTTAGTTTTTAATTAATTAAAATTTTAATAATAATCGCTGTGAAGTACCACCCTCCAAAGAATATGTTTGACAAATTTGGCAGCTTAGGTCAAATAGTCTAACGTTGAGCGCCAACACACACATATTCAACTTTATTATTAATACGGATAAAATGGCTTAAATATTTTTTATTATGTACTAGTACAGAAAAATTCACATGAATAAAAATTTTGTTAAAGTTTTTTAAAACCAAAGGTGTTAAAAAAAAATTCTGAAGAATACGCAAGTAAAGAAGCGTTTCTCAACCTGAAATACGCATGCACCCCATGAGGGTGCTCACGACACAGTTTCGGGGGGTTTGTCACGAAAACGAAGGTTACGCACTCTCCCTATGCATCCTTCATAAATAACTCGCAAAAATTCTGGCGCAACTTCTTGCTCACATATTTACAATGTTTCTTGAAAAACAAGTCCTAGATTCTAGCTTCTTTGAAGATCAACTGGTTTGCTAAGAATATTAGATTTGCTTAAGGTATCCGACTACAATAAAATCAATGGTTATCGACCACAGTGGCGAACTTTTTTAATTAATATTTTTTCTTGTGGTTCAGACTTTCCAAAACACTTCATCTTTTCTGGGAAGAGGAAGGCCTGGGCTATAGGAGAATTTTAAACAAATCATAATTTTCAACCGAAATCTGTCTTTAATTTCATTTTTCTCAAAACTTTAATTCTCATAAAAATTCTCCACCGTTGACATAATATCTCGAAAACTGAAAGAAATATTTACTTAAAAAATTTCAGCTCGTGTTTTAAATAATATGAGCAATGAAATGAAGCAAAAGTTTTATTGTTGGTGAAATATTTTTTCGTTTATAGGTGTTTTTAGAAAAATTAAGCTTTAAATTCGTGGGAAAAAGCCATATATAAATATATTTTTACCCAAAACTTCTTTGAATCTCAAAATATTTCTTAGATTTTGGTTCATTGCATTCTATAACTTGTGTACAAAGAAACTTTTGTTAAATTTCGATAAAATTTTCTAGAAATTTTACTTTTTCTCAAAATATATTGTATTTTAAAATATTTTTTTGTATTTATAGTGTTTATAATAGACAATACACCTAAAAACCATAAATAGTTTTGAAAAAAATCCAACTTTTCAAAAATTTTCCTTCGAACGTAATCGGATGCCTTAATTTCAATTAAATAACTCAAAAAACGTATTTTTAAACATCACAATTTTGTAAACATTAATATTATTTTAATAGTCTTACAAAAGTTTTATTTATTTTATTGTCTATTGTGAAGAGCAAGAGCCATCCAAATGGAGTCTAATTCTATGATATGAAAATCGTTAAATACATAAATCTCTGGGAAATCTGTTTCAATTTACGCATTGTCTTTTTTTCGGTAAAGTTATTTCACATCCTGATTCTTCTAATAAACGGCGTAGATAATGAGCAGAATTTTTCTTTTTCAACCTTTAACATTAAAGAAAAGCACATGATTAAATATTTGATGAAATAATGGAAGCAGGTGTTTGAATTTCTGGGGAATAATGAAATCTATTGTTAAAAATGATGTAAAAAATATATGAATGGGATTTAATGTACACAAAGTTCTCGAACTAATGTGGAGTACGAGAATGATTACTGTTGATCTAATTACAAACTCTGAAGATGGAAATATGTGCAACTTTTTTAAAAAATTCTTTTTACATTTTTATTTATTTATTTTCCAAATTTTAAATTACAATTTCAATTAATAAAAATTTTAATGAAATTTTAGCGTTTTCTATCAATAATTTTCAGAATTATGATGACAAAAAATTATTTTTACATTATCTTCAAACTTAAATAACAATATTTCTATTCGTTCTATATATATTCCGTATGGTTTCTTAAATGTTATATTTATATTTCTGTCGCTTGAGTAAACTTTTTCTTCATTTTCAAAATTTTTGAAAATATATATTTTATGTACTCTGCAATAATACTTATCATTGTAGCAATAAAACAGTTTTTATTGTTTTTATGAGGATATTATCGGACATTTTTTTCTCTTCCCATTCTTGGGAGCTAAGTAAAGAATGGGACTTTATTTTTTTATATTCTTTGATAATGTAATAATTTTTATGTTCTTATTTTATTTCATCAAATTTTCTATAAAAACAACAAACGTTTTAAAAAAGAATTATAAACTAGTAATTAAAATAGCATTTAGCTAAACGATTATCCTTGATTTTTTTTTTTTTTTCTATCGACTGACATGCAATTTCAATCCAATTCACATGATAGTCATAACATACATTTTCAGTCCACATGTTATAAGGCATGTTGAATTATAATATAAATAAAATATGACGCATTATTTTAAATGTTGAAATCCTTTGTTCGTTTTACATGAGAACTAAGAAAGGGAAATAAGGCTAAGATAAAGAGTAATTAAAAGTTGGGTGATTCGGACAGTTGTGGTTTTCATGCGACCGTTACTTGTTAACCTCAGTTTATCTCTCCCCATTAGTACTCTTAACTATGGGCCGCGGTAGCCTGATTGGTAGAGCGTCAGTCTCGTAACCGAAAGGTAACGAGTTCTGTCCTCGTCTCATCCAAAGACCGCTGTGTTGGCTAATGGCAGTTGGAGCACGTTCAGTATGTCGTGACTGCAGAGTCCTCCAAGTTCCTATAAAAATTATACCTCTTGGGGTACTAAATCAGGAATGAGTCGGTCTCTGATTTAGATCTAAATTCTGACTTGCGGATGGATGAATGAGTGTAAGAATGAGTTTGACCACCCCCTAAAAAGGGTTGTGTCATGTGTGTTCGAGCAAAGTCGTACTTTCACCTTAATGGTGCTCATTAACAACGAAAGGCGTAATCTTCTGCCTTAATTCGAAAGAGCTCCGTTCATTCGGGCTTGGTATGATCAAGTGGCATTAAACCCACCACCACTACTATTAACTACATAGAATGGAAACTGGAAAAAGAAACTTTGATAATGAAAGATAACATTTGCATGTTTTATTCATTACATGAAACTAAACATTGTTTTTACCTTTCTCACAGAAGTGAATCAAGAATTCAAAAATAATCGTTGCCATTTTCAGAAAAAAATACTATCCTAACCATTTTTTTAAACATAATACGCTTTGTTCATAAAAAAGTTATAAACATTTCATTTATAAAGAAAATATTAAGGAGAATTTTATAAAGAAAATAAGCTATACATCTTTCAATTTTTCTGTCTCAATTATTTAAATTTAAATTCACTATACGTCACTCCGATAGAATGGTTCTTGCAGAATAAAAAGATAACTAAAGCTGATATCAAACAAATAAAATCAATAGCAATAAAAACAAAACAAAAGCCAAATCAACAATTCCAAAAAAAAATTTTTTTTAACGGTATCTTTATCGAACTACAAACAAAACCGACTCGTTATGTCACGCTGCGGACTGTATCGATTTTATTCTTTTTATCCTCCTTGAAGGTTTTTTGCGGTTGGCAGTGAAAACATCGCGAGAAAAACAAAAATAAATGAAAACAAGCAAGCGATTTCGAATTCTCACTTTCTCTCTGAAAGAAACGATAAATGTATGTTAATTTTCACACTTCATTTTGCCTTTAAATTACAATAATTTTTTATCACAAGTTTTGGTAAATAATTTTTTAAATCTTATGTATTAAACATTCGTTTCTGGGTACTTTTTATCTTTTCAGTGTTCTACATGTTTCATATGAAGCAATTATTTTAACAAATAAAATGAAATTTAATTGAGTTACTGGTATACGGGTTGTTTACAAACTATTTGCATAGTTTAAACTGGTTTAAAAATAAAAATAGATTGCGGCAGTTTGTTTTGTTATTAGCTCATTTTTTTATGTTAGTGCAAAAATATAACAAAGTTCTGCGGGCTGTTTTAACGCAATAATGCTAGTAGTAAAGTATAACTTTTCCAACCTTCTATATTAAAACGCTTAGTTCTTCGGATGTCGAGAACCAAAAAAGTGTGAGTAAAAGAAATTCATTCTCTTATTCGTAACTAGCCGCTTTTGGTGATCAGTCGATTATTTGTCAATTATCTCGATTAAACATTTTGTGAAATTTAGTTTTAAATTAGTCACCTCAGAATACTGAAACGAACCGTAGTTTGACAAAAGACTACCATGATATCAATATTTTTTTTAATCTGGAAAATATCTAACAAACCACACCTTTTGGTGAAAAAATAATATGAAAACTGTATAAAAATATTTTAATTTTCTATATTTTAATTTAATTTATTATCGTGACTTTCGATTAACTGTAATTACTTATCATGAACTGTATTACCATTGTGAATCAAATTAAATTGCCAAGACAACCTCAGTGTTTCACACTTTATTCCTGTTTTTCACAGTTTATAGTAACGTCTCGTATTTATCTCGATTTCGCATAAAAGATCCTATATTGTCCCAATTTTTACTTAAAAATAATAGTTCATGGTAATTTTTGTTAAATTCGACTATATTATCATATGAAAACATGACGTTGTTTTAGTTTGAGGTTTTGAAGCCTTTAAATGCGTAGGCAACAAACTGTCGATTTATCGCTTTTGTAGCATCCATTTTTCAGTTTCGTTTATTTAATCATATGCCGGCGTCCTGGCATAAGGGTAGAGTATCTTCCCCGTGATTTGTTCGATTCTCGGTTCAGGCATGGTTGTTCTATCTGTGAGATGTGTGAATGAACCCCCCTGTAAAAAGGGGTTGTGCAAGCGAATCTGTGTGTCTCCTTCATTTGAGCTAAAAGTCAGACTTCTGGCCTCTGGGTGCTCAGGGGTCTTTACCCTCAGAAGCTACTGTACCCCCTTTCCGTGGAAACACGGACACGACATCATCACTTAATCATATTAATTTAAATTTTTTCATAAATAGGTTTTATTTCATTTAGCTTTTATTTTTGTTTACTTTTTGTAGTTTAAATCCAAATTAAATTTTCATTTCGATTCCGACATAGTTTTGGTTTAATTTTTGATGATTCTGAAAATTGGTTTTCATTATTTAATGCTTTTATGATATATATATATACACACACACACATATATATATATATAGAGAGAGAGAGAGAGAAATCTCGTGATTGTTAGAAATCAGTTTAAACCGGTTAATGGATTAAATTAATTAAGAGAAATATTCACTTAAAAATAATAATATTCTCGCATGATAGTTTGAAATTTGCGATCGTAGTTTTCATTTTTATTATTTTTAATAATTAAAATTCTGTGGAATTCATCGTGCCCGACATGTTAACAGAAACAATCTAAGTAAATATATCCCGTTACACATACTATAAAGTGAATATATCACGTTATTAATATAAATCCCTTCAATGTTATCAAATTTCAATGTCTGCAAAATTATTCTATCATTGATAATGCGTCCAGATGTCTGAGACTGGCCATTTATCCTGCTTTTACCATATAATATCCAGACTTGAATTGGAATTTAGAATATCTAGTAACTTTATTAAAGTCTTTATTTAATAGCTCTTTTGTATTTAATATCATTTAAGAATAAAATTCAGTATTTCATAGAATATGATCAATTATTTCGTGATAAACATAATTAGATAATCTATGACATAACTGATGAATTAAAATCAATTTTTATTGGAATACTAGATATTCTATTAAATAATTGATGAATCGTGACAAATTAAAAACGATGTATTTTATGAAATAACTAATAAATCATGGTCAATTATTTCATAAAATAACAAGAAATTCTATGAAATAATTAAAATATCGTCATATCTTAAAAGAAAAGTATCTGTCAATATTCTTCATAGAGCAATCGGTAAGGTCTCCCCAAAACTTTCTCGCATACTTTCTAATAAAGGTGTTACTTCAAAAAACGCCTTTCATGGAAATGGCGTACAAGCAGCTGCGAAGTATTAATCTTTGATTAGAATTTTGCATTTTTAATGGATTTATCGAGTCATGCTTAGTGAGTATTTTGGCGATTAATCCTTGACTTGCAGTTAATATTATTCGAAAATCGGATTTGTGTTTTAAATGCATTTTCCAGAATTATTAAAATAACAATATAACGCAAAACTACACTTTTGGTCATAAAATCCCATACCAAATTTAATATATTTAAGTCATTCTGTTTTAAAGATATCGCTTTTACACGTTTCTGAAAATATAGTCAACCTAAAGTTGAATTTATTTCCAAATTCAACAGATTTGAAACCCATAGTTGAATATGCGTACAGAATTTCATCCATTAAGCTCTTTTCGTTTTGTAGTAAAATTATATTTGAGCAGCCGGACTTTCTCAGAACAGATTTAGTTAAAAATTTAAAAGCAATTTAAAAATTTGGTGTAAAGACCTACACTAATTTTTATCCCTCTAGATCAAAGTGTTTTTGAGTCAACCTCGTCACAGACAGGCAGACGGGCATTTTTCAAAAATGCGTTTTTCAAACTCGGGGATATCTAAAACGTAAAAGTAAAATTCTTGAGTTCGAATTCTTGAATAACTACAATACTTTCACTATACCATGCATACGAGAAATTAATAATTTTTAACAACGGTTAAATCATTTTAATCTTCAAAATTATCTTATTTAATATTACACAAATGCTATCAACAGACTTTCATTTTTGGTTCTACTTCTTATTAAAAAAATAAAAAACTCTTACTAAAAAATAAATAAAATAATAAAAAATAAAAATTCGGGTTTGTCCAGTTCATTCCGATTTCCTGTTATTCTTCAATGCAATGATATCACCGTTAATATTTCTGAGAAAATGAACTTGCTTAACAGTTATACGATCAAACCATTCACGATTAGAATCGATAAAAATACTTCAAAAGCAACAGCCAGAAATATCTTTCCGTTGTCAATTCGTCATTATCGGGGTGTTTTTTTTCACCCTTATCACCGATGATAACAAATCTGAAAACTTTTTATCTGCTCAAAAATTTTATCTCTCCGGTAAAAACAAATTATGCTGCTTACTTCGGTAAAAGCTGGCTAAATTGTAACAATATTTTTTAAATGTTTGTTTATAATGCTTAAATATAACTCGCATCTTTATATATTAAAAAACTGCATGAATTTATAATTAATTCAGTTATGTAAACATCCGATTCTCCCCAGCTGACCATTAAAAAATTAAAACTTAGGAATTTAATTCGTGTTTTTATAACATTTAAAATAATAAATTAAATATTTTATTAATATTCCTATAAAAATTTTTACCAGAAAATTCGAAATTCCAGTGAAAGAAATTTTATTTAGTTTATCTTCAACTAATTTTTTGTCGAAACATTTACGAAAAGAATAAAAGTTTTCAGCAATGAACGTAAATAAGAATTCTTGATTTTATAATTAAGATGAATTATTTTAATTTATTATTAAGATGATAATCAAAATTTTTCTACTTCTTGTTGCGTAGTTACAAAAAAGTATATTAATTAATAATTATTTTTAGCAGTAAAAATTAAGAAAATCCTTTTAAAAATACATAAATGTTGTTCTATGAAAGATTAAAAAAACTTTGATAATGAAAAAACAAAATTTTTAATTCAAAATCGATTTTTTTTAAGTTTTAAATATTTTTATTTAAATATTTTTTTAAAAAAGACTAGAGTTATAAAATTTTCCCTATCGAATAAAAATTTTAATGGAATCGAGAATTAATCTGTTTTTCAGACTACGAAATTCTGTTCGAAATTTAAAATAGTAAAGTTTTTATTTAAAAAAATCTATCCTTCTCTTTCTATTTTTGTCCCATAAGAACATGTATTTATTCCCAATATATGTTAAAAAATTTTATCTTATTTTATTTAAAAGTTTTCAAACTTGCTGTGATGTGAGAGATTGAAAAATGAAATTCACTTGAAATCTTTTTTAGCGGTTACATAAGAAACGCTATTCAGCAATTATTATTTTTTTAATCATAGCAAATTATTTTGTATTTTCTTATACAAGCACTTTTTAATATTGAAAATTTTTTATGCCGCATAAAAAATATCTGAAGAAAAACATAGATTTAGCAATACAGAAACTCAAATAACAGTTACTTTATTAAACTTTTCATAGAGTAGTAAAACTTGACAAGGTATCAGAGTAAAATTCCCCAAAATTAATATTTCATCAAATATAAAATAAAGTTCATAACTTGGAGAGGTATAATTGAATTTCATAAAGAATCGTAACAAGATAAATTATTTCACATTATATTAAAATACCGTCTTCTTAAATCTGATTAAAGCAGTTACGAAATCCTTAGTAAGAATTTAAATACATTTAATTTACCTAATGATTATTAATAGGAAATATCTATTAATCATTAATTAATCATTTCGTTATGCTATGGTTATAACAATAATATATACTTAATAATTAAGGAACAAAAAATTAGTAAATGATCTATGCTTTGCAATTTTACGTGGCGATGCATTTACATGTTTATTTTTAGTCCCCCGATCTTATATATGATTAAAATTAACGGATACACTTTGAAAATTATTTTTTCTATTCTATATTAATATACTTTTAAAAAAAAATTAAAATAATATATTCAAGGATTAAATTTATGTAATACAATCGATGTAAAGACTTTTCTTTTTTTATTTGATATTTTAAATTGTTTATTTAATTGATTCCAAAATCTAAAATAATTTAATAAAAAAGAAATACAATTTTTAATTAAAAAAATATAATACTTTATTCTAATTACATAAGAACTTTTTCACTGATTTTGTAGTGCAGTTCGAACTGCACTATAAAATTATATTAAAATAAACAAAGTGAGATTTATTTATATATACATATATTTATTTTAATTATATATATATATATATATATATATATATATAAATTCGTTTTTATTCACACCTTCATTCTTGTCTCCCTAGGTCTATAAGCCCAATGAACAAGATAACCCTTTTAATAAAAAACAAGGTGGTAGTTGAAACACAGACCATTACACGTGTTTTTTCACGCAACTAAGAAACTTGTTTCTCTCCAAAAATAAACCTACTTCTCGAACTCAGCATTCTAGTGTTTTTACAAAAGCACTGACATCGAATATTTAGAAAAAATCCGAAATAATATTATTTAGATATTCTTTTTTTAAAAAAAAAATCAATAAAATGAAATAATTTTAATATTCTAGAAAATATGAATCCCGTTATTACAAAATAACTTTCCATAAAAGCACTTACCCTTTTTCTTATAAAAAAGCTATACTTTCAACAGGTATTCCAAATTGTCTTTTCATCATCAAATATATGTAACTTATTAAAAAAAAAGTTTTAAGATACACGGTTTTTCTCAAGAATCAACAACACAAGAAACGAAACTCTATTCGCAATTCCCCAAATTGCAACTTTTCGCTCAAACGACCGATCCGTATCTGCCGCTTCTTGGATTTTCGTCTGTTCGTGCCCAGCAGCTGCCAATAGGGCTGCCGTAAACAACTTTTAACTCATGTCAGCCAAATTGTCGCCAAGCAATCAACAGTTTTATGCGGTGAGGCTCATGGGGTTTGGCTAAGTTTTGTGGCGATAATAATTTAAAAAATGGGCGCTGGTTTTGAAAGCACTAAATGAGGGAAGTTTTTTCCGTTACCTGTGGGGTTAAATGGAAATAGGAATCGGGTTGGAAAACTCTCCGTTTAGTAAAACAAACTTCTTTTTTGTTTCGAATAAATGAATCAGTTCTGCTTTTATGAAGTCTCTAAAGAATAATTCTAATAAAGAATTTAAATAAATTCTTATTGACTAAATAACAAGAGAATGTTTAAATAAAAGAATTTTTATGTTCAAGAAACAATTTGTCTTTAATTACTTTGTTGTTGAAACAAGTAACGGAAATTTTTTTGAATTCAATTCCTATTTAGGTCACGATGAAATTTTTCATTTTAGTTACTTTTTATTAAATAATTATCAAACAATTATTAAGTATCAAAAAATGATTGATTTTCGCAAGAACTGAACTCGCATTCTTGAATTTCCCGTGAAAAATACTGAAATCCTTGCATTTTACCAATTGAGCTGTCGCCTGTTGATTTCAATTTCATAAGAAACTGAAAAAACTCTATCTAAACTATTAAAAAACTAATTAAATTTAATTAGTGAGTTGATATTTGGAAAACAAACTGCATTAACATCCAATGTCATCCACTACAAGTTTAAAAAAATGTATTTGGACGAATAAAAAATATTTTATAAACGATTGAAAATTTGAGCTAAATATATATAAATAAATATATGTAGGGAGAGTGTGAACTAATAGTAGGATTTGAAAAAAGCGAATTGTTCTCTCTTTAATTTTATCTAGTTCTTCCTCAGTTCTTTAATACTTATGGATCTTTTTCTACAATGGAAGATTTAAATATTTTACGACACTAGGCAATGGATGTTATCGAACCCTCATTTTAATAATTGGTCCATTTAGTTTCCGATTTTAAATGTTTTTAACTTAATCAACATATTATTAAATTGTTTTAGTTAGGATTTTTAAATTTTAATACCTTTGTGAAGGCTATTTTTATGAATTTATTTTAAAATTAATTATTTAAAATAAGTTAATAAAACTCCTGAAAAATTGATCTTAATTGACTCTTTTACTTATAAATGTAAGTTTTTTGGCTACTTATGGCACTATATAAGCCCACCGACACTTATCTGGCAGCGATTTAAGCCGGAATAAGCGTCTCGTATTTTTTCAGAAGTGCTAACTAGGGTCAAGTAAAAGACAGTCTATTTCATTTGTCACATTCGCTTGCACAACTCCTTTTTACAGGGGGGGGGGCACATTTACACATTTCAAATAGCACATAGAAAAAGAACACCATGCTCGATCCGGAATTTGAAAGCGGGAAGCCCAGATCAAGAGAAAGGGGATGCTCTACCCATATTCCAGGACGCTTGCATAAATATTAGTGTTTAATTACTATGAAAGTTTCTAAAACATGATAAGTTTTAAATAAATATAACATTAAAAATTATTATTTCGCTTGCTGTGACAAATATCATAAACAACTAATGAATAATTGATATTTCAATATATTATTAAAAAATAATTATATTTTAATTAACGATTTTATTAATTAAACCTATAAGCAAACAGCAACTAATATTTAATGATATAAAAAAATATGTATTTCTTGTAAAAATTGAGGGAGGGATAAGCTTAGTAAAGCTTCTTGGGCCTGTTTGTTGTCCCCTTCAATACAATCAGAATCCTGCCATTCATTTTATGTTTAACTTCGTCGCACTCAATAAATATGAATATGGATTTTGAAACCATACATTTTCTCTTTGAAATTTGGCACACATTTATAATTGTGTTGCAATCATAATGCATGACATTCATTCATTAACCCACTCACAGCGTAATTCTTTAAAATCACTATTTAAATTAGATGTTTGTTTATAAGTTCAAATACTTTCCAAAGAAAGTGGACAGTTATTATATGCTACACGATAATAACATAGTAAAATAAAAAAACTTATTCGTAAAAATAAACACTCTAAACCAGTGATTCCCAAAGTGGTCTATATCGACCCCTAGGGGTCTATGTCAACCTGCAAGGGGTCTCTTCAGCGAAAAAAAATTTGGGGGTCCATGAAATGAAAATGGGGATCCACGATAGTAAATCTCAACACATACACTGATAGTAGTTTAGCGCTGTTACTAATCTCTTAACGAATAAAAGAAACAGACTGGACATCATTAGCCGAGGAGATTTAAGATTAACCCTTACAAAATTGACGCCAAATGTTGATAATTTATTGTTAAAGCATCAGGCTCATCCTTCTCATTAGAAATATTGACTTTTTGTTTATGTTAGTTTATTTTATGTTTATTTCATGTTACATAGATTTTACTTAACAGATACGAAATTTTATTTTGAGTAGTATAAATTTAAATTCAATTAATAAATGTATAAATTAACATGTGTTTTTACTTTAAGTTTTTAACAGTAAACTTCACTACAGTTAGAAATTTACAGGAAATCAATATCAGGTAAGTAGTGGGTCTATTCAATACGGAAAAACATGGCAAGGGGTCTACGACACAAAAAAGTTTGGGAAACTCTGCTATAAACTGCGATAAACGCGGGTTGCAACAGAAAATGTACTGACTACCAACCCGCGGAAATTGCGGGATATACAGATGAATGATTAATTTAGTTTCTAGAGCTTCTGAATTATCGTGCCATATATGCCGAAAAGGCAAATAAAAAATGCTCAATCCTTGACTGTTTTTGTTGTTATATTTAATAGATATCAGCACTCTATATATTAGGACGTGATAGTCATGTTGGTAGGGCGTTGGATTTAGGTTGCGAGTTCGAACCCAGCCGGCCAAATAATCTCAGCGTGTGTGGTGACTGGTGTGCGTAAAACATGTCGTGGTCGCGAAGTCCTCCATGTTGAGAGTAATACCGCTGGGGGTACTGATTCAGAGGTGATCGTTCTCTGATCCAAGTTAAAATTATTATCAGTGGTTGAGTGAATGAAATGTATGAATGAAGCCCGTAGTCTTAAGTCGTTGTCTTAATCTTAGATAGCGCTACTGAAAAAACAAGAGACGCAAAATTAGGATTAAATTGCAATGGCTTTTTAGTCAGCGGGCTTATCGATGACAAGTGTCATTAGAAGCAACAACTCTTAAGTATTAAAACCATATATTAATAATTATGCAATAAGACCATCAAAAAATTTCAAATAAGAGATTTTGACGAATTTCGAAATTTTCAGAGCTCTCTGAGACAGAAAAACAAAATTTTGCAGTTATTTATGTATATCAGTAAGCAAGATAATTTTTAAAAATTTTAAGTAAATTAATGAAATTAAATGGCATTTGGTCTTAAAAGCGAATTTTAGATTTCTATCAAACTTTTAATGAAATCCGTCTTCTGTCTGTCAATATGTCTGAAAACAAGCAAACCAGATAACTATAAAACGAAGAGAACAAGATCAATAAAATTAAACACATAGATTGAGCATCTAATCTTTATATATGTGTCAGGTGTAGTACCAAATCCGTTGTGGAATAGAATCTTTTGTCGGTCAGTAAACAAAAGCATACAAACGCAGTAACTAAAAAATACAATGGTTTAAATTTAAAAAAACAATTGCATGTGGATTTGTGACAACAATTTTATTTTTCTAATAACTTGTCATCTTAATTGATCTGTCACTTACCTTGACACGAGTGATGACACTTTTCTTGGAAACAAAGATTTATTATATGTTAATGATTAAACAATCGATAACTGCTTACATATATAATATAACCTATAATTACATATATATATATATATATATATATATATATATATATATATATACCCTGTATAACTGAAATATATAATATTTTTGTCAAAATGATATACCGTATTTTACACGTCGTTCCTTTAAGGCAGTGCTCCGCAACCTTTTCTCACCTACGACGCACCTTATTTCTTTCTAGAATTCCGCGGCACACCAGAAGCTAAAGTATATAGGTATTCATTGATACACAAACTTTACAATAAATGTTTGTTTTTTATTTGAAAGGTATACATACATAAAATCGTAACATATTTATTTCTACGCAATCATAATAATTATGAATGTGATACCTGCGCTTGTTTCAATGAACACAAAAGTTTTATATTTGGCTCAATATTTAACACCGCGACCCGAAGTTCTTGGTCAAGATCTTTTAAGTATGACCGCTTATCATTTTTAATTAATACAAGAGTTGAAAACTTTGCTCACATAAATATGTCGTTGAAAATGGAAGCAATGTTTAGATTGCTTTGTAGGAAATGGGAGGATATTCTTTTTTAATTGAAATCCAGAAAACATCTAATGGAACTTCGGAGAAGTATACTTTTAAAGTCATGTCATTATTTAAATCTGTTCTCACCAGGGTACCATTGAATAATTATTTAGTTATAATAATTATTCTTTAGTATATTTAGAAAAATAGACATTATTATGAAAAAAATTGTCATTGTGTATTAAATACATTATGAAAAATTGTAAAATGTCAAATACAATGCATTTGATCGCGGCACTCCTGTATCTGGCTTATGGCACACCAGTGTGCCGTGGCACACCGGTTGCGGAGCACTGCTTTAAGGTATCCGACTACGTTAAAAACACTTGTTGTTGACCACATTGGCGAATTATTTTTTTCATTGTTATATCTTGAAGTTCAGACTTTCCTCATTTCAAAACAATTTATCTTTTTTTAGAAAAAGGGAGGCCTGACCGTTCATCCAAGGGCAAATATTTTTCAGCTAAAATTTTTCTTAAGCTTCAGTTTTCTCAAAACTTTAATGTTCATAAAAATTCTTTACCGTTAACATGATATCTCAAAAACTAATAGAGGTATTTACAGAAAAATTCCTGTGTGTGTTTTAAATGATATGGGCAATGAAATGAACCAAAAGTTTCATTGTTGGTGAAATACTCTCTCATTTATAGATGTTTTCAGAAAAATTAAGTTTTAAATTTATGTAAAAAACGCATATATACGTATCTTTTCCCATAACTTCTTTGCATCTCAAGATTTTTCTTGGATTTTGGTTCATTTCCTTTATCATTATATTCTATAACTTGTGTTCAGAGAAAAATGGGATTTGCTGTGTTACCATTTTGTGTAGAGTGTGAACCGTTTTGGTTACCTTTCATTGAAACTTACTACACATTTTCCTATTTCACAAAATCTATTATCTTTCCAAATAATTTTGCTACATTCATAGTACTTTGTATCATAATTGACAATACATCTAAAAACCGTAGTTTCAAATAGTTTTTAAAAAATTCCATTTTTCAAAAATTTTCCTTCGAACTTAATCAGATATCTTAAATAGTTATCTTTTCACAGCAATGCAAACGACTGACAATCCCAACTAAATAATCCATAGAATTTTTTAATGAGATTTTTTTTTCGCAATTCTTACTTTGTACATTTCGCTATTTCACAATTTTTAAATACTTTTTTTAACTTTCAGTTTCCATTTTTTTAGCTTGCATATCAATTTAGAGCTCTACCGATTTTGAGTTGGAGTGAAAGAAAAAAAAAGCACCTTTTTTTCTAAATATCGACGCCAAGAGTAATCTGATGGTCACATGATTGTTTCGAACTGGTTTAAACTGGTTAATGACTTAAATTAATTAAGACTATTCGTTAGAATTCAGAGAATGAATAATTCGGAAATCCGGATGTAGTTTTAGTTGGCGATATATCACCAAATGTGACAACTTTCTGCATTACTTTTTAACCTTAAAGGGGTCGCGGTGGCCTGGTGGTAAAGTCCCGGCTTCGGAACCGGAGGGTTTCAGGTTCGAGACTGGAGTCCACCGAAGATACGTCGTGTGAGGGGGTCTCTTGCACTTTAAATCTGTCAGGCCAAACGTCTTCCCGCTGATGTGGTGTGGAGAGGGGATGTCACTTCAGGTGTCGTCCTCGTCATCTGACCGTGGTTCAAAATGACGGGGTCCGTCCCAAAATAGCCCTCGTGTTGATTTAAACGGGACGTTAATATAACTAAATTAAACTAAACCTGTAGTCTTAAAAGCGAAAATGGATGCCTCAGAAGCTATAAATCGTCAATTTGTTGCTTACGCATTTTGAGGCTTCAAAAAGTCTCAAACAAAAACAACATCATGTTCTCACATGATAAAAAAACGCAAAGACAGTTTTATTATATCTTAATTCGTGATTTGACAAAAAAAATGTAATAATTGTATTTGAAAAAGTTTGAGTTGAAACTATAAAACACATGATTAGATTAGAACATATGTTTGTTAAATCTGTTACATTAGTGAAATAAGGATCTGAGAACGAAAACATTCAGGTCCGCTTTGGAGCAGAAACAATCTTTGAACCAGACAAGCATCTATTTCAGATTAGTTTTACAAGGAATATCAATCGCAAGTAATTGAGTAAATCCATTAAATCGGCACCTCGATATTTACGACTGCCTGGATGCAAACATTGGCTACCTCAGCAAACACCACGTATTCCAATAAATTTAATGTATTTACTTAATTACTTAAGATCGGTTTACTTATACATTAAGTGAATAAATCCTTTAAGTTGGCAATTTGCTAGTTATTGATGTCGGCGAAAGGAAATTTTGTTTCTGGGGAAAAAAGTCTTTTTGTCCTTTTTATTCATTGTTTACTCCCTCCTATTTGTACTATATAATACATTTGTACTATGTACTATTTGTACTATACAATCACCAGGAAATTCGAATCTCCATGTCATAGACGGGGCCTCGGTGTCTGGTGGTAAGGTCTGGGCTCATAAGCTGTAAGTATTTCAGGTTCGAGACCGAATTCCACCGAAGAGTCGTAGTGTAAGTGGATCTGTTGCACGTTAAATCCTTCAGGGCCAAACGTCCTCCCATCTGTGTGGTGCGATGTGGAGAGGGAGGTGCCAGTTCATGCGTCGTTCTCGTCATCTGAAGGTGGCTCAAAGTTAGGAGGTCGGTCCCAAAATTTCCCTAGTGTTGCTTTACAACGGAACATTGTTAGTTAGTTAGGATTTTTTGGCGCAACAGCCATGTATGGCCATGCTGCGCCAAACATATGGTTGAAGAGATACAGTAAAACTCTGAAGATTTAAAAAAAAAGTTAAAATTTGTAAAAATCTATATATGAGGAAATAGAAAATTCTAGTTAAATAAGAAGGGAAAAAAACCAATTTCTCTCAAGAAGGTAAAAGTATTTGGATGGTTATGCTCATCCACCAAGTCAAGAATGTTTGAATATAACGTGCCAAATAAACGTAAACGATGAGGATTAAAAATTGGACATTCAGATAAAGCATGAATGACAGTCAAATTAACATGACATGCAATGCAGACTAGACATCGCTCTCCAAACAGCAGATGTATATGTGGGAAATGGGTATAGCCAATGCGAAGTCGAGTCAATTTGACGTCCAACTCGCGCACTGGAATAACAGGCCACTGAGTAATGCCAGGATGAAGAGAATACAGTTTTAGTTATATCAACGGGACATTGATATAACTAAACTAAACCACTTTTTAGGCCTCCATGAGTTCGAAAAACACATTTTTGGAAAATGTTCGTCTGTCTGTGACAAAGATTATTTAAAAAGTGTTGAAATAATTGAAATTTGGTATCCGGTCTTTACACTAATGCATATTTCTATTAAATTTTGAATAAAATTTGTTCAAAGGAAGTCTGAACGTCCGACTGTTAGATATGAATTAGCATGATAATTACAAAGAGGGGGATGATAATAAAATTCGGTACCACTACAGACACCGCTCAAATTTTAAGTCAAATGTAACAGCAGATTGACTATCTGTCAGTTTGTCTCTGTACGTTCATGTAAAACCAATAATATAAAAAAGCAGAGACTTAAATATGTTAAATTTGGTCTAATATCATATGACTGCAAGTGCAGCTTTGCGTCAAATTTTTGTTTCAATCGATTTAGACAAACACATCTAAAACACAAATTCAATTTTTGGCTACGATTAACGCATGCCAGAGATTAATATCCTAATGATTCGCCAAAGATGACATAATAGCTACATTAAAAATGATAAATTCATGCTAAAGTTAATATTTCGCAGTTCTAGTATTCCAGTGCCATGTAAGGCGCTCTCTTACATGAAAAATTTATTAGAAAGCATACGAGAAAGTGTTAAGGAGCCCACCCACACTGTTGTTGTCGTTGTTTTTCTGTATTCAAAGTACATGTAGGAGATAAAATATTGTAATCGGCAATAAACTAAAACTCAAGTTTTTAATAAATCTCCGCTTTTCATATCTTCCTGAATATGGAAAGAACCGTTGTGTAAGAGGACAAGTTTAATCCGTCTGGCCAAATGTGCTCCCGTTGGTGTGGTGAAGGGGAGCCAGCTCAGATGTCGTCCTCGTCATCTGGCAGCGGTTCAAAATTACGAGGTGCGTCCCAAAATAGCCCTAGTGTTGCTTTACAACGGGACGTTAATATAACTAAATCTAAGAATAAACCTGTTGTAACGAATTGATCCAGTATCTGCCATCACAGCCGATAGAGGATGCCCCTATATTGACATTATGGTGACGTCACATGGAATTCGGTTGCAGTGTGGATCGCGAGTCAGGGTGAATGTGGTGTGTAGGGTTAAGCTGCTGAAGCGAAAGGCATTGAGGCCTGATGTTAATGTGCATATGGATTTAGATGATGATTATGAAAATGAAGTTTAAGTAGTGTAATGCATGAATTTCTTCTTGTTTTATATTTGTAAATGTTTTATGTTTGTGCGTATTGTCCAACTATGATGTTATATATAAAAAATTTAGACATATTGCTCATATTAAATTTGATGACATCACACTGTCTAACACTTTCTTCGTTTATTTGTGAGCACGATTACTAAACAAACGAAAATGATCTTCCTGAAACTTTTTTGCATACTTTTAAATAAGTATTTTCTTAAAGCTTAAAATTGTGAATTAAAGGAAAGGTCGTCAATACTATGAGTGCTCAGATTTTTATTTTCCCTGTACCACACCTATAAGTGGTGCGCTTCAAAATATATTTTTAAAACTCTCTACTTGCGTATTTATTATATAACATTGGTGTAAGTTGGATACAAAATATAGAATTTATGCGTTTATTTAATATTTTTATAAATCTAGCAAACAATCTTTGGTAGGGTTTTTTTTTTTCTTTCTTTTACTGATATGCGATTAATACATAAGTTTATTTAAACCTGACATGAATTTTGGGCACAGTTTTTCCAGGCCGCTTCTAAGCAGAATTTTTTATCAAAATAAAATTTTATCGCAATTCAAACTCTATTTACTTAATTTATTTCATTTATATGCATGCAAAAAAAATGGCACGCAGTGAGACATGATGGATTTGATTGCAAACATGAAACACGTTTTAGATACTCTAAATCAATTTAGTTCATATGAAAATTCATTATCATTAACTATATAAACAACGATCACTCATTTCTCACCACCCTTTATTTTTGAGAGAAGTCTCAAAAATACTAATTCATGATACATTCTCTTTGAAGGGAAGTTCCAACGGACCCCAGAAGTTGCACTCACCAATTTATATATTATTTGAAACACCAGTAGTGCTCGTTCTCCCCTTCTATGCTCTAGTGTAATGATTCAGCTTCTCCCCGGGCTGACCATTGAGGTTTCTTTTTCGCACCCTCCACAATTGCCATTTTCAGACTGGTCTCCTCAATGGCGACGTTTTATGGCAGTGTAATTGCTTACAGATGGACAAGTGGAGAACCCTCCTTCTAAGAAAGGACATCTGGCGCTTTAGAGTGAGTTCAGATAAAGGACCCCCCGTGCACTAATCGTGTCTGCGACACAGATGTGTATCCTGCATTGTTTTCCATTGTGGACTACGAACATTCCTGCAATCAACTGTAGACCAATGAAGTTTTTGCTGAACGACGATTGGAGAATAGGCAGTCCAAATGCTCCAATGACGAGGAGTTTTTTGGTGAAGAGTTCGAGAGAAGAGATCGGTGAAAGCCGAGCGTTCGAGAGAAGATTCCACCCGAGGAATTCTGTGAATTCCTGGAGCTAACCCCGGTACCAGCGTGAGACTTTGACGGCCGGTCAGCTGTTCTCGTGAATTTCTCCGAAATTTTTCGAGGAACTACCCTTGCGGTGTTTCATTTTTCACTTAACCTAGATGATAAATAGTATTTTTTCTGTAAATTTAAGCTGTAAACAAAGTAATTTAATTAAAACGCTACTCTTTATTTGATCGGACCAGATAGAGAAGTTAAACTAGTCCTAGCAGTATCACTTTTTGGAAATAATTCAAAATATAACATTCCAATATCAAGAACTAAACTTTCACCAATGGATTTCGTTATTTTGTAGGTATAGCCAATCGGTTGAAATGTGTTGGTTTTATCGTAAAAGTAATTATTATCAGTTTCCTGATATAAAAAGCCTTCGAACTTTTGCGCATGCTCCAGGATACATTAATTTGACAAAATTAAGGATGAGATGAAGGAAAGAGGAAATACATACAGGAATTTTATTGAATAATACAACAATTCCCGATTTTCATAGGAGCATAATAACAACAGAAAAGCTTCAAAATTAAACTAACCCTGCGTACAAAAATTATTCAAACATTGAATTAAAATTAAATATTATGGTTAAAAACACATATAAGGGGATAAATTAAAGCCTAACTTAACCCTGGAAAATATACTCATTTTATTCAATGAGTATCAATCCTTTGAGAGTGTTTACGATTTAATTATTTTTAAATAATTGTTTTTAGTTAATTATTTTATTTTTTCTTTTTATTCTTTGTATATTTATTCATGTATATAAATGAATACTGAACGTAGATGGTGCAATATGCCCCAACCCATAAATGTGTTTGCTATGTGAGGAGAATGCTCTTGAGATATTTTTTGTGAACAACCATATCCGTAGCTGATGTAAAACTGGTGCAAGCAGGCACCTCGCTCACTCTCCGTTAGAGGCAAAAAGTTTTATCTCGTGAGCTCATTGTCAGCAGGATTTTCTATTTTTCAAAAATATAAAATATTCAAAAAGTATTCAATGTTTTCCTTGTTCGCTCTTTAATTAGCGGCATTTTAAAGAATATTATGTGTTATCTTGTTCGCTCTTGATAGCAGCATTCTTCAATATTATATTCTGTGTTTCCTTGTACATAAGTGATCGTCGTCCATGTTTTGAATATATATATATATATATATATATATATATATATATATATATATATATTGACGCATGTGTAATATGATAGTCTTTAGATTGTTTCAAAACAGTTTGGACTCACTAAAGGCTTAAATTAATTAAGACAATGCGTTAGAATTCAGAGAATGAATAATTTGGAAATCAAGTTGTAAATTTAGTTGGCGATAAACTGACAAATGTGACAACCTTCTGTTACATTATTTTCTAATAACCCTAAAATTGAAAATGGGTGTGTGTGTGTGTGTGTGTGTGTGTGTGTGTGTGTGTGTGTGTGTGTGTGTGTGCGAAAATAAACAAGAAAAGGTAAAGATGAAATTTTCCTTGGATAAAATACACGCACCCTGCTCTACATATACAGAGTAAACGAGTTCTGAAACGAACAATAGTAAACAACTTAAAAATATTATTTTTATTTGATATGATAAAATAAATCACCAAAATATTTTAAATCATTAAATTAATAAATACTATTCAATGGTAGACAAATATCTGATAATAGCTATAAGTTTATTTATAATGTTTTTTTCTCATGATGTCCTTTTACATCCTGACAAGCGATATCTGTGTCTAGTTTCCAAAAAATTGTCTTATCTCTTAAACCTATTTTTACCTTGGAGATCCCTACAAAACCTTATTGTCTCAAAATAAAATGCAGCAATTCAAGAGTCACTCTGCCCTGAAGAAATACAATTCAAAAGTCTTTTATGCTCAGTCGACACAACTGAAGGATCAATATCTTCGCATCACAGAATTCCACTTCCAAAATTTGGGGAAAACTTCGAACGAATTTCAGCTCCAAGAATTTATTATCGAATTTTACTCGCCCGGGTTCCATTCCTCGTTCCTATTATCGTTTGTTGACTAGTAGAACTGAGCAGTTCTGTGAGTCGTTGAAAAGTCGAAATTCGCAAAATAGATATATATCGTTTGGTATATAGAATAATCCATTAAATAGTGTACTATAAACTGTCTTTGAACGAATCCTATTTATTTTCAGAATAGGATTGTGTTTAAATTGTGTTTACAACCTGTTTATGATTTCTCTTCTTTTTTATGAAAGTGGATTTCGTCATCCGTAACCTTACTTTAGTGAGGAAGAAGGCATCTAATTTGATAACAAATCTATCTCCAAAATGCCACGCCACACCAAAGAACTGACGTTTGATCCTTGATGTCAAATTTTACCCACACCAAACTTCATGCACGACAAATCTTCGGTGAAACCGAATCATGAACCTTGAACCCTGTAACTCCGAAATTGATTTATTACTATCAGAGCACCAGCAAAAAGATCTTCGTTAAATAATCGTTGATCTAATATAGAAACTTTTGTCTGCTGCTTATGATTGCATATGAATATATAAATTAGTATGAAATCTGCGAACAAATATCTTTCTCGCTTATTTTTAACAATAATTATACTTGCCAAATAATTTGTAACAATCTAAAGTTACAAATCTGGAATGTTCTTCTCAACACGGTTAGTTTAGTTACTAGAAAGGCCGTTTAACTGACTGGGTGCCGCGTCAGTAATCCCAGGCCTTGGTGATTATTTGGCCACAAAATAGATACTACTGGAAACTTCAAGAATTTTAGCAATTGGATCAAAAGAAATTGAGATATACCTGATTGGTTCAAAACCATCCCAGTGTTCTTCTTGGAACTATAAAAGGCCGGCAGTCTCAAGCAGGAATCAATCCAAAAATTTTGTTAAATTTAGGTCTCCAGCCTAAATGCCCAGAATGCTCACGCAGTAGCCGAGCAAGCAATTTCATTGACCATATAAGTCAGATGAGGCATCATTGCAGCTTGGTAGGTAGATGCGAAGCAAGGGAACTTGATGCTTGGCAAGAAAAGTTTTAAGATCCAAATAGAAGAACAAGAGATTATCTCTCATGAGGATAGAGTAAAACTCAATGAGCTTAGTAAAATTATTGAGAAGAATTTTCTTTGTCGTAGAGGCTTGCCACCTTGCATAGTTCCAGATTGCACATTTTATATAGAAAATAAACAAGAGATTCGCATCCACATACAAAGCAAAGAAATGCAGTTCAAAGAAATAGACGGAAAAAATCATTGCTCTGATAGTCACATTAGTACGGGTGGAGGTAAAAAATCAGGTCCATACCACTGAATATTTAAATGATTTATTGATGATTTAACAAAATAAAAGAACTATAAATGGAGAAGAGAGCAATTCAAGACGATTTTAGACTAGTCGGACCGTGCAAAGTACAAAACTGCCTAGTATACAATACACAATCAGAAATGTTACTGGAATATGAAAATTCTCCTGAAAATACTCTGAAAATGAAAATGAAAACATTCATGGAATCTCCTATGCAGGAAGAAATGAATATTAGAGCCAAAAGATTAATTGGTAATGATGGGTTCCAAACGTTTCCCTAAGAAAATCTGCGAAAAAATTACAGTTTACCATAATTAGTAATATTGTCCCGACGAACCATAAATTCGAAGTCCTGCGTCAAGAAGAAAATGAAAATAGAAACAAGGTTCCATGTATTCACTTGAAACTATCGGACCATTATAATATCCCCCTACAAAAACTATAAAAATCCTTCCTTGATGCGGTAAATAGATTCATAAATAACTCCATCTCAAAACAGCCAGCTACGGAAATGCAAAGATTGCAGATTATCAAATTTCAAGACGATTACTGAAAAGATTACTTCCTATCTGAAAATGAAGAAATTAGACCAATAAAAGTAATCATAAGGGGTTTCCTTGGCAACACTGAAAATGGAAAGAGAAAAAACACTGCATCGAAGAAAAGAATAACGAAGTATTTAAAGTATCCCAACTTAGGAATTTCCGAGAAACATCATTCTACCCTATATTCCTAATAGATATCAGGAAAAATTCCAATGCAGCAAACATCTATAACGAAAATAGCCCATTCATCTTAAAATTAAAATCGAACCATACAGAAAGTACCTATTGCCATAATTTGTTATAACTGCTCAGGATTCTCCCACTCAACAAGAAATTGCAGAATGACCCCCCAAATGTATAAAATGTGGAGGACCCCACCAGAAAGAGAATGTCATATCAAGGAAAAAATTCAGGACCGTAAATGCATCAGCCACCTCGCAGCTTGGAAAGATTGTAGCAAATATCTTAAACTGATATATAGGCAGGGACGATCCACCTATGCTGAAATCCCCAGGAAACCTGAACAGATACATATTGTATTCCCTCCCAGACCAACTGTTCATAAAATTACGATTCCTCAACAAACATATCAAGAAGCCCGATACCATCCAACTTTGGAAGCCCATAAACCTACAGAATTAAATGATATGAAAGAAATATTATAAGCCCTCAAAGAAATAAGAATTATCCTTAAAGAATTTCTTGGATTACTAAAGGCTGCAAAATTGGTTAGAGAATCGGAGATCCTGAAGAAAAGAAATTGATTATATTGAATGATCTTATCGAGTAACTTCTTTCTCTCACCTCCAAGTAACTGACTTCTGATTGGTTGTCCAGACACAACAACTTATCCAGCTCCCACGAACTCCAACCACAGCACCCACGCAAATCTTCACACCCCACCACCTCCACCTAGGAAAACGGATAAATCTAATTGGTCTCCTCCACACCTACACCCCTGGCCTCACAGTTTTTTACCAACTGGGGCTCATTCAAGCTTCTTCGCTCATGTAGTTTACACTGTCCTGCTTTTTACGAAGATGATCAAGGCAAATATTGACCGTTAGGGCTCTTCCCATTCTACCATTACCGGGGATAAGCCCCTGTCGGGGTTAGGCACCCCATGAACCCCACTCATATGTAAGAATCAATCGTAGTCAGTCATCAATGGAGTCGGAATCGTGTAAAGAGTCTACGGCGATTAATAAAAATTGCCGTCTGTCTTTAAAGGACTGTTCCTTTCATTGACCAAATCAAAAAAAAAAAAAAAAAAAAACTCCGACAGAAGAGTAAATCCTTAAAAATATTTTTGTTCACTTCATAGATAATTCATAATATTCCTGAACTTTTCTGACACTCTATGTCATCAAATATTAGCAGATTTTATTAAAACCTGTTTTATTCAAAAGAAATAAACAACTATTAAATCACTTCACTTTATAATTGTCTCATAATTCTGGATTGAATCATCTTGCAAATGAAAATAAAGTCTCGAATTCAATGCTCATTTTTAAGCACGATCATGGATGTAACGATATAAAACAGCATATAATGTAGTATGAAATGACATGCGCAATCATTTGATCGTGATGTCACATATATTAATTCGTCTACTTACGCACGTGAGAAGCGCAGATGTTTTATAATTTGAGTACGTAATGCCCCGTTTATGGATAATGTAAAAGATTTGTGTATTTTTCGAATTCTCTGAGTCAACAAATAATAGCAACTATCTTAAATACATAGGAAACTGTACTTGCGGAATAGAGCAGACGATATTTGTGTGCTACATTTTCTGTTTAGAGTATGATAAAATACCCACTAAACTCCAAATATTCTTAAACTAATATTTTTGTTCGTATAAGAATAAAATTTTAATATCCACAAAAATAATCTTTTGGAATATTTTAATTATATTCTGATATGAATAAAAATGCACAGAAATATCGTTTGCATTTATATTTTGAGGTAATTTTTTTCCTTTTATATACCAATGGAAATAGAAAGAAATTACTTCAATCTCGAAGTGGAAATCAAACACTTAGATATAATATAATTGCTATAAATTTTTTATTAAAATCTAGAAGGTAAAGTTTTGGCCTCCAACAAAAAAAATATTAACTGAAGCATTAAATTGTTTTAAAAAATCAATTCTTTCCTTATAAACATTTCAGGCCATTTAATTGAGAACTCGCAAAAATTCTATTAAAATTCGATTTTACATTGCGGTGTTCGATGCTCACATAATCGTCTGCCAACAAATCGATACTCTTTCATAAAAAATAACATAGATATTTTTATTTTTATAATCTTGGCAGCATTTAATCACAAGCATATTTTCTAATTATGCAAATTGAATTTCATCCAAAATTTGACTTGAATTCTAATATGACTTTCTAATATCACAAAAATCGATTGCGTTTTGTAATTTCTGACTTAAAACGTTCTTACAGTTTCTTTTATTTATTAAATCTCTATTTTTGAAGTATTGTTTGAAAATTAATTTCTCTATCTTTTTTTAAATCTTTCAGAAGTGTTGAGGTAATTTTTAATAGACTGTCCTATACATAAAAATTCATTGTCACAGAGCATTATTTTTCTGTTTTTATTGATTATAATGATACTTTTTTAATTTATTCATTTGTTGTTTTATAATATTTTTTATAATTTAATCATGTGTTATATTTTACTTTATCGCAAAAATTGCAGTAATCGGACATCGGATTTTGTCAAATTTTCTCGTTTTATACTGTAGAATTATCAGCGTTAACGTTTAACGTTTTATCACCTCCCTGTTCAAAAAACATATTTTGGAAAATGTCCGTTTGTCTATAACATAGATTATTCAAAAGCGCTTTGAGATAGGCTGTTGAAATTTGGTATATGATCTTTGTATCAAATTCGCATATTTCTATCAAATCAAATTTCTATTATCAAAATTTGTTTGAATATAGGTTAACACGATAACTAGAAAACGTAGAGAACTAGATAAATAAAATTCGATACACAAATTTATCATCTATAGAATAATAGTCTGTAAAAGTTTGAGTCAAATCCAGCAGAGGGTGATTATCTGTCAGTCTGTACTTTCAGAAATAAATAAACGCGATAGTTCAAAATATGCAACGATTTAAATAAATTAAATCTTTATTTTGTCATTACAAGTGCAATTTTGTGTCAAATCTTCATTTCAATTGGTTGAGAAAAACTGTCTAAATCATAAAGTCGATTTTCAGATGCTGTTATTCACATGGCAGGAGTTAATTGTCAAAGAACTCGCCGAGGATCCCACAGTATATTCAGTAAAAATTCTAAATTCACTCAGTTAATATTTATCAACTGTTGCACGTCAATGCCATGCGAAGCTTTCACTGATGAGCAATGCGAGCAAGTTTTGGGGTAACTATTCACGCTGATTAAAAATTAACGAATGAAAAAAAAATAGTGTGCCGATGAATATATCATATAATTATATAAATCTATGAAATCTTGAATTTAAAATACTTTGTTCAGCAAGACTTTAAGAGCAAATATTTTCAAGCATTTATCTAAAACTGTTAGCAATTAATTCGTTCCAAAATGGCTAAAACATTATATATGTCAGTACTCGCTTGTATATTAATTTAAAATCCTGAAACTTGCTGAAAAAAATTTAAGAAGAAGCAAATTTCTAATTGAATTTTTCTTTTCTAATTTGAGATAAAGTGGTAGTTAAGTGTTCTGTAAAAGTGATATTTTTTCGCAATTACTTCGTATAGACTGGGAGTTCAGTATACGTTATGAAAATACCACATTATTTATAACTTCTAATTTTATTCACTTAAAATACAAGGCAATTATAGTACATTTTATGCACATTGTCTCTGTCTCAGGAAGAGTAAAGAATGTTCCATTATCTAAAGCAAAATCTTTTGTAAAGCGGGAATTCTTTCATCCAATCAAAATTCTTTTGAGTTGCAAGCAAAACAAAAGTGGCTGCCTAAAGATGTTTAATTTCGAAACTTTTGCCAAAAGCCTCTCTTTACATCAAAGAAACGTTCGTTTAAGTAGAAAAAGTTCAATGGAAGCTGTTTAAGATGTTCTGAATCTTTTTGAAAAACAATTCTTTTGAGTTAGAAAAAAGATAACAAAAAAATTAACTTTGCCTTTTTACAACATTTTCTTACCAGATTTTTATTTATTCTTTTCTGTGAGTTTAAACAAAGTTATGTTTTGTCTTTGTATGTCGAGTTTTTCATTTATTTTTTTTATCTTCCTCTGAAATGCAAAATGCCAAACGAGCACTTTTTGCTAACTGATATTTTGAATAAGAATATCAAATTAAGTTAATAATTTAAATAAGAAACACTGCTCAGGAATGGATGAAATATTAAATGAAATTGATAAATTAATGCATGAAAGCCATAAGAGCGTTATTCTGGGAACAGAGTATTCAGAAGAATGTTTTGGCGATAATTTACTTAATGTTTTCTATTGTTATTTATATCATCATTAATTTTACATATTATTTGTATAGTGAAAAAAATTATGATTATTATTTTGATTTATGAGAAAAAAGAAGCATCAAGATAGAATTTGATGTATTGAAATTTTATTATTTGTGACATTCTGATGTCACTTTCCAATGGTGGAAATTATTAGTTAGACCAGAAGTTCCCAACCTTTTTTGAACTGGCGCCCCCTTTTTTAATGAATATTTAAATATCGCCCCCCTCCCACTCCAGATAAATAAGAGCGCACATAATACATGGTAAAAACAAGAATTGAAAATAATTCTAATAAATAGAATATTGTTAGAATTTAAAAGCTAAATCTTTATTTTAAAAAAAGGAATAAAAATTTTTGCTTACCTGTCATAAGGACAGGCAGGGATTTTGTTGGTACGAATTAATTCATAATAAAATATTGCTTTCTAAATAAATAAATTGACAGTTTCAGAGACCCATCACAACGCATACTTAATTATATTAAAAAGTGTTTTTATTAAAATTTAAAGTCATCAAATTTCTTACTTAACTAATGAGAAGACTGAATTTGATGCATTTTAAGAAATTTGTCAATATCAGACTCGATTTCACTTAAAAACAATCGTATGTAGCCGCGTTCAGTAATATGCAGCCGATTTCTCTTTTTCATTACCAATTTTTCCTTAGCATTAAATCCACGTTCTGCTAAATATGCAGAAAGGAATGCTATCAAAAATCGTTGAACAATCAACCATAACCCTGAATGCAGTTGCGAAATACACTTCTGCAACCAAAATTCTTGGTTGCCCTTCTTGAATTTAAGTTTTAGATCCTCATTTGTCGTCAGTTCTATGAGTATTTCTTCCAACTGAGGTGATCCTGCTGTGTTGTCGTTGGGAAAATGATCCCAACCGAGTCTGGTCTGTCCATGCTTAAAATGTTATGGAATCGCCCCTTGAAGTTATTGTACGCTATATTTGGTTAATCCTCCAACGCCCCTCCGTGCCATATCAACGTCCCCTAATTTTCTCTGGGTCTTTTACCATCCCCTTGAAAGCTTCAAATGCCCACAAGGGGGCACTATCACCCACGTTGGGAACCTATGAGTTAGACTTAAAATTACGGATTCAAGAAACTTTTGGCAACCGATAAAATACTAGCTAAAAGATCCTCATGGATCGCGGGAATAAAACCCGATATACAGTGGTAAACAATTGAGGATACATCTTACTTTTACTTGATAAATCCGACTTTCGGTATAAATAACACATTAAAGAGAAGTCAAATATGTTTTTATTTTTACACATTACAGATGGTTAGATTTGAAGTAAAAATAATCGACGAAAAATTTGAATGAAACTGAGATGCTTCAAAAGCATTTTAAATAAACATCAAAAAATTGAAAATACAGAAGGTGCCCTCATATATACATAAATATTTTTTACTTGACTAGTTTTATGTAATCTTTTCCTAAACTTTCTTAAATATATTTTCTGTGATTAAATTGGGGAGAAAAACTTTAAGTTAGAAAACGGCTCCTCGAGGGTACACCTAGTATTGAAGTAAGGAAATTCGTATTGAAATTAATTTAAAAGAGAAATAGCTGAAATTATAGATAGATACCACACTTGTATCTAGAAAAATCATCGTAAAATTTAAAAATTAAGGACTCATTGAAATAAATGTGGAAGAGGAAGGAAAGGTACTCTGAGTGATATCGGAAATTCTTGGAAGGAAATTCTTGAAAGAAATCATCAATGATCCTAAAGCAAGTGTAGTCAAGTTTGCTGCGGAAGCATCTCAAATCAAAGGTAAAAATGTAAGAGCTGAAACTGTGTGGAACGTAATTAGACAAGCTGGATACAAAAGTCGAATTGCTAGAAATAAACCATTCATCAGCTTACAAAATCAGTAAAAGCGTTTGGAGTTAGCAAAAACTCAAATATTAAAGACCAATAACTATTGGAAAAATTTTAAATTTAGGGATGAAAGTAAATTTAGTGGATTTGACAGTGGAGGCAAGACCATTGTGCGTGTGTGTGTTGATGCTCTACGAGCCAGACCATTGTGTGTATGTGTGTGTACGTGTTTTTTTCTACAGGTCAGATAATTTGACTTAACAGCTGCCATATCTGTGATGATGAGCTAGAATGTGATCTTCGCATATATTTTTCTTTGAAAATTTATTTAGAATTTGAATAAATTAAAAACTTGGCAAAATTTTTGCCCCATTTTCGCGATAATTTCAGAAAATATAACCATGGCAAAATGACTTTTATAACATCTTAACATTCAAAAATTATCTTTTCAAAGATAACAAATTTTTCCCATTTAATTTTTTTTTATATTTTTAATTATTTTTTTAATATTTTAAATGCGTTCTATATAACAATAAATTTCAACGATGGAATGGAATTGGATTGTTAGTTTTAAAATTTCAATATAACTATTACAGACCTTTCAGTTTAAAATTCTGCTGCTTTTTCCTGTGATACAAAATACGTGTTAAAATATGTGTATAGGAAATTAGGTAAATGCAAAACACAATGAACTGTGAAGAGCTTTTGAAATAATGTAAACTATACTTCTATCGAAATTTGAAGCTTAAAAATAGTTTCTTTTGAAACTATGGAAATTTTAAGAAAATATTAATCTGGACGCCAAAAGCAGCTAATTTCTAATATGCTCAAAAAAGCTAGTTTAAACAAAAGTATGTTTATCTTTTTCTCAGAAGAACACATATTAATATCTGATGAAGTGCATTATAAGAAAAAATTAATTAAATTTTACATGATAGAAAGAAATTAAACAAATCTAAATAAAAACAAACTATAATTTACAAAAATTTAGACAAATAGAGCGTTTTCGGAGGTTAAAGAAAAATAATAGAAATTATGTTTTTCGATATTTAAAAAAGTATATTTAAAACAAAAACGAATTATTTAAAACAAGTATATTTTATGTCAGCTTAAATCATCTACATTATTGAAGTATAAGACACTTCTGAAAACAAGTATCAAGTTAAAGTTATTGAAGAATTTACTTTAAAAATGAGCCATAACATATTTAATATATTTATATCAATCAAAAATTCATAGTAAATTGATCGTTATATTAATTTTTATCCTATTTTATTTACGTATTAGAATGTGTGTATTTGAATAAAGTTTTTCTTTTTTGACACTATAAAATAAAATGCTTATATTTATTTCAATTAAACATTGCGTTTTTTTGATAAAATGAAAAATATTCAGTATTTTTCTTATATAAATTGAAGCATTTATTATATTACCAGCCGCCTTTGACGACCAACTGATTCGCCAAACTTAATAGTCTTTAAAATGGTCTGTTAAATACTTTATGTAATGCCACTGTCATTTAAATACTTTATGTGACTTATCATTGTCAATTAAATACTTTATATAACTTGTCTTTTAAAATCTACTTCATCACATTTTTAAAGTTCAAATTTTGATATAATTCACTTATGCTTTTATAAAGGTCCTAAGCATGTAACATACTGTATGCTTTTCTAATTATCAGTCAGCTCCCACAAAATTTCATTATTAAATTTAAGTGAAAATGATTAAACTGCAATTAATATAAAAACATTTTTGACTAAAATTATTAATCTTTTTTTAAAGTCAATATTGAAAACAGAGTCAATCAGTACTTGAGTCTTATGCAATTGAGTCTACAGAATAATTTCATATTTTATATAATATCTCTAGAAATATTCAAAAAGAATTTTTTAGTTTCCCCTCTTTTATTGAATAGTGATATTCAAATATTTATAAATCAGCCAGTTTTAAAAAGATTGACTTAGTTGATTGAAATATTTCTCTTTTTATTTAAAACATTAGTGTCTGAAAAATATCTTGTTAAATATTATTTACAGAGCAGAGGATGTAAATAAAAGCTAAACTTTCTTCGTTTATTAAAATATTTATAGATTCATGTTACATACTGGGTAATTATTTGCTTCATTTAGATCCTCTTTATAAATAGATGTATTCAAATTATTAAAGTTTTAAAAGAGTTTCAATTCAAGGCCGCTGGGCCTTGAATTGAAAATATATATATTAACCCACATTTGATTTCAATAAGACTGATTTATTTAATTAATAATACTGTAAAAGTCACAAAAAATTTCTTTATAGAAAAAACATATTTCATATTTATTTCATTTCATGCAGACGCATGCTGAAAATTACATTTTCATATGTTTAATTAGCAATAATTATTTATTTTTTAATTTGAGTTTTTGTCAATCTGATAGCAACCTATTGATAAATTATAATTTTTTCCCTTTCACTCTTAACGTGCAATTGCAGATTAAATTTTATTGCTTTTTTCGAAATACATTAATGAAAAATATTGTTAAAATATTTTTTAAAATTTCTTTAAAGATGGAAGCATATGTTAAAATACTGATACCATTAGAAATCTAATTTTTTAAATCTTTAATTTGATGTAAAAATCATCTTTTCGCACCAATATTTTCAGAAAACGTCGAAATTTCGCTAGATTTCTATTTAATTCAAATTCTAATTAAAAGATTGAAAAAAGAAATATGAAAAAATTACAAATTAAAACTTCCTTTACATTTTCTTTTTAGAAAAAAATATTTCATATTTATTTCATTTTATAAAGACACGTGCTGTAAATTACATTTTAATATGTTTAATGTGCAATAATAATTTATTTTTTTAATTTGAGATTTTGTCAATCTGATGAGAACATATTAAAAAAAGATAATTTTTCCCCTTTCACTCGTAACACGCCCGTGAATCTTAAGATTTATTATTATTGTTGAAAAATATTAGATTATTTTTTTTTAAATTCATTAAACATAGAAATTAAATTTGTTGATTAAATATTAGTATCACTAAAAAGAATTTTTTTTAATCCTTAATATGATGCAAAATTCAATTTTGTGCTATGATATTTTCGAATGTTATAGCTGAAAAACGTCTAAATTTCACTTAGTTTTTAATTAATTCAAATTCTAATTAAAAATTCGAAAAAATCGCTAAGCGGTGCATGTTCTAATTGAAAATGATCCAATGTATACATATGCCAAATTTAGTAGCTGTAGGTTTGTTTGCCTATAGAGCGCCAACACACACACACACACATTGAGCTTTATTATTATAGATTGCATTTTACCTACATCTATACTTATAACAAAGCTCAGTGTGTGTGTTGACGCTCTGCAGGCCAGACTGTTTCTACCTAGAGCTACCAAATATTGCATGCTTATACCTTGGACACCGGGAATGAGCACATCGGTGAGATTTTTTGGAATTTTTAATTAGAATTTAAACTAATTGAAAATGAAACTAAATTTCGTCTTTTTTCCGCTATAACTTCCGAAAATATAATCGCACAAACATGATTTTCACATCAAATTAAAGATTTAAAATCTTAGCTTTCTAATGGTTATTGAATGAAGTAAAAAATTGCATTTTATGTAGTTTGAATCAAATAGTGCACTGATGAATAATGAGTTTAAAATTTTTTCATACTTTGCTATGTGAGCAATATTTTACAAAATAATTTTAATAATATTTTAAACAAAAGTTGTTACATCAATCAATCTTCTAAATCAATCATTGAAACTGACTGATTTATAAAAATAAACGAATATTATTATGAAAACGTGTTCTTTTAGATCCTTCCGTTCACCATCTTAAAGAAAATATCAATTTCGAGTCAATAAATGCCAGGAATTACACTAAGGCTGATAATCAAATGAATATGTGTTTGCGTATATGAATCATAGTGTGCATGTGTGTAAGAGCACTACATACCAGACCATATGATCGAGAGCTACCGCACTTGGTATGTACATATTTACTTTGAAGGATGAAAAAGTATACCTTGAAGGAGTTTTTTTGAAACTTTAATTATTTAAAAATTAAGCTAACATTTGTAATTTTTTTTGTAATAATTTTCGAAAATATTACAGCACAGAACTGTCTTTGAAACCCTCTTAAAAATGACTTTTTTCATTGTTAATAATGTTTTAACCTTAAATTTATTATTTTTAATGAATTTTTTAAAAAAAGCTACAATTATATTTTCCCAACAAATAATTTATCACAAAATGATGGTATAATTTGACCTGCAAGAGCACTGTGCCAGTACTTTGCCGTCACTTTGACAAAAACTCAAACGAAATCATTAAATTAACTCTTATTGCAAATTAAACCGAGGAAAGAGTGATGGTCAGCACGTGTTAAAATTGGTAGCGCAATGTTATGGAATAAATATAAGATGTGATATTTTCCACATAATTCCACAACAGCTGATTGCAAATCAGACAGAGATATCGTAAAATGAACAAATAATGGTAAGGCTACAATAATAATACGAGTTACGTGACTATCGAAGTTTTGAAGTTTAAATATATTTGGCTGATAAGTTATAAAAAAAGCAAGGTTCATAAGTATTTAATTGGAAATTTTAGAACGCATTCTTCATTGCGAACCAGCTGCTCTCCAAAGGTGACTGGTTATAAATAAATATACAAAGGAAAAGAAAAAAATTATGGTTAGAATTTATCATGGATTCGATAAGATTGGCGAAAATTGGCTTGTTAAACACAATTCTAAAACTCGCCAATTTGCAAAATCGTGCGATTGTTCCCCCTTTTTCAAATATTTAATCGTTTTAATGAGAAGGGGTTTTTTTTCCTTCTTTCTAAAATATTTCGTAATTGAATAAATATTTCTGTTGGACAGTAAGCATAGAAATTCAAAGTTATAACTCATAATTAAAAATTCTGATAAAGTTTCTAATTACTCTATCCAGGATGCGTGGTATCAAATCTAAAAAAATTTAATTGAAAGGAAAATGAAACCATAAGTAATAATTTATAATTCGAGAAAATAGTTTCACTATTAATATCACAATGTTAGATTGACTGTTCGGTCAATGTAAGGTTGGACAAAACTTATTCAACAGTCAACCACAACAAATCCTGTCAATACTGCTACGTATAATCAGAGTTTAATTATCTATTTTATGATTTTTTTTTAATTTTATTCTTGTTTGAATTCGAAATAATTTTTAATTTCGTTTCCGTAATTAGTTTCTTTTTTGTTTCGTTTACATAGTTTTGTTAATTATGGTAATTTAGATTTGCTTTTTCATTTACTTTTATTTCATTTACTTTTCATTTTTGTGAACTTTTAGCATTTAATTCCGAATTAAATTTTAATTTTGATTTCAACCTAATTAGTTTCGCTTTAATTTTTGTTGACTCAGGAAAAGGGTTTTAATTATTTTAATGCTTTTATGGTTGTATATATATAAATATATAAATATATAATTAAATTCGTTTGAAGACCTATACCTCTAGTAATATGAAAGGCACTTTAATGTAATTATTCTTAGAAATATTTTTATTGTAATACACAAAAAATATTTTTATTGTAATTCACATTGTACACAAAATAATTAACAATTTTTATTTTGAATATTACTGTTATGAAATAGTTTTAAAAAATACAAAGAATAATTTAAAAAATCAAAATTTAACTAAAATATATAATAGGTTAAAGATTAAATAAATGCAAATAATTAATATTCTGTAAGACATATTTAATGCATTTGAATATGAAGCAAACAAGCATTTCTAGCTTTATAACATAACAACAGCAGAAAAAAAAACTATTTAAAAAAAACTGATTATTTATCTTACTTCAATTACCATAATTGAATTATTTTTTGCATTATATTATTGCCTTTTATTAGCTGTTTATATTCTAAAAGGTTAAAAAGAAGAATGTGAACGTCCTTTCTCGTTGTATAATAAAATCGTTTGCTTATTTAACAGATGATCATAAACCTTCCATCTGCTACTCTTCAGAATTCTTATTACTTAAACATAGATTCCACCTTTGGCCTTTGAGATGTTTTTTAAATAATATAACTGCAGAATTTCACCTATCAATAGTTGCGAGGGCGTCTGTCGTGGAACGACCTTGCAAACTGGTACCGGTCACTGAAGAATCCACACTATAAGAAAAGCAATCCAAGGATGTGGGTTATTTATAATGCACATGTATTTATTGGCTTCGAAAATTGTTTCTAGTATGTTCTCTGACTCTGGTATTTCCTTATTTCTTGCATTTTTGTTTTTATTTGTTTGAGAATAAGGCGTTTTCACGTCCTTTCTAAGGGAATATTAGTGTTAAAAGCCTTCCAAAGTAAAGTAAAAATGGCAAGTATATTTGTACGGAAAGTGGCAGGAAATAGGTTGTCATGGCAACATAGTAGATCTTCTTAAATTTCTTCGAGTGTTTTTTAATAAAAAATGCTTAGAATTTATTTTTGAATTATTTATTAGTTTTTGAGGAACAGAATATGTGTTACAGATGAGCTCATAAAAAAATGTTATTCAAAGATTTTTTTATATAATCACTCTAGCAACACATAATCTTTTTTCTTTCTTTATTTTTTCAATAAAGTTTTTCTTTCTTTCATATAATTTAAATGAAATGAAAATGGATTTTATTGAAATGTTAACATTAAGAAAAGTGAGTTTGGTACAATTCGGTTTTAAAAGAGAGCAAAAAGCGCCAAGAAAAAATTTCTCCAAATTATAAAGATATGCTCAAATGTATATATACAAGGTGAGTCTAAAATCAGGGGACACACTTTGAGGGGTGGTAGAGTTCATTATAACAAACAATTACTGTATAAGAATTTATGACCAAAAGTGACGCGCTGAGGCACAAACAGAAAAAAAATAAAACATGGACAGAATCCTAAAATGTTCTTTAACAGGAAACTTAACCACGATTCCTTACTGAAAATGTTAAAACAGTTGTTGGATGCAGCTTTGGGAGGCGTGTTGGATTGGGCGTCGTGGGCCAAGCCGATGGCCACCAATGCCACCATTTATCGAGTCTCGATTTTTTGCTATGGGTCATTTAAAAGCCCTCATTTACGAGACGCCATTTCACGAACTCGTTGCTCGACTATCCTGTGCAGCTGCATGTATACGTGAAATACCCAAGGTGTTCATGTGATTTAATTATTTTTAATTGTTGATTGATTAATTATTTTATTTGTATCTTTTTTATTCTTTGTATACTTATTCATGCGTATAAATGAATACTAAACATAGATGACGCAGTATGCTCCAACCCTTAAATATGTTTGGAATGTGAGGGGAGCGCTGTTGAGATTTTTTTTGTAAACAACCAGATCCGATGTTGTTGAAACTGGTGCAGGCAGGCATCCCGTTTGCTCTCCGTTAACGGCAAAAGGTATTATTTGTTCGCTCGTTGTTTGTGGCACTTTGTATATTTCAATATATATATATATATATGTGTGTGTTGCCTTGTATATCTGTGATCGTCGTCCATGTTTTGTTTATACATATTTGTGTGTGTATGTGTGTAAATAAACAAGAAAAAGTAAAGAAGAATTTTCCTTGGATCAAATACACACACACCCTGCACTACACATATATACAAGGTGGTATGAGAATCTGTTCGTCAATCACTCACCGACGCAACCAAGCTTGCATTCCTGTCAGTGGCCGCAATATTGAAAATTTTTTGTAGGACATTGCTGTAAAAAAAGTCATTTAGCGACGACGTTGGAAATAAACAATGTTTTTCATATTAAGTATTATTTTTTGTGTTTTTACCTGAACGCGTCACTTCTGGTCATATATTAATATACAATAATTGTTTGTTATAGTGGATTCTGTCAAACCTGCCTCATGTTTGTCCCATGATTTTAGACGCACCCTGCATATCTTGAAATTGAATCATCAATTGACTATTCTTCTTCTGACTCAAAATTACGAGGGCGGTCCCAAAATAGCCCTAGTGTCACTTTAAAACGCGACGTTAATATAACTAAACTAAATTAAAACCAATTGACTATTGAAATCGCCAAAGTAGTAATTAAACTACTGAATTTTCGTTGGTAGCTAATGAATCTATAAAAATGTTATATTCATTATTTTTATGATCCAAAAGAGTTTAAAGAAGTTCAGAATAGGTAACTTGTAATAAATTATATTCGCTCTAAATGTCTGATTTTAAATGATTTCCAATTTAAATAAACTACCAAATCATGTAAAAAAACACACAGCCAAACCAAGAAAAACCGTATACACTTTCACTTGGGGTTTCACTTTTCTTGGCATTATTCTTGGCTTCGTTTTAATAACCTTCACTATGGAGATCAAATTGTAGCTAAATTTTTATTGGTTTATTGTTTTTCAATATATTGTTTTAAATTTAGATATGTATATATAATGGTCTTAATAAATATTTTTAAAATATTTTACACCACAGTGATAAATTACTCCAATTCTTAAAAATATTCAACAAAAATTTACAATAGGATGATCATTGATATATTG
Organism: Argiope trifasciata; assembly: GCA_026543055.1. Classification (NCBI taxonomy): domain Eukaryota; kingdom Metazoa; phylum Arthropoda; class Arachnida; order Araneae; family Araneidae; genus Argiope; species Argiope trifasciata. The sequence continues at coordinate 267,459 of JAPMOQ010018123.1, forward strand.
GCGATTTTTTTCCTACCAAAATCGATTGTTTTTGTTCACTAAACCAACA
>JAPMOQ010018123.1:267517-294424 GCA_026543055.1 Argiope trifasciata
TTTGAATCGCTCAAAAAATAAAACGGATGTTTGAAATCAGGCTTTGTAAAAGAACGTGAAATTTAATTTTTAAAATTAAATTAGTATAACTGGAATTTTACATTCAACAAATAACATTCAAATAATGATTTGATGCTTTATCTGTTCTTCAGTACGTAATTTCAAAACCAATTTATTCGATTGAAATGGGTTGAGAATGGGAATTTTAGCAACAGAGGCCGTTATTACCCCTAATTCCAAAAAGAGTTCAATCAGTAAATGTTGAAAAGCTTCAGAGATTGGAGAAGAATCCGGAGATGTTGCTTATTAGAAATAGCCTTTCGAATGAGAGTTTTGAAGGAAGAACTAGAATAAAGATCAATTTTAAGTTTTGCAAAAAAATTTGTCGTATGATTGGCGTATTTGGAATTTATTTAATCTTGATAACCTACACAGGTGGTAGTAAAAAAAGTGTTGTCATTTTCAAATACAAATAAATATCAGTTATGAAAATTCCGATCAAAAGAATGGCTCATTTCTTCAATATTTCTTCCTCCAAATTAAACTATCCAAACTCTCTTAACCCACTTCTAAAATCCATCTCCAACACCACTTTATTGTCCAAGACATTGATTTTTTTTTTACTGGTCCTTTCAAGCGAAAGTGTGAAAATAATACATTTCCTCATAACTGAAAGAAAGGCGTTTTTTTTAACCGCTGGTCTACATTCTGTGATATACTATCATTATTAAGGTTTAAGCTCTCTTAATGGTGCTAAGATGAAATGAAGTTGGCAGAGATTTCTATCAACGGTCACTCTCTTGCAGTTGTTTTTGAAATCGTTTGAAACTTCCTTGTAAGTGAAGCTGTCTTTCGTAATTTGATATCACGTTAGGAAATGTAGTGACTTATATATAGCTTGAAGTGATACTTAGGATACAATAATGGAGTAGTTGCGCCCATTTTTAAGGATTTTTTTAAAAATTTGTTTCCTGTAATACCCCGAAATTGAAAAGTTTTGGGGACGATAAACTTTTATGAATCTAATCTTGGAGCAATCATAATTGAATTTTATTTTCCAATTTTGTGTCAATATATTATAAATCCAAGATAAAATTGAATTTTCCGTATTTAAATTTCTATAGAGAAAAATTTAAGATTTGAACTTCAAAGTATCATATAATAATAGTATTTCAGATTTGATTAAATTATTTTACTTTGTGTATGTTGAGATAGTTTATAAGCCCTCTTACAGTTATGTGTTAGCAGTTTAAGCCGAGGGAGCATCTCTTGTTTTTTCAGTAGGCCAAGGCCAAGAGTACGACTTATCTACTTCACACGTCATATTCGCTTAGATAACCTTTTTTATCAAGGATAAATTCATTACTTCACAAATAGAACACATTAGAAGAGCAACCATGTCCGAACCAGGTCTAGATCTCGGGAACTTCCCCACCCCCAGATCAGGGAGAAGATGCGCTACTCCTATGCCAAGACACCGGCTTTATCTTACTTTAAATCATGTAATAATTTACCTATAATTGTTATAACATGCACAAACACACAAAAAATGCTTTTAATAACATTATAAGTTACATGTATAAAAACGCTGTAACTAAAACTTTGAAAGGTATTGGTATAAAACTGATACATTTCTTTACCTTATTAAAAACTAGTCGCTTTCTACAATCAGCTGTGGATGAATCAGCTGAAATATTGGTTATATTTAATTTTCTTTAAACAGTATTGATATAACTTCATATACATGATTCTACCATATTGTCAGGCGATAAACCCATGTTGTTTTAATTGTCTCTCGCACATGCTTCGTTTACTGTGTATATAAACCTTTCTAATGGATGTCAATACCATGACTGCATTGCATTATTAAAAAACGTATATGTCCGATTGAACTTGTTTTTTAAAATTTATGATTTTACATATTCACTTCTTTTTATTTTTCTTCGAAACTACAAAGATATTAATCCAAATTTTACTTTACTAGTTTTCAACAATGAAAGAAAATCACACTACGAAATATTCCATATAATAATGAAAACGAGTTAAATTTCAGGTTAACAATGTAAATGTTGGAAATGAGGCAAGAAAAATATGTTTAAAAAATTGCAAAAAATCAGGAAAATATGTTCTGGACTTTTTAAAAGGGAATTATTAAATTTACATTGGTATTTTAAATTGGTTCAAAAAGCAATTTTTTTAAATTTTGAAATGATGTAAAATTATTTTTACTCAGTAATATTTTCAGAAGTTATATTGAAGTTATAGCGAAATTGTATATAGCGAAAAAATATCAAAACTCACCTTAATTTTTAACTAAAAATTTCAAAAAATCCCTCCGATATGTTTTTTTCTATTGTAATCAAATATATATATGCTGATTTACTTGCTATAGCTGACACTATTTGACCTTCACACATTAATCTATTTTACATTCCGCATTTGGCAACCAGATGGTCCGCCAAAAATATTGGTTATATTTAATTACAATGAAATTGCTCTGGTATATTTTCGGATCTATGTAAATATACCTGAGTCTCTAAAGTTACGTTATTTTAATTGCCTTACATATCTTCTGCTTATTGAGTACATGAGCATTGAGTGCACTGAGTACTAGTCTTACGACGTTACAACTTTATTGAAAATGTTAATGTCCTGTTATAAATCTTCTAAGCTTCGCGATATTATTACCACTTTTGTATCCATCTTATAAACTTCACAGATAATTATAAAAAAACCTTATTCTTTAGCTTTCAAAGCAAGAGTAAAGCAAGCGATTGAATATTTGATGAAACAATGAAGACGATTTGAATTTCAAAGCAAGTGTGTAATTTAATTTTAAAAATTAAATTAAAAAAATTTTAATAGCCAAAATTTCTTTTTGCAAGCATATTAAAGTTTGTATGAATATTAAATTAAAAAAGACAATTTTTTAAAAATTTAAGATAATATTGAAATCATTTTTGCGTTGCAACCTTTTGTGACATACGTTCAAAATTGTGCTTAATTTTTAATTAATTAAAGTTTTGAAAAATTAATTTCAAAGTACGTATTTCAATATACCAATAATATATAATAATAAATGTACCTATTTTGATAAATCTAAGTCAAATAGTCTGTTCTGTATGCCACTAACACACACACATATTCATTTTTATTAGCAGTATTGATGTTTGAAAGTTTAATTTTTGCCGAAACTGTATGGAAATAAATTCGATATCATTGCAAATAAAAAAAAATTTTAATCTTCAAAACTTTTTTTTTGGGGGGGGGGGGGTAAAATTACTGCATGTTCCGATTCGTACAAGCTGAGATAAGATGTTTTTACAATCTATGAATTTCTTTACTAGAAGTAAGTCTCTTTTGGGAGTACTTGGATTCAGAAATAGCTTCAGATTGAGACAGAATAATTAACAAAATAAACAATGAAAGGAGACTCATTAATTTTATTTTAAGTGAACGATTAATTAACATAATATTTATTATTTTTTCTTTCTTTAATTCTTATTAAGTTATTCGGAAACAAAATAATAACAATGATGATAATAATTTGGCATACCCTTAGGCTATTTCTACGAGTAAAGAATAAACTAATCTAAAAACATCCGTTTCCTGTGGACCAGCTTGTTAGAAAAGGATTAAACATGATATATGTTTTAATTACCATGAATTAATTTTATTTCATCATATGATATCGTCTGTCTGTGCTTTCTGGAAAATATCTTCCGACGAACATTTTCAAATTCTTACGTATAAGGAAAGGGTTGCTATATTTGGCGAGAAAAAAAAACATGGTGCCAAATCATATGTGTTACCACTGCTTTGGAAATCAAATGTTCAGAAATCCCCATGAGAAATTTAATAGTCTATAAGCACTGTAAACAAGATTAATTTGCAGTTTTATCGAGTGTGCATATAATGAATAAAATAAAAAAAGGTGGAATTGGATCAGGAAATAAGAGAGCATTTTAAAATGAAATGAATATGAGTTAAATTCAAACAATTTTAAAGCTATATCTATATACTTATAATAAAGCTCAATGTGTGTGCGTGTGTGTGTGTGTGTTGGCGCTCTCTAGACCAGACCGCTGGACCTACAGCTACCAAATTTGGTACATGTATTCCTTGGAGGTTGGGAATGTGCACCTCGGAGCCCTTTTTTCGAATTTTTAATTAGAATTTGAATTAATTAAAATTTAAGCGAAATTTCGACGATTTTTCGCTATAACTTCCGAAAATATTATCGCACAAAAATGATTTTTACATCAATTTAAAGATTAAAAAATTAGCTTTCTAATGGTATCTTTGTTTTAATGTATAACTTAAGATTCTATTGTAACGAATTTTTAAAGAAATATTTTAACCATGTTTTCAACAATATATTTCGGACAAAAATATAAAATTTAATCTGCACGAGCACGTCAAGGGGGAAAAATTAGGTTTTATCAGCATGTTGCCATCCTATTGACGGAAGTTCAAACTAAAAAAAACAACTATCATTACAAATTAAATCTAAAGAAATCCAACTTTTAGCACGCGACTGTATAAAATAAAAGAAATATAATATGTGACATTTTCTAAAGTAAATAATGAACGAGCAAAGGGAAAAAAATAGCTTTTATTAAACTGTTGAAATCATACTGACAGAAGTTCAAATTAAAAAATAAATTAACTATGACTGCAAATTAAATTTAAAAAATGTAACATTCACCACGTGATTGGATGAAATTAAATAAATATTAAATGTTATGTTTTCTAAAAAAGAAATACAAGACAAAAGTTTCTATGATCGTTTGCAACATCTATATCATTAATTTAGTAAATCAGTGTTACGTGACTTTCGAAGTTTAAGTATATCTGGCAGAGAAATTATAAAGAGAGCAAGGCACATAAGTATTTCATTGAAAATCTTAGACCTCATTAGTCTTAGCGAACCAGCTGGTCGCCAAAGGCGTCTAGTAAATCATAAGAATTGCTACAGTAAAATAAATTGAGGGATAATTGACATTATAAACTGCAATGCAATTTTCTTTTATGAATATAACTTTCTTGTATGAATATATATATTATATATGATGAATTATTCGTGATTTAAAGTAAAAGCAGTAAAGTCATATCATACCATATACTGTTTGCCAACAAATTCTAAAACCCTCCACGCTTTTGCTCATGCGTTAGGATGGGTTTAATTCGGCAAAATAGGGGTGAGAGGAAAGAACAAAGAAGGATATGTTTAAATTTAACAATAAAATAAATTCCAGAAATGGTGTACATCCTTCCGCCGTCACCCCTTAGTAAGATAGAGCTGCCGAAAAGTGGTCGTCTCTGATTACTGAAACAGCATTCAGACTGTTAGGAAACGAGCGGAAGATCTAGCGAAAGAAAATATATTTAAATTGCCTGGAATATTGTCTTTCCTGATTAATAACTATTAACATAAAATGTATGTATTGAGAATTTCACTTTGTTATTTGATAAGTTTAAAAAATACGGATTTAATGAAATTAATTAATTACGAATTACTATACGTGCGAATTAAAAAATGTATTACGATGAAGAAATGAAAATCATACTTCTAAGTCCAAATAATCCTTTTTTCTATGCTTAATAGACGGAGAAGGAGATCTCTTTCCCTGTGGCTTAATATTTATTCCAATAAAAACACTGATAGAGTTGTTTAATGAAACAATGAATTTAATTTGAATTTCATTATAACATTAAAAACAATATAGCAGATTGTGTATCAAATTAAATTCAGAAAACTTAATAAATTAGACAAAACGTCGTGATGGAAATTAAATTGATGTAAGTGAATAAGTTTTTTTTTAATGAAAAGCAATGTTAAAGTCAGTTTTGAGAAATAATATTTGGAAAATACAGCTGAAAAACACATCTTAAATTAGAATCTATTTCAATTAACTTTTGGATTTTGGAAATATGATAAAGACATTATTCTTGTTTTCAGCAGCATGAATATCAGTTTTTATCAAAATTGAATAGAAACTATAAATTTGTACAAAAAAAAATACTCATCTTTATATTTATATATCCGATGCTTAGCTGCAGTTAAATATTTAGATGTTTATTATTTTAATGCGAAAACTGCTTTTATATAAATGAGTATAATACCTTTAATACTTAAAATCCTTTTATCGTCTGAAATATTTTAAATTAAAATCAGAATATCTGTTAAACCAAACGATTTTTAAAAATTGCCATGAGATAATTAATTAAATAAAATTTATTAATTAAAATTTGCTATGGCAGTACTCCAAATTCTGCCCACAAATATCGAAATATAAAAAAGGTTTAATGAACATTTTAAGATAATTAATTGCATACTTAATTTTTATTTATAAAAAAATACGAAAATAAATCCAACAATTGTCTTTTATATAAATCCTCTGTTTTTATACTTTTTAACAGTCTTTCAGAATTCTAGAATGTGTTCAAAATTCTTGTTCTTGAACCGTAAGAAATATTACTATAAATTGTGCATATATAAATTCTGAAAAATTTATTCGATTAAGAGAAAAAAATTATAATGAAATCAAATTTGCACAAATGAAAAGCTAATTTTTGAAATTTTAATATCGTGTAAAACTAGTTTTTGAAATTTAATATTTTTGTAACAATTCCAAAATTTTGTTCAATTTATAATTAACTATAATTTTAAGATGCAGAAATTTTAACGATAGTTATTTAATCTAATTATATAAACTTATTTTTATACCTAGCTATATAAACATAAGAATTCATTTAAAAACAAATTAAAATATTTGCCAAAAAAATTATTTTTTTTGAAAAGAAAAACTTAAGTTAGAATAATTCAAAATCTGTCTGTTGCCTAGCAACGAAGTTCGGATTAATTTTCCAAATAGAAGAAAAAAAATTGGTTTGTGTTTAATAGTTACAAACTGAAGATGATCAAGCGTTTGTTAAAATTAGGGGAATAAATGTACTTCAACGAAATTAGTACAATAAAAAATAATTCTTCCGTAAAAATATAATTTGTGTAAAAGTAATTTTCACTCGATAATTTTTTTCATCGATATTGATGAAAAACTGACAAAATTATCTTAAGTTTTATTATTTATCTTTAAAATAAATTAATTCTGAAAGTTGAAATTTGTAGAATTGTTCACAAAATAAAAATGTCTTGTGGAAGCTTCAAGCAGCCATCGTTCAACGATATGACAGACAGGTACATGTATTTTTTATTTTATATTCCTTTTCAATTAATGACATTTCTATTAATATTAGTTTCAATGCACTATTTATACTTTCAAGAAAGATTTTTATTTTCCAATAACTAACTTATAAACTGAAAAAAACGTTTAGATATGAGAAATCACATTTCTTAAAAAAAAATGAAAAAAATCTTATATGAGAAGTTTATAGAATGCTATCTTGTTATCACTCATTGGTTATGCCACCACAATATATAAGTAATGTAAGAAAAAAACTCTCTGAATAAAATTTCCACTCTGAATAAAATTTAAAAGATTTCTTTTGATTAATTATGATAGTAAATAGAGACATAATAATGTTTAAACTAAATAGATTCTAGCTTAAATCTTTGCGAAGAATTTTTAATGCGGATTCATGCGCATGTTAGTGATCTACAAACCAGAACCCTTGACCAAATGCTATCGAATTTGGCAAAAATATAATTTGAAAGGTGAACCCACAAGCAATTTTTAAAAATTTTATTTATATATTAAATTAATTTAAAATAAATTAAAGGAGATTTTAGAATTTTTCCATTATAACTTTCAAAACATTATAGCACAAAAATTATTTTTATATACAGTTTTAAAATTTTATCATTTTAATGACTGATGCTAGTTTATTTGTGATATATTTTTTTTTTCTGAATTTTGACCTATTTTGGGGAAATAGTGCATAATTTTCAACATGTTTCATTGGTGCAATAAAATTCAAATCGTTTACATCGTTTTATCAAATATTTGATTGATCGATTGTTTTATTGAAATCGAAAGAAAAAAATTTTATTATTATTTTCTCATTAACTAATGAAAGTTATACTATTCTGAGAAAGATAACATACAATTAGAAAAAAAAAATATCGGTTATTAATTATTTAATTATGCAGAACATTTATTTTATAATATCATGGAATTTGTTTCCATCAGGATGATACATTGCCGGTGACCTGGCATAGGAATAGTGCGTCTTCTCGGTAATCTAGACCTCTCGGGTTCGGGTCCTGGTTCGGGCATGATTGTTCCCTGCCCTGTGTTCTATCTGTGAGATGTGTGAATAACCTCACACCTCCGTAAAATTGGGATGTGAAAGCGAATGTGTGTTAGGATCCGTGGATGAGTGAATGAAATGTATAAATGAAGTCTGCCTCGAAGAAAAAGGGTTGTGAAGCATGAGTAGCTAAGACGTATTCTTGGTTCTAGATGGCGTTAATGAAAACAGCAAACGCTGTCTCGGCTTAAAATCGCTGACTTTGTCAGAAGGTTTGTCTATGACAAATACCATATGAAACAGCAACAACAGGATGTTTCATTTACACCGTTAGAAAAAGACTATTAAAATAGTACGCTCTGATATCTATCATTATTTGATGCTTAGTTTTTAAAAAAAAGAAATCATGCGTAATAAAATTGTGCATTTAATGAAAATTGAGTGAAAACAATCTTGCTGGCCAAATAGCTGATCAACAAAGGTGGTTAGTAAAATTTATGTATCTGATATAATTCAGATTTGGTTATTGAAGGCCTTCTTCCATTCGAGAGCTTCTATCCAAATGCCCTGCTGTGTATTGCCATCAGATTAATGGTGATATTATGCCAAAGGAAAGAAGAGGGACAACTCGTGATAAATCAATTCCTATGATGATTTTTTAAATAATTCGAACATCAGTGCAATTTAAATTATATGAACATGAATTATATTAGAAGAGCACTAGTTATATTATTGCAAACGAAATAATAAGAATAAATAAAAATTGCAATCCAAAAAATTTAATTAAGAACAATTATCACATTATTCTAGAAAAATATAAAACAAAAATAACTAAGTATTTAAGTAAATTCGAATTCTAGATTTCGATGAAGTTTCTTCGGGTATTATATCTTATACCTAAAGTTTAAAAGAAATATCCTTTAATTATGTGAATACAACAATTCAAAGCAAAATGAAATATTATGTTAAGAGATGAATTTTCTAGGTCATCATGCTATTAAAATGTAGATGTTCTTTTAAAATTTTGAACGAAATTCATAAAAATTTGAATTTGTAATATGTCTGTTTTCCCAGCCGATCACATTAATTCAAAAATGCCCATAGTTTTAAAAAAACGAAAGTTAACATAAGATTTTACAACCAGAATTACACTACTTCAATAAATTTTGGACCAAACCAGTCAAAAAATTGATGGTCTTTCAATCTGTCTGCTCATATGAATATAATTAAAATAAAAAATACAACACACTATTTTTGATAAATTTTAATTTTTGATTTGCATTCTAAAACTGTAAATATGAGACAGGTTTCGATACTGTAGATGGAAAGGGGAAAAGTCCCAAATAGTCTAGTTTATTTTCAAGACATCTCAAGACTAAACATAAAATGTCACGTTAAAGGGAAACATTTGAAAAAGTGGTAGCGATAACACTACGATTAGTTTATTCTTAACATTACCAGCTACAACTTCCTACTGCTCAGTAGATTCCAAATTTGAATTGAAGCGATTCACTTTAAATTTATCATTTGAATAATACCATGAAAAATATTCTCAAAAAATCTGTGAAACAATGTATTATTTGAGAAATTTTACATAAATATTGGTATAGATGAAAAAAGAAAAACTTGCAAACCGTTATTGCCAATAATTTAAAACCATTCTCAATTTACATTTCGTTGCTTTCAATCCAAAAGAAATTGTCTCTTTTTATTGCCAGAAAGTGAAATTTCTTTCGATGCGGAATTATCATCTGAGATTGGAACATTTCAGGAAAGCTTTTTTGCACTCAAATGTTGTCTGGAGGCATCGGAAATAACATATTTTTTCGAGGAATCTGATAACTTTCATTTCTCTGCCCTAAACCTAACAAAATCCCTTCTCTTTCCCCAAGGGCAAAAGCTGATCAAATGACGATGAACTGAAAATCCGCTTTGATAAGAACGAGTGACATATTTTCACTCTTCTTCCAACACGTAACGAATGAAATGATGAGAAGGACAGATAAAAACGTGTTTAGTGAGAGCGACGGTGAACTGCAAATGATTTTGTGTCCTTTTTTATTTATTTTATCACCTTGCTTCCTTACCAATTTCGATAGCATAATTCCAAAATGTATTTCTTTTAAAATATGTAAGAGCTAGGGGCAACAATCTCTTTCAGAAAACAGATTGAAAAATCTTTTCGAAACAAAGAAGAATTGCAGGCGATTTTCTATTACTTTTGGAAAGATTTTTTTTCCCAGCACAGAAATATCTACATTTTTTATAACTTCAAAAGAATAATTCTGATATTTGTTTTGTTTTTAATATGAAGTAATAAAAAACAAGAATAATGTCAGAATATATTCTATATTATGAAATCTATCATTGAATGTATTCATCCTTTTTTTCTTTTTCTTTACCTTTTATTTGTTTTTTAGAAAAAGTGTTTTTTAGCTCACTATTTGTTAAAAGAATTACAATATTTTTTTATTATATTAAAAAGTAGGTGACAAAAATTGTATTATAAAGCACTGTCTCAGTAAAAAATCAGTTCATGGCATATTATATTCCTTTTTCATTTCTATACTTATAAAATTATGCTACATCATATAAATAGTTACATCATAAAGAACGTTTCAGTTCAAGTTGATCATTTTTAATACATAAGAACTCAATATCAAAAAAATAAATTATATTACGAATTAATAACGTTTAATTATTATGCATTATAGTGTATTGCATCCGATATTATTTTAGAACAAAAAGTACTTTCATATACTGTATTAAGAAAAAATTTCAAATTATGTGATCAAAGTTCTATCATGAAAGTCTGCGAGTTTCATTCCCATGATTATTTAAATCGTAACTTCACACAATATGTCGCAAAATTATATCATATTCATTTTACTTCAAAAAATCTAATATAACTTAGTTGTAGGCGTGGTACTGGACTAAAGAGATATGAGTTCTCTGCGCATAATCTATCAAATATAAACGTTGTATATGGAAGTAATTCAAATATATTTTTGTTAGTTTGATATAAAAGTTTGGAGAGAAGATCATCTGAGGCACTGAAGTAAGTGAAGTTTGAGGCACATATATTTTTTTTTTTTTTGAAATCACAATTAAAATCAAAAATAACATAAATGCAAAAAAAAATCCTCATTGCATTTGGAGCATCTCTCCACTCTTTCGCGATGCCTCTGACTTAGATATTCTTGTCTTCTAAAAACGGTTCCAAATTAGTAGTTTTGTTCTAAAGCAGTGCTCCGCAACCGGTGTGCCGCGGTGTGCCACATACAGGAGTGCCGCGATCAAATACATTGTATTTGACATTTTACAATTTTTCATCCTGTATTTAATACACCATGACAATTTTTTTTTATAATAATGTCTATTTTTCTAAATATACTAAAGAATAATTATTATAACTAAATAATTATTCAATGGTACCCTGGTGAGAACAGATTTAAATAATGACATGATTTTAAAATTATTCTTCTCCGATGTTCCATTAGATGTTTTCTGGATTTACGTTAAAAAAGAATATTCTCCCATTTCCTACAAAGCAATCTTAACATTACTTCCATTTTCGACGACAGATTTATGTGAGCAAAGTTTTCAACTCTTGTATTAACTAAAAATGATAAGCGGTCATACTTAAAAGATCTTGACCAAGAACTTCGGGTCGCGGTGTTAAATATTGAGCCAAATATAAAACTTTTGTTTTCATTGAAACAAGCGCAGGTATCACATTCATAATTATTATGATTGCGTAGAAATAAATATTTTACGATTTTATGTATGTATACCTTTCAAATAAAAAACAAACATTTATTGTAAAGTTTGTGTATCAATGAATACCTATATACTTTAGCTTCTGGTGTGCCGCGGAATTCTAGAAAGAAATAAGGTGCGTCGTAGGTGAGAAAAGGTTGCGGAACACTGCTCTAAAGTATGCTTCTATTGCTCAAAAACAGCCTAACCCTATTATATTGGTTCATAATTAATGGTTCCAAAACTTATATATCATTATTATTGGAATACACATATATTAAATTTGAAGACTAATTGATTTTCTAGAGTTATTCAGTGAAACTTCATTCCAGAATCTTATTTCTAACTAGCTGCCTTTGGCGACCAGCTGACTCGCCTTGAGTAATGCATTCTAAAATTTTCAATTAAATACTTACATACCTTGCTCTCTTTATAACTTATCAGCCAAATATATCTAAATTAAATACATACAATGTAATTATTAACTTCATTTGGACCAAGCTAACAGTACTAAACAATATGTATGCCTATTACTAATATTTTACAAATTGACCACAGGGTCGGAATTTAAATGCACATCCTGTACAAATTCTATCAGATTTACCGCAAATAAAGAAGATTTATTGAATTAATGATTTAGCTATTTCAGACGATTATAGAAACCTTTGCTTTGCATTTATTTTTTTAGAAACTCAAATTTTATATTTATTTTATTTTATCCAGTCACGAGTTTAAAGTTACATTTTTTTTAGATTTAATTTGCAATAATAATGGATTTTTTAATTTGGGTTTTTGTCAATCTTATGGCAACTTATTGATATATAGTTTTTTCCCCCCATTTACTCGTAACGTGCTCGCTCAGATTAAATTTTGTTTTGTCAGAAATATATTGTTGAAAAAATATGGTTAAAATATTTCTTTAAAAATTCATTGAAAATAGAATTTTAAGTTATACGTTAAAACGCTGATACCAATAAAAAGATAAGCTTTTAATCTTTAAATCGATGCAAAAGTCATGTTTGTGCTATAATATTTTCGGACGTTATAGCCAAAAAACGTAGAAATTTCGCTTAATTTTAAATTAATTCAAATTCTAATTAAAAATTCGAAAAAGGGGCTCCGAGGTTCTCATTCCCGATCTCCAAGGTATACATGTACCAAATTTGGTAGCTGTAGGTCCAACGGTCGGGCCTGTAGAGCGCCAACACACACATTGAGCTTTATTATAAGTATATATATGAATAAGATAGATAGATACATATGATTTATTATAAATATAGATAGATATGATGATAAGTATAGATATGATAAGCATATGAAACAGTCGTTAAGCGAAAGAGCAGTTTCCGTAAGAAATGTAAAATAAGAAAATGTATTCCATTCTAAAAGAAAGTGCTCAAAGAAATATATGCATAGTATAAAATGAAATGTTTTGAAAGCGTCTGCATGTTTGAAAGAAAAATTCGTGAAATACTTAACTGATATTGGAGATATTTAGGTAGGTTTATTTATAGTGGTAAAGTTTCAGTACATCGAAGGTATATCAAAATCTAAAAAAGAAGTTTTATAATTGATGTTTTAATTATTTTTCTACTACAATTCGGGCATGCGTTAAATCAGCAGTATTTGTGCTTTGTACTTATCCGCACATGCGCAAATAGCAAGAGTTGTGGTATGCATATGCAATACATTTCTTTGTTTACGTCTGATAGCGATTCAGAACTCATTATGACTCCCAAAATTAATTGATTGGAGATATTTATACCATTTTGTAGGGCATTAATTGAGGAATATTTTAATATACTGAAGTTCGTGGATAACTTCATGAGACACTTTCTAGAGTTACATCCAAGCAAAATATTTTTGTCTTGGCACCAGGAGGAAACACATTTAATGTAGTTTACAAGGAAATATTATGAAGTAAGCTGAATTTTATTTCCATATCAGATTATACAAAGAAAGAAGTATCGAATAATAAGTACAATGGGTAAAATCCTATTTTAGCCCACCTCTGGCAACTTTTTCAAAATCACGCCAAATCGAAAGTATTTGAAAGTAATCGAACGTACCAATAAGATTAAATAGTTTTCTAACGGAGTTTAAATCAACCAATGAGGTTCCGTAGGGTTGCCGCATTTCTCTTCAGATGTTGTCTGGGTTGCCATTTTAAAATCATTATCGCTGATAATTTGGCGAGTTTTTAAATTGGCGTCAGAGGTGGGCTAAAATAGGATCGACCCGTACAATGAGTTATTGATATTTTTTTAATTAAAAAAAATTCTATTATATATTTTTAGAGAATCTGAAACAGCTTTGATATACAGTCATTTTCGCTAAAAAAATAGTTTATCGCCAAATTTTAGCAAAATGTCCAAATGTGGCACGAAAGGCAGCATTGAGTAACGGTAGCAAAAGCGCCACCGAAAAACTGCCAACCTCACAAGGCACCAAATGACTGTACATCAAAATTTAGCCAAAAATTATTTTGTAGTGATTTTTGGTGATTTCTAAATATATTTTTATATTTGTTTGACTTTGTGTAACATGCCCATGTCATATCGGGTGAAGACTAGACTTAAGTTTAAAGCTAATTTTTCCTCTTGGATGTTATTTATACCACCGGCAATTCTGCGCTAGTGCAGCTAGTTTATAATATTTTAATGTATTATTTCTATTGCTTGTTTTTAACAGTAAAGTTTTTAAACATTTATCTTTTGCTATGCTTCAAAACTTGGCGAAAATGAGTTAGTAATATCATTAAAGGAATTTTAGAGATCTTACTTGATTCGGGAGGCGCATCTCAACGTACAATGTAATCGATACCAAATATAAATGAAATTTTATTGATGTTTTTAGTCATATCTTCGTAGTGTTTACTTTGATTTTATTTTCATTTTCGGCTTTTGCAGTGACGCAATTCCAATGGAAATAAATGGAACATTACTGATTGTCATTGAAGTTATTGAAGACCCCAATCCGTGAAGAAGATAGCTAATCCTAGTGCTTTAGGTCAAAACGACATAAGTCTTTTATCAACTCTTCCAACAAGAACAAAAAAAATGTGGTGAAACCACTTGTATAAATTGTCTATAAAACCCTCTCACTACAAGGTAAAGCTAAGCCGGAAATTCCCCTTTAAATGCATGTCATGTACAAAACGCCGTTTGAAATATTAAAACTGGTAGAGAGAAAAAAAGAAAAGAACAGTAAAAATAAAAATAAAAACAAAAAAGATAAACTTCAAAAGCCTTTGAGGTTAGTAGGCAAACGCATTTCGCTGTTTGTCAGAAAGACGGTTCGGAAAGACCATTGGATCAAAGTGCCACTGGGTCAATCTTCGAAACGTGTTGCCAGATAGCGAATGAACAATATTTGTGTTGGGAAAAAAAAGCAAACGATTATTAAAGCAAAATGCAAGTGATCACAATAACATTATTATACTATCTACAAAGTAATGGGACGATCAAGAACCGGTTTATTTGTTCTTATGCGAATGTTGTAGCACAAGCTGATTATTTATTTTTTTTTTTCAGAATGTTCGTTCATCTAATACTTTTTTTTCTTTTTTTGTGCTTTAAAAGATAGATGCGAGGCTACCGATTTTTAGCGCATTAAATTGAATCACAGTTCCTGATTTGCATTTAAAACTGTCAGAATGACCTTAGCGAATAAATATGAAATAGTATTAGAAGGAAACAGAATTCGAAAAAGAAAACTTACGTGGCTTCGAAGATGATGATCATTTATAATTGCTTATTTAGTTCAAGGAACCTGAACTAAAATAAACATATATACAAAGTTTTTTGCCTTGTATTCTAAGAAATGGGTTGAGCTATGTAATAATTATACAAGGAATTCCTCGAATTTAAATTTAAAAATGTTAAGAGCATGCCATTCTTAAGTATTAGCCGATGTCCAAAAAATAAATTGAAAGATGCTTGTTAGAACCTATTTAGTTCGTATTTAAGTTCAAGTAAACGAAATTGTTTAAAGTGGGGAATTGTTTAATTGTGATTAAGTAGTCAAATTACCTTGTTCTGCTAGTTTTTGTCACATTTTTTTTTTTTTTTTGTATAATAATGTTTATTAGAATTCTTCTTCTGTTGATTTATTTAAAACTTCTTCAGGATTTCAAAGACATATATTTTTCTTATTGTGAAAAGAATAAAGGAAAAGATCACAGGAAGCCTGTCTTTTTTTCTTTTCGTATACATATTTACGTCACCAAATATTTTAAGGTGAAAATGCAGACTAGTAATTATTGGGAAGTAATCATCTCGAAAAATTGTTTTGAATAAAACATAATAGAAATAGCAAGCACTGATTCAAGGTTAATTTTAATACAAACTATTTATAAAAGATAACCATCTATTGTAAAGCTAATGCCACTATTAAGCAGCTTATATCGCCATTTTTTCTTACTAAACAAACAAATACAGCGTAATTGATAAAAATTAAATTTTAAAGGTGATAAACTGCCAGATATAGTAATATAATTGCATGCTTTACTTATGTATGGCAAGTTTGGTAAGATTGATCAGAGATTGACGAAATGTCAATCCTGTGTTCTTCAGCTTTATTTACATTCTGTTCCGAATCTGTAATTTTAGCTGTTTACCAATATATGTTACAAAATAATAATTTCATCGCACATATTGGAACAGAAATTTAGTGTTGCCATGGACTGAATGCAGATCATATCATGAGTTCCAAGGAATAATTATCCACATTCTTGCTCTTTTTACTATCACATATATGAAGTTTAGTCGAAATAAGGTAAAATCTAATAGTCAGAAAATTCGATCTGGAGATTTCGACGTGTCTCTACTTCGAATTTCAATTCTCACTGAGTCGAAAAACACATTTTTGGCATTGTGTCTGCCTGTCACAATATTTGTATGTGCACACTATAACCCAAAAACATTTTAAGATGGGCGAATGAAATTAGTATAAGAACTTATGACCAAATTTGTTGATTTTTATCAAATTTTGAACGAAATTCATTCATAGGAAGTCTATCTGTTTTTCTGTTCGAATACATGTGAACTCAATAATAATGAAATTCAAAATGTCCGATACGTAAAATTTGGTCCACAGGTTTAGCATATACAATATAGATTCTAATGATATATCCACCCAAATTAATTAAGTTGTTGACTGTCTGTCCATTTGTCTAGCAACAACAGCTCATAAACGTAATGATTTAAACCAAGGAAACTCGATATATTATCTTGTGACTAAAATTGTTGTTCAGTGTCAAATTTTGATGTCAATTAATACACACATTCACACTACAGATCAGTAAAAATGTTCGATTCAGCAAGAATCTATTTTCGTAACTATCGCTCACCAATACCATTCGCGGCTTTATCCAAGATTCAGAATTTTAAACAGGAGTAAGGGGATAAAAAATTTATTGAGGGTCATACTAGAAAGTTTCGTGAAGATCACTCCTGGTGGTTTTTGATGAAGAACTAGTAAAATTAATTTTTTTCTCCGTCAATGCAACGCAAAGCGAGGATAATTGTAACCACCAAAACCGTAACATTGGATATGCTGCAAAGAGTGATGAGGAATTAAGATTTTAAGAAAATCATTGGGATTGGTCACACCCAAACGGTTTCACATACTCTCCAATAAACTTGTCCTGCTAGAGAGCGCTTTGCATGGCAATAATTATGAAATGTTAACTTTTAATTTGCATTTAGGGCTTTAAATAATTATGAATCTGTCATTGTATCCTTGGTGAGTCTTTTGGCGATTATTCCCTGGCATGCTGTTAATAGTATCCGAAAAACGAATTTTTATTTTAGACAAGTTTTTCTCAACCAGTTAATACAAAGATTAGACATAAAACTACACCTATAATCCCAAACCCTCATGCCAAATTTGATATATTTAAATCATTACGTTTTTTAACTATCGCGTTTACTTATTTTTGAGAGTACAGAACTGTAGATAGTCAACTTCTTGTTAGATTTGACTCAAAATTTGACTGATGTCTACATTATAGATGTTAAATATGTATACCGAATCTTATTTATTTAGCTCTCTTCCTTTTATAAGTATCATGTTAACTTATATTCCAACAGCCGAGCAGTCAAAGTTCCTCTGTGCAGATTTTATTCAAAATTTGATAGAAATCTGAAATTTGGTCTAAAGACCATGTACCAAATTTTTAAGATCTAGCTCAAAGCGTTTTTATGTTTTCTTTGTCACAGACATTTTCCAAACATGATGGACATTTTCCAAACATGCGTTTTCGAACTCGGGAAAGGTTAAAATCTGAAGATTCGTTGAAATCTCGTTCGAATTTTTTGACGATAACTATACTTTCTCTATGCTACGTATACGAGAAAGTAAAAATCCCTTAGCGAGCTTTATTTGTAATGATGCCATTCAAATTCTATAAATTTGTGGTTATTATAATTTTACGACGTTATTTATTCAACGAAAGTAATAATTTTCCATCTCTTTTTTTAGATGCAACACATAATTTGTAAGAAGAGCTAAGGAACACAAGAAAAGCACACATCTTAATGGGAAGTGAGCAGGAAATGTCAACAGGTGAGATATAGAACTTTCTCTTCATCAATATTATAAATGGCATGGATAATACTAATAATTTTTAGTTCAGATTTTAAAATGAAGATATTAGTTATAAAATTAATTAAATTTTTCAAAAACAGTGTGCTTCAAATCATAAATAAAATATCCCTGTTTTTATCCTCATCTTGAAAAAGAAATAGTGCCAGAATCTCTGGAAGATGCATTTTAGAATACACGAATAGAATAATAGAAGAAAAAGGGGAAGTAAGAAGGGAAAAGAATGGTTTAAAAATATTTTTTCTTCTTCTTTGTATTCTTTTTCATATATGCAGTATTTATATTTATATTTCAACATTTATATATTGAAATATAATTAGCATTATTATATTATTTGTGTAATATTGTCTTTATTTAATGCATTCCTAAAATATCCCTGTATATAATTCGAAATTAACAAATAATACGTCTATAAATTACCCTGTTCTCATACATTTTGACATACAATAAAATTTTTGGAACTCTTTTGCTTCATTTTTTTTTTTTTTTTTGTATAATCTGAAATTTTGAAATATGTTCTTTTATTCAGTTCTGAATAAAAATACCTTAATTTTAATTAGACAACAGTTATTTTCAGGAAGTGAATATTTTCTACTGCCAAATTTTTTTTCCTTTGCTGAGTATGTTGCAATTAGGTTCATATTTTACATGACAAGTTTGTAACCTATAAAATGTTTGAAACAATCGACAAAAATCAATAGTGAGTTCTCAATTACTGCACCAATTTCGCCAATTTTAATTTCTTAAAAAAATCCATTACCCTTTATTACGTCATCAATGGTCATCTATTCCTTATCTTCACCATTTTTGGGAGAAATTTTCAAGAACACAACTATATATTCTTTACTGGGGAAACTTTGATAGAGCCTCCTCCATTCGCATATCATTGTCTCCAGTTTTAATTTAAGGTATCCGACTACGTTAAAAACACTTTTGGCGCAGGTGTTGGCGGAATCGTGCCAATACGTAGGTTGAATTCCGCCAAGGATCGAACCTGCGATGTTCGGGTTTGAAATCCAGTAACTTATCCAATATACAAAAATGGCCACCAATGTTTAGTGGTAGTTACTGGCTTATTAAGATGTCACCACACAGTGGTTCTCGATCACAATGGAGATTTTTTTAAATTCTTATCATTTCTTGCAGTTCAGACTTTCCTATTTCTAAAACAGTTCATCTTTTCTAGGAAAAGGAAGGCCTGATCTATCATCCAGGGTCATTTATTTTTCAGCTAAAATGTGTCTTTAGCTTCAATTTTCTCCAAACTTTAATTTTCATAAACATTTTCCTCCGTTAACATGGCATCTCAAAAACTAATAGAGATATTTATATAAACATTTCAGAGTGTGTTTTAAATAATCGGGGCAATGAAATGAACCAAAAGTTGTATTGTTGGTGAAATACTTTTTCATCTATAGGTGTTTTTAGAAAAATTAAGTTGTAAATTTATGATTAAAATGCATATATGTGCATATTTTTTTCCATAACTTCTTTATATCTTAAACTTTTCCTTGTATTTTGGTTCATTTCATTCATCATTATATTCTATAACTTGCTTAGAAAGAAAAATATGATTGCTACATTACAATTTTTTGTAAAGTGTAAACCGTTTTGGTTCAATTTCATTAAAATTTACTATAAATTTTCCCATTTCTCAAAATAAATTATGTTTTCAAATAATTTTTTGTATTTATAGTGTTTATAATTAATAATACATCTAAAAACCATAAATAGTTTCTAAAAAAATCCAATTTTTCAAACTTTTCCTTCGAATGTAGTCGGATACCTTAACTTCATATGTGATAAATTAACTCCACGAGAGGTCGCTCTCCGTGATTCTGATGATAGCCAGCAGCCAGAGGGTAGAGTTCAGAGTTCACCAGAGGGGAGAGAGAGACTTCAGCAGAGAATGGTGTGACCGGAACTCGAAAAGGCATGATACTCTGAAAAAAAGGCTGAAACTGGAATTATTGCATTAAAGAATTTATCGTCAATGAATTCTGGCTTGTAAAAATCATTATAATCATTCTTGGTTAATTAAGAAATAAAACGATTAAGGATTGGTGCATAAAAAACCGATTACACTCACATATATAAAAGTTTATTATCCTTAGATACTCATCATAAGGCGCCAATTTCATCCTTAACGTGTTCTATTTAGTAAAAATATCGCAAAAATAAAAATTGATAAAGTTCCCCAGCCACAACAACTGGATCGATTTTCCCAATTTATATCACTTTCTTGCAACAAAAATTTACCAATAAAAATTCACCATGATTATTATATATGTCAATATAATTTAAAACAATGCTTTGCTGCCATAAAATGGAAATTCTTCAAACTTGGTTTGGAGTATAAACTCATACTTCTGGTATGATGAGCGAAAGACTTACAGTCGGAATGACTAATAAAATTTTATGAATCGACGAGCGAATATCTTGCTCTGGTTGAATTGTATTTTTAAACATCGATAGGCTATTGATAGTATCCCAAAAAAGTTGATATACCGGAATTGACGATTAAAACAATCGATATCATCGACTTCTATAAAACTATCGATGATTTGATCTAATTCGACGCTATCGATAGGTGCATTTTCAATCAAAACTTTCAAAACCATCAATTGGAAAAGCGCCTATCTATGGATTTTCTAGAAAGAAAGAAGATTTTTAAAGATTTTCTTTTATTTATCGACTGAAATACATATTTTAACTATCGATGTTTGAAAAACAATTTTTAAAAAAGAGAAAAAGAATGCATTCCTACTTGTTACGATTTTTAAAAATTGTTATCCCAAATTATAAAATGGTTTATTACATAATTTACATTTATTATTATACGAACTATAAAAATATTGAAAATCTGTTTAGTAAAGAATAATCGAAAATAAAATATTTCTTGCAGTATGAAATAAAATCTAATACGACGTATAATTTATGCAGGGCAATTGCAAATAACTAATTCATTTCTTAAAATGCTATTTAAGAAAATATATTAATTTATTTTTATTTATTTATTTTACTTGAATTTATAATTTCTTTTGCCTCATTATTCAAATCTTTATTTTTTGAAAAATTCTTTAAAAAAAAAACGGAATTGTTTTTTTATAATCACATATTGCTAATTAGTTTACGATTTTGTAAATATTTGAAATAGCAAACAGCTGTAAAAATTTTACAGTGAATCAAAAAATTTAATTAAAAGAGCAATATCTTTAGAGTTTACTTCACCCTATTTGATTTTGTCAAGAACTTGAGAATGTTTTTTTAGTATTATTTATTTTACCTTCTTTCAAAAATATATTTTTGAAAAACTATGCTACCTGTAATTGTAATTGATCTGGCACTTTCAGGCACAAAAACATTTTTAAAAATTTATTTTCTCATCCGTAACTCTATTCTTCCAAAACAAGTAGGCGGCGACGTTTTTCTAGGTTAAACGATATTGAATATTTTTTTACTGCGATGCCAGATTCAGTTTCATTTCCTTTTCATTCCTTTTGATAGTTTTCAGCTGGCAACGATAATCCTTTTTTTCCCCTTCTTTTTATATGGCGTGACATAAGCCAATCGTATTTATAATTTTTTTTCTCTTGTAATGTGATATCTCTGAAATTGAATTGATCTTTAAATATAATATCACGATTTGAAAAAAAAAATCAAGTTGTTCGAATTTTAAAATATCGTTTGCAATGCAGAATAGGAAAGCTAATAAATTTTATTCATATTATTTTGAAAGGATGTTAAGACAGAAAGAAAAAAATGCAAATAACTAAGATGTTTCACCAATATTTGTTAAAAGTGTCGTTTTCTCTTTTTTTCTCTATTCCTTTTTTTTCCTTGCATCAGCAAGATGTTTTGATCTCCTTAGAATAAGCTATGGTGCTTCGTCAGGATTTGGAAATTAAATACTATTTTCTTTTTTTATCTTGTGTCAACATGAATTGTTTGAAACAGATGATTCTATGAAAATGCGTAGGCTGTAAAAGAAGAGCCATAATAGTGACCGGTTAATCTATTGAAGTGAAGAAAAGAACCGCCCACTCACTCTTATCCTAAAAATTTGTTTTCGTTTTTCCAAATCATAAAGATTAAAAAAGGAAATGCCAGAAATCTGTAATACGTATATTAGGGCTGCTAGAGAAACAGTAGAGACAAGTTTAAAAAGTCACAAGAACAGGATAAAGTGATATTTGCAATTCTCAAAAATTGCACTGAAAGAAACGAGGCCAGTTGAACTAAAAAATGGATCGCTTCAGTTGATGTTCTTTTTCTTCTGACATCTTTAACGATTCGTTTATGGCATTATTTCATTTTCAAAGCGTTTTATTTTAATATTACCTTGAACAAATATATCTGTTTTACGTATATTTTTTAAATTTCTCTTTTTTTAATATAGTCATAAAGTAATCAAATAAATAGAAATACGTTGTTAATACTCTAAAAACCAACCAATTCAATTTAATAAAAACGTTTTAATAGTATAATTAATTCTAATTCAATTTAATAAAAGCATTTTAATAGTATAATTAATTATAATTTAATAAAAGCATTTAATGGTATAATTAATTATAATCATCCTCTTTATAATAAATTAATTATTTATTATATGGAGGATAATTATAAATAGAATTACAAATATTAAAGATAATCCTATTAAGAAGATAATTTTAAGAAATAAATCAAGAAAATAAATTTAATAAAGAGCAGGTTTTAACAAACTTATCGATGCATTAAATAGTAAAAAATTTAATAATTTACTTTTTTTTCTCTATTGAATTTTAATCATACAACAGAGTGGTGCTATTGTTGAGGAATCAAAAATTAATTTAATTTAATCGATTTACTGATAACCAAACTCTGAAAATATTAATATAGTATGTTGTCATCAATAAAACACAAATACTGTTTGACAATGGATTTTAAAACCCTATGAGCTTTTGATCATGCTGTAATATGAGTTTAATTCTTCAAAATAGGGCTGAGAGGAACGATGAAAGGACGAAATATTTACCTTTAACAATAAAATAATTCAGATTACTCACAGACTGAATTAAAATAATACGGTCAGAAATGGCACGATATTCCTATGCTAGTGAAAAAAATTTGAACAAAATAGTATTTAATAAAATGAAAATCAAGGTCAAATAATGATGAAGAATACCAAATATGTGCTCATCCTTCTGCTTCTCTCCCCTTAATGAGATAAAATCGTCGAAAAGTGGTCGTCTCAGTATACTAAAACGAACAGTACACAAAATTAGCTCTGAGCAAATGTAGCTTTATCACTTCAGAAAGTAAAAAAATATCGATTAAAAACATTTCCACATTTACAAACATTAAACTTGATGCTATACCAAAATTTTGCAATTTCTTATGCATTTAGGATTCTAATGTTGAATTGGTGTAACATAATTTATTTATATTTGCTTTTAATAGCATGCCAAATGCTACAAAGCAGGAAGATAAAAAGCAGCAAGAGTGATCTCCTCCAAGCTTTCACGCATTTTTTCAAATGAAAGTGCTCTCTCCTCCTCTCCCAGCACACAGTTAGGGAGCCAGTGGCCTTGTGGTAAGGTCTCGGCAAACGGAACTGGAAGGTATCAGGTTCGAGGCTCGACTCCACCGAAGAATGTCGTGTAACCGAATCTAGTGCACGTTAAATCCGTCCGGGTTAAACTCCTTCCTGTTGATGTGGAGTGGCGAAGGGAGTGCAAGCTCTTGTGTCGTTCTCGTCATCTGACAGCGGCTCAAAATTGCGCTGTCAGTCTCAAAATAGCCCTACTATTGCTTTAAAACAGGGCGTTAATATATATAAACTAAACTAAACCCAGCATAAAATTATGGATCTTTGGTAAGATATAGATTCTACGAATGCCTGAAATTAAATATTGTATTATTAATATTAACAGTCACAATAAATGGTAAGTTCTTGTAAAAGTCCAGATCTGAATGACTTTGGATTGTAACATATGAAAGAAATCAAAATAGTGTGTTATTCATTAGTAATGTATTATCAAATTAATTTTTTTAAATGAATAAAATTAGAAAAAAATACGTGGAAAGGAAGCTGGTCTCAATAAAAAGAAATGTTTCGTTTTAAGACAGAGTAAAAAACCTTTTTTTGAAACATAATGTTTACAAAAACTACAGTTGAAATAAAATAAAAACTTGCTCTTAATCTTTAATTACTTTATATTTCGGTTCAAAAAATATTTAGATTTAGAAAATTAAAACATTTATAAAATATTTTAATTAACATTGGACTTTGAAAAGTTGGTAATGACATTTTTTTCTAACCCTGAAAAATACATGCTCCAAATTTTATGAATATTGGACAGAAACTGTAAATTTGTCTTTAAAAAAAAAACATAAATCTTAATATGGAAATATCAGGAAACGATAACAAGAAAATAAACTGAAACATGGGAAAATTAATTTTCTAAATACAAATAATTCATCCTTGATAATTCGAACAAACTGATTCTTCAAATATTTTCCATATTACATATTTTCTGTAAGTCTGCTTGCTTTAAAACAATAGATCTATTTTCATTTATTGCCATTAAATATTAAATTATTTTATTTCATTTTCCCATGCCCTATATAAAAATAGAAACATTTATAAAAATATTTCCCATGCTCTCAAAGAACCCGCATTGATAAACTATTGTTTCAAACCTCATGAAGGAATTTCTCTTAACTAGCAACTGAACAGCAAATTTACGTTTATAGAACGCCCTTCCTATTCTTTGTATCTTATAATGATAGCTAGTTTTACAATATTTTGTTTAAAAATGATACTTTTATTCTTTTGAGGAGCCGATTCCACTATTTGTATTTCAAGAAAAAGCACGAAAAACGCTATTTTCGTGTTTCCCATACACACGGAACAAAATTATTCCGAATAGTTTAAATTTATTCACTCGTGCTGTGTTCTTTTTCATTTCTCAATCCATGACCTATACCGCGGGAACAATGATTCTTATTTTTTCAGCATGAATTACCACTTATTTTCAACTCAGGATTGTGTCATCGAAGATTACCTTACCGAAGCAATGTTTTATAAATATGTTTACCTTCCAGAATTCTCATGTATTGTTCTTACTTTTCGTCAGAACATTTCTTCGAGAACGTTTGTTTCTGAAAATTACCACAACAAAAACTAAAAGAAAAAAAGAATGCTAAAAGAGTTTTCTGTAACCCCAAAATGGTTGATGATTCTAAAGTTATTCACAATTACATCAAACCATTATGTAACAATGTTTTACATTTCAAAATGGGATGCTTGGCTAGTTTCGTTAATTAGTTTCCATCCACCGAATTAGATTGTCAAGAATTTCGATAGCTCATAAAGTCAGAAAAATGGAGGAATCACACTTCGTGGTGTTGAGACCTCCACAAAAGAACATAGAAACGGTTGGTAATTCGAAAAAAAAGAAGAAAAAAGACTAGAAAAGTTCGAAAAGCATAAATAAAAATGGCAATCCAATTCTTGGAACCACGTCTCACACCAGGAAACATGCTTCCGGTTTTTTGTCTCGTTTTCGTCAGAAGGTTGAATAACAGAACCAAAACATGAATGTAAAAAAAGGAGTGTTCCATCTCTCTTTTTCTATACGAATAAATAAATTGGAAGGCGTGGCACTTCAGAGATGCAGTGAACTTCACGCCTATACTAGGAGCTGGTGCCAAGGTATAAACATCTCGACTGTTTTTCGCTTGATGGAACAGACTAACATTATTTTTTTAATTATGTTAGGGGACTTGTTTATTGTTCCAGATAAATTATTAGTTTCAATTTTTAATAAACTAAGCCGTTTTTTATTGTTTGTTTTACGCGCATTTGCAGGCATAATATTTTTATGCTTGCAAAAAATATTATGCTTAAAATTGTAAGTCAACATATTTCCCCCCCAAGTTATAATGTTTATAGGTTTGATTACATTTTAAAGATTTTTGAATTTTTATCGTTTGCATGTTAATCTGCACTTGCAATAAAAGTGTGTGTATGTGTATTGGCACTAAACGGAAAGACAGCTTGACCTAGAGCTACCAAATTTGGACCAGATATACTTTTGAGGATTTAAGTAAGTATCTGGGAGCAATTTTTTTGAAATTTTAATTAATTAAAAAGAATTGAGATTTTGACTTACTTCATGCTTCCGAAATTATTCCTGCACAAAAATTATTTTTATACCGTTTTAAAGTTTAAGAGATTATCTTCACAATGATATCAATTTAATTGATACAAAATTCTTTAGTTTATATTTAATTACTGTTAAACATATTTTTAAGAACATTTGGCAACAATTATTTTAGTGTTGT
>JAPMOQ010018123.1:294824-358040 GCA_026543055.1 Argiope trifasciata
TATATTTTTGAATATAGTATATATATCGATGCTCTTAAGAATCGACTCTCTGATGTATCATTTTTAAATCGAATTCTTCTTTTATAAAATTGCATTTCTTTCTTAGGAAATTCTTCATCCTATTTCTTTTAAATTTATTTTCATCTCAGCATAGCTTAAAAACCTGAACTATTTATAATCTTCTTTTTTGTAGGAAAAGTAGAAAATAGATTTATAACTTTTTATTTACTGTAATATGGATTCAATTTTTCAAACCTTAGAAGCCTGATTTTCTAAATGAAATTTTGAAAAATATCAGTATGTTTATTGCATATTGCAGTAGTCAGATAAAAGCAAAAATAATAATAATAAAAAATCTCAATATATATCTATACTAATATTATAAATGTGAAGTTTGGATGGATGGACGTTTGTTTCTCAATTAAGCCAGAGCGGCTAAGCGGAATTGGATGAAATTTAGCACAAAGATAGATTATAGTCAGGAATAGAACATAAACCACGTTTTATTCCGGTTCATTGAGTGGCTAATTTTTTATCAATTAAAAATTAACTTTCGTGCCAAAACACCTAGGCCAAATCAAGCCAAAGATGAGTAAGGCTTCAGTTTTTTTCCCCAACAGTAATCAGGTTATGCTTAGCATGATTTCGACCGATTACTTCAAGCGAATCTGTTTATTTTCTTAATGTTTGATGTATTTAAAATGAAATGTTGTTAATTAATCGATCATTCAGATTCATTTTGAAGTACTTTTAAATAAAAATAAAACAAAATAAAGGAAATAAAAAATTTCTAATCTGCATTGCTTTGCCCCAACTGGCGTAGGAAAGTCAAGTATTTGCGTTACGCCAACTGAAATTGAAAGTTCACGCGTGATTGTTAACAGGTTTGTTTTCATTTAAATTAAAAGTTTAAAAATCATTTATAAGGACGTTTTGTCAGAAGATATGACACTCACAGTGACCTAAAAAAGTAAGCTTTTTACAAATGTTAGTATCATGTTAAAACATGATGTTGTTTTGGTTTGAAGTTTTTGAAGCCTCAAAATGCGTAGACTACAGATTGTTGAAGCCTCAAAATGCGTAGACAACAAATCGTTTTTGAGGCATTTATTTTTCGTTTTTAGAGCTATTGTAAAATAACGCAGAAGACTGTCGCATTTGGCGATTTATCGCCAGCTAAAGTTACAACTTAATTTCCGAATTATTCTGTGGGAATTCTGCCAAGGATCGAGCTCGCGACCTGAGGATTTGCAGCCGCATAACATATCATCAAGACAAAAAAGATCACCAATGTTCAGTGGTTGGTTACTGGTGTGCTGATAGCTTAAAAAGCCGGAAACAGCCACTGGACATTAGTGATCACTTTTTTTCTAACGGATATATTACGTGGCTGCTCTTCGTAAGGGCGAGAGTTTCATACTTGACGGAATTCGATCTCCAAATTGGCGGAACACCATAATTCATTCTCTGAATTCTTATTAATTATCTTTATTAATTTATGTAATTCACCATTTTGAAACAACCATGAGACTATCAGTTTACTCACGCGTCGATAGTTAGAAAAAGGATAGATTTTTTTTTTTTTTATCTCGAAATCATTCGAATTCAAAAAACAATTTTGACAGCTAGAAAAAATCGCTTTAAACTGGTTAATGACTTAAGTTAATTAAGACAAATAATGACTTAAAAATAATGATAACTTGAAATTTCCGACCGTAGATTTCAATTTTATACTTATATTTATTTCTCAAATCCATAAATATTGTTTCATGTCCAATACAATCATAACGTACATCTGTTGAGGATAGGGCTTGTACACCTAAACGTGATCTTTTTGTAAGGTTCACATAAAGTGAATCGATTAAATAATCGTAATTGTATTCATATTAATATATTTTGTAAACGAATATTGGCATCAATATGTAATGGAGTACGATGTAAAACCGAAGTAAGACGTGTATCGCTCATATAATCTTTATTCTAATTAAATGTTTATTTTTACTAAATTACTTTTCAATTATTTACAAGTTGATTCATAATTCAACCTTATATGGCGTAGTCGGAATCTAAAGGACCTTTTCAAAGTTAAACGTTTAAATACTTTTGAAAATTTTACGCATTTGCTAAGCCTAATTGGAATCATCAGACTTCCTCGCCAAGGATTAGAATCTCGCCAAGATTGTTTTTGCCTGAATGATCTCCAAACAACGACAACTTCCCGCATAGTAAGTGAATTTCTTTAACGTATCAATAGACTCTTTATCAAAAGAAAAATAAGTACGAATATTCTGATAACCTTTTTACGAATATTAATTATTCCGAAGAATTAAACTACTTCGTGTTTGCTTCTTACACAAGACGGCGCCAATCCATTTTTGCCAAATTCTTTATTTTGTCTAGAATCCCTGAGCGGAAATAAAAAAAAAATGTCAACAAGTGATGATATTATTTTTAATTCTTTAGAAGCGCATCCGCTACAAAGTTTAACGATGACTCAACTGAAAAAAGAATTGCGTTTCAGAAATCTTTTGCTAACCGGAAATAAAAATGATTTATTCTCGCGTATTGTTGAGGATAATAATAAAAGAAAAAGTGATGGAACTTTGGATGGATTAAATGCTCGTCGCATGAAATTTTTTAGTGAAGAGGAGACATTTTCTGATAATGCACAATTATTGACAGAAATTGAGTCTTTGCGAAAACAAGTAGAACTTTTAAGTAATTCTTCTACACGAGCAGCAATTCCTACACCTCCTTCTCAAATAGATCCGAATATCGCAGCTATTTTTTCCACATTGATGGAAACGCAAAAACAATTTTTAGAAAGGCAAATAACTCCGAATGTGATTCACATCACATCCACAAATGACACTGCAAATTCAATCCAAATATTTAAGGGAGACATAATTGAAAATGCCCCCGAATTGTTAAATGAGGTTGAAAGAATTTCAACTTTAGCTAACTGGTCCGACGAATTAAAATTAACAAATGCTATTTCACGTCTCTCGGGATCTGCTAAAAATTGGCAATTAACAACAGGAAAAAATTTCAATGATTGGAATACTTGGAAAAATGCTCTCGCCTCAAGATTCAAAAGACGTATAACAATGCAAGAATTTTTGGCTCACCAAAGTGAACGAAAATTGAGACATAATGAAAGTTTAGTCGATTATATTTATTCAAAAGATGCTCTTTTGGAAAAAGCTCCCTTTACTATTCCCCAACCTGACCGTATTTCTATGATCATAGGGGATATAACAGAAGAAAAATGGCAAATTGCATTAGCTACTCAAAATTCTAATATGGTTGAAGAATTAATTGATAGGGCAACTGCACTTGATGCTATTCGTAGTGCAAAACAAGAGCATAAGAAACATTCTCCGAAAACTCAAATTAGATCTTCTAATACATATGATAATCAGCATCGTAAATACAATCCAATAACTGACGACGTTCGAGATATTACTTGTTGGAGATGTGGAATTAAAGGCCATGCTTCTTTTATGTGTAGTTTACCACCTCCTCCCCATGGTTCAACCATAGCTCAACCAAAAAATACGTCACAACAAAATCAGAATTCCCACAGTCAAACTAGTTCCCGATTCCCGTCTGCTGGCAGTTCAACTAGTTCTAATAATAACACGTTAGTCGAAGCCACCAGTTTGAACTCTTCAAATTCCCGCCGCAACAACAATAATCGCAACTCGACATCTGGAAGATCAACAGCTGCAAATAATCATTCCATAAATTGTATTAGAACTGAAACGAATAGGCGTGCATTAATACCTGTTATAATTAATAATGATACGGAGATTCAAGCCCTCTGTGATCCTTGTGCAGACATTACTGTCATTCAAGAATCTTGTGTTCCAAACGATATTGTTATTCACCCGTGGACTGATGGACAGTTCCAAGTTGTTGACCATGAGATAAAGCCAATTGGTTGGATTTCTTTAACTATAATTGTTAGAAATGTGGAACATATGATGCCTAAAATTGGAATCTGTTCCCAGCTTCCATTTAAACTTATTTTAGGATTCGATTGGCAGCAACAGATTCAAGCTAGATGCACTTATGAACCTAATGGTTCATTATGTATTTCTACTCCAACTTCATTTCATTTGTACGAATGTATTCATGCTTCAAAACCTAGTATCAACTGCGTCGCTCATCATCAACCCTCACTAGATGATGTTACTTTGCCGGAAGCTGCACCTAATATAGTTTCATCCGAAACAAAACTTATCCCTAAATCCGCAGGACTCTCTACAACTCAACAAGCTCAACTTGATGCAGTAATTGGAAAATTTTCTGACGTTTTCTATTCTAATGATGACAACATTGGACTATGTCCATATGTGGAATTCAAAATTGAATTGCAGCATGAAAAGCCTATTAAATGTAGACCGTATAGACTTTCAGAGCCTGATCGCCAGTTTCTAAAAACGCGGATTCAAAAATGGTTAAAACAAGGAATTTGTCGCCATTCCAACTCACCGTACGCAGCCCCTGCCTTTATTGTGGAGCAGCCCTTCCATGAAAGAACTCCAAGGCGAGTTGTAGATTTTTCTCGCACTATCAATCCTATCACGAAAATTGATCCGCACCCAATTGACCAAATGGAAGACGTTATCCAACGCACTGCAGGCAAGCGCTACAATTCTAAAATGGATGTAAAATCTGCATTTAACTGCATTCGCATAAAAGAGACCGACACCTACAAAACTGGATTTGTCACTCCTGACGGACATTATGAATTTCTTCGAATGCCTTTTGGTGTCACAAATGGCCCATCTACAATGACACGAGCGATTAAGTTAGCCTACGATCATTTAGCACCTTACAATGTGAACACATATATTGATGATATATCGACTTCTCATGATGACTTCAATTACCATCTCAAAGTGATTTGTAAAATCCTTGAAGCAACTCAAAAAGCTGGTTTCAAGCTGACACAAGAAAAAGTGCAATTTGCAGTACCAGAAATCTCTCTTTTTGGCCGTATTGTCTCTCAAGATGGTGTTCGTCCTGATCCGGAACGCATAGCAGCAATTGAACGTTATTCGACTCTCAAATCAATTCATGAAGTCCGTAGTTTCCTTGGGTTTGCCAATCAGTTTCGAAAGTATATTCGTAACTATGCTATTATAGCCAAACCACTTACAAGCGTTTTAAAAGGTTTAGAAAAGAAGACCAGCAACGCTCCCATAGTTTTAACTGATGATCAACAGCGAACATTTGAAACTTTGAAATCTGCAATTACTACTGCTCCCATTCTTTCGTATTTCAAACAAGGCCTGCCAACTTTTGTAGAAACTGATGCCTCTTATTCAGGACTCGGTACAGTTTTATCCCAAGAACAGAACGGAAAGCGTCATGTCATTGAATATGCGTCGCGTACATTAAAAGGTGCTGAAACACGCTACCACAGTAACGAACTGGAATGTACTGCTGTACATTGGGCATTGACTGAAAAATTTCGACTCTATCTCCTTGGCCACAAGTTTCAACTCATCCCAGACAATTATACAACTGCATCACAACAATTATACAAAGGTCGTTGCAAAATCTGCAGTTAATCGAAAATTTGCGCGATATTTAGTAGATTTGGCTCAATTTGATTTTACAACTGAGCACCGGCCAGGAAAGCAAAATGTCATTGCTGATCACCTTTCACGTTATCCAACACCACCTGTTTGTTTAGCAGTTACTACAAGTTATGAATCTGAAATTTGTGCGAAACAGAAAAGAGATGACTTTTGTCAGTATATTTTTCGCTTACTCAAAGAGAAAAATCCAAGCAAAAAGACAGTGTCAATCATATGCAATTACAATATCGATAACAACACTCTTGTGCGAGTGAAAGACGAAAAATCGAGACCTGTAGTAGTGATCCCTAAGGCGATGAAAGAACAAACTTTGATTGCCTGTCACGATGATGTTGGACATATGGACGCAAAAAAAAAACTCTTCACAATTTACAATTGCGTTATTGGTGGCCAAACATGCGCAAGGACTGCAAAGTATATGTTCGAAGCTGTCATAAATGCCAAATTGTTAACCGACGCACTGCTAATGCCTATGGTCTTTTGCAGCAATTACCAATTCCGTCCACACCTCACCTTGGAAAATTGTGTCCGCTGACCACGTAATCTGTTTGCCAGAAACAAGAAGCGGAAACACAAATATGCTTGTCCAAATTGATCACGCCACACGCTATGTAATCGCAACACCTTCTGCATCTCTCGCCGCTCATACAGTGACTGATGCTCTTTATCATAATATAATACTCAGATATGGACCGCCAAGTATGTATTTATCTGATAGAGGAACAGCATTTACCGCTCGTCACACTCAGCGGTTTCTTCAAAAGTATGGAATCACACAATCAACGACTCCACCTTATTCGCCACAAGCTAATAGCATTGTTGAAAGAGCCAATGGCATAATTGTGTCCACTTTGAAAAAAATGATTGACAAAAACCCGAATAAATGGGACGAATTACTTCCAAACGCCTCATTGGCAATCAATACTACAAAACAAAATTCCACCAAGAAATCACCATTCTATTTACTTCATGGTTATGAGCCACGCCTTCCCCGTGAACTTCACCTTGGTAGCTTCATAGATGACACTCCACGTGAAGACCAACTAGACCTTTTAAGTTTGGCCAGGGCCGAAGCGGCAAATAATGTGTATGAAACACATTTGGAAAACAAGAAGAGATTTGATCTCCACCGCAGATCCCATTCCTTCAAGGCAGGAGATCTCGTATTGTACCACTGGCCGAAGAAAGGAGATCACAAACTTTCTTCCATTTTCAAAGGACCATTTGTGATTGTGCGTCCAGTCGGGGCCGTGTGCTACGAGATCAAGTCTACAACACAACAGAACAAATTTGTCAAGGTTGTTCACGTACAACATCTTCGTCCTTACTTTAAACGAAATACACCGACCAACAAAGAGAACAGCACAGACGAAGAGAATGAGAACTTCTGAGCTGTCATCAAAATTTTTGTTTCTTTAACGCTTCAATTTTAAAATTTATTTTTGACTGTCTAAATTTTATATTGAGCGGGGCCGAATGTAAGGTTCACATAAAGTGAATCGATTAAATAATCGTAATTGTATTCATGTTAATATATTTTGTAAACGAATATTGGCATCAATATGTAATGGAGTAAGATGTAAAACCGAAGTAAGACGTGTATCGCTCATATAATCTTTATTCTAATTAAATGTTTATTTTTACTAAATTACTTTTCATTTATTTACAAGTTGATTCATAATTCAACCTTATATTTTGAAGGGCTTTAGGGTCTTTTCTCTTCGGCTATTGGTACTTCGCCTGCCCCTTTTATTTTCTTATCGACTTTGAAAGCAGCAAACTCGATTCTGAAGTCACCTGATTTCATAATATCCTTTTGAGATTTCTCTGATACTGTTCCAATTTTGTTTTGTACTATAGCCACGTATTTGTAACACAACTAAAACAATAAAAATGTAAATATACAAGGAAATAATATTATTAGCCAAATAATAGATAAATAGGTTACATACAGCCTAGAATGCCTGAAGTATGAAAATTGATACTTGCAAAAACAGCCCTATTTTCTTCAAACAAAACAGTCAGTTGCTAAGATTTATTCCATTAACTCATTTGCATCATATGAAAATACGAAAAAAGGCCCATACCAAGAAAAAAAAATTTATTTCATATTTAGGTGTAAATTGTATAAAAGTAAAAAAAAATAAATAAATTTAAAAAAAACATTTTTAAGCATTATTTGTTTGTAATTTTGTTCAGCGTGGTAATATTTGAAATGTGGGATGCATATAGGTATATAGTATATAACATGAATATGGTATATATCATATTATAGGCATAGCATATAATATGATTCAGCGTATATATACGCTTCAGTGATAGTGACCAGGAATATTGAGCTTATATATACTCTAATGATGCAAATGGGTTAAAATTTTTTTAAAGATTTGTCACTACATATTTGGCGGGAAAACAAAATGTCATATTATTTGAATAATTTTGACAGCTGATTTTTTTTTTTTTAAACTTTTGTTCAAAAGAACAAAAAGCGATGGTAACTTACATACAACCAAATATTAAATATAAACCAATATCAAGTGCACAATTCAATTTAAAAATTTGGTATCAAATTTGAAACTTGGAACATTTAATGGTTAAGTTATAAATAACTTTTTATAATTTGAATTTGTTTGAGGGCATTTTTTAATTCCGTGAATTAAATTTCCTTAATTTGTAAGTAAAAAAAATAGGATCTTTCCTTCAAATTTGTAAATAGTTTATGCATTTTTATTCATATTAAATAATCACAATATGCAAATTATTTCAATGAGAAATATTTTGAATAAATTTAATTTGGAAATTAAATTTGGCAATTCTGAAGTTACCTGAATCTAAAATTAAATTTGTACTGAATTAGTTACTCGTCAACAAACTTCTCATCAGTTGAAGCTGCACAGCAGTATAATTCTCTTTTATTGTTTAAATTCAAAAGATTTATGATTATTTTATAGTAACATTTCAGAAATTTTTATTATCAAATACAATTAAAATTAAAAAATAATTTTAATTTAATTCTTATATGGTCATTTGGTTGTAAAACTTTCAGGAGCTCTCATCTCAAATAAAATAAGTTTTTAGATGAAAGACAGAAAATTTTCTCACTGAAGCTCACAAACATTCGAAAAGTCGTTCACTTAAATAACAAATAAATAGAAAGAAAAAAAAAAGAAATTAAGAAAAATGCCATTATTGGATTTCTTAATCTAAGATCTAATATCTTCTAATCCCAAATAATCTGAAAATTCAGGAATTGGCCCTCTGCCAATCTATTTCTTTCTTTTCTCTCTCCCTCTTCCTTTTTTCCTTATCCTAATTTGTTCTTATCATTTTGTTTTAAAATCTGCATGCGAGTTTTTGTTTTTTACGATTATTTTACAATTTTCTTGATTTCTTTTGTTATATCAATCACTAGGGCCGTGGTGGCCTGGTGGTAAGGTCTCGGCTTCAGAACTGGAGGGTTTCAGGTTCGAGACTCGATTCCACCGAAGAATCGTCGTGTGAGGGGGTCTCTTGCACGTTAAATCTGTCAGGCCAAACGTCCTCCCGCTGGTGTGGCGTGGTATGGAGAGGGGGGTGCCACTTCAGGTGTCGTCCTCGTCATCTGACCGTGGTTCAAAATTACGAGGTCCGTCCCCAAATAGCCTTCGTGTTGCTTTAAAACGGGACGTTAATATAACTAAACTAAAACTATATCAATCACTAATTTAGACAAAAATAATAGATATCAGGAAAAAGATGGACTGCATTCTTAAAGAAACGTTATCCAGCTTGAACTGAATGAAGTAAATGAAACAAATATTGCTCATTTGATATTACTAAAATCAGAAACAATTCATGTCCTGCGTTAATAGTAAAAAAATTCAGAAAGTAGAAGTTAAAAGGAGTTTTTTAAATGTTTTTTGATAAACTGCTCTTTATTAAGTCAAAGAGTTTACTGTTCATATTCATTATTTGGAATATTTCAATTATTTATTTTGATATTTTAGGTCAAAATAAAGGATGATAAGTGCACATTACAGTGTGAATTAAAAGAATTTTTTAAAAATAAATTGCAATATTGTATCAATTTACTTTGATTTTTTTCTCATTTAAAATTTCAGATTCATTCTTTTATTTTTATTTAATAAAATGTTCAAATCAATTATCGATGAATTTTAAATCTAAAGATTTTTTTTTCCATTTCACTAATAGGTAGGATCAAATCATGAACAAAAATATTTAAGAATTCAAAAATTCTTAATGGCTCTGATAATACAAATAAAGTTGAAGATAGAATACAAATTTGTTAATTAAAATATATTTCTCAGTGCTTTTACCACTGGTACTAATAAAAAAATTTCTGATGATTTTATCAAGGACAAAATATTAATATTATAATACTGAACCAAATAGCCAACAAAGAAGAAAATGTATTTTATTCATGATATTTGATGTTTTAAAAATCTGTTACCAAAACTTTTTGCCTAAATAATTAAGGACAAATAATTACAAGTTTAATAAATAGCGCCAGTTTAATTTTTTAACTCATTGTATATTTCACAACAGATAAACTGACAGAATTTTCAACGATTGCATATAAGCAAGGAATAATCAGATTCTAAATGTCATGCGTGATAATATGTTTGTAGGATAAACATACTATCATACTCATGAGCTAATTCCATTGATTTCCAAAGACTGATCTGTTCTAATACTAGAGATTATAGAATAGTCATAAGTACTTGTACTTATATTATTATTTATTTATTTATAATCATTCTTGCTGATTAGAGCTTTAAATACCATCTTGATGCATTTTGTGAAATTAAAAAATCTCTGTCATCCTTGCAAATTAATAAATTTAATTGGTTTTCATCAGTATAATACACTTTCTAAAAAAGACATGAAAGACAGGATACAGCTTTTGACATTGAATTCTTGCTTATCATTGAGTCGTTGCCATCATTTGATAGTTCTGTTTAAAAGTTATTTCTTCAAGGCATTTTAGTTCTCAGAAACTGTAAGACGCCATCTGTTAAGAACAAAAATTATTTATTGTTTAGCAAACGATATAAAAAGTTATGATTATACTGAAAAGTTTTTAATTACGAATGGAAAAATGGGGTTATTAAATAAACAAAAATATTAAAAGCATAAAAATAAGAAAATTTAATCTATCAAAACTGTAAATTATAGCAATTGTTTTTATTTCAATAATCTTAATTTAATTTGAAAAATGCCTTTTATTTCATTGAATTATTATTAGAATCAATTTATAAGTTCCAATATACATAAATAAGAATTATTTAACAAAGACTTTTACATTTTTGCATACAGTGATTTACTGATATTTTTGAATCTTTAACGATCTTTTTTATAAAATCGTAAGAAGGAACGTGAAAGCAATTTATCTTAACATTTAATACTCTCATCTTCATGTTATTTCTTCTAATAATCATGACGTGATTTTTAAAAAAATGATTTTAGAATCCAACCAATTAAAAATTGCTCAATATAGAACCTGAACTTTCAATCATTAATAAAACGTTCATCTCTTGTTCCAAAATTAGGCGTTTACACAACGACACTTCAAACGAAGTTTTACCCTTCTTCCTCAAAAGGGCACTCACTGTTCTTGGAAGGTTACTTTTGTTTTCGAAGGTGTTAAACAAAAGAATGCTATTCATGATTTTAATTGCCATCTGCACTGAAAGAATTCGATCTTAAGAGGTTTAAACATTTCGTGTGACATGTTCTTTTCTTTGAGAATCGTTTGCTGTTCTGCTCAGTAAACATTTCAAAATGGTTTCTATAATCTAAAAATAGGGTTAGTTTTCACTTTTTCTAGAGATCATGCAGTTACAACTGTTAAGAATTGTGTTCACAGAACTAGATTCTCTTTTTGAACTATGGTGGAGTATAATATCATCAACAATATCGTGTTCGCGTGCTTTCACTAGAATCGCTTGAATCGTTTTGAAAGAGCTTCTTTATCTGGCTATTCAGTGATCAAAGAGAAAGTATAAAAAAATGAACAATTAAATTGTTCTTCATCAGTAGTTTAAGAAATTGCTTTAGTTCTATTGGGACCAATTTTTGTTATGGAATTGTTCTTATTCTTGTAGTAAATAACGGTTTTATTTCCCAGTGACAAATTTAGAAAATATTTTAGGACTCGTAGTTCAATATGTTAGAACGTAAATCATTTTTTTATTCTTTATAAACCTTCTTTAA
The DNA here is from genome assembly GCA_026543055.1 of Argiope trifasciata. Taxonomy (NCBI): domain Eukaryota; kingdom Metazoa; phylum Arthropoda; class Arachnida; order Araneae; family Araneidae; genus Argiope; species Argiope trifasciata. Next base: position 306,650 of record JAPMOQ010018123.1, read on the forward strand.
CTTATGGATTTATAAATAAATATTTTTGAAGCTCTTAAAAAGTTATTTTTGCTCTTGTATTGTTTTTAATTCAGATTATTTATTGGAACACAGAAATAAATATTAAATCACCACATTTTAAATAACTGAACCATGCATCAGAAATCAAGTACAGTTAATTGAACTGTCAAAAGCAAGTTATTATTTTTTTCTGCTTTTAAACAAATTTAAAACAATATAAATTTTTGCACTATGAAGCATTTTTAACTATTCAACAAACAAACAACTGTTGTAACTTTTTCATGTAAATATTTGGAAGAAAATGTTTTCAGTTTCCAAAATCTTCATTTTTTACGAGGATTTGTATGTTATGGGAAGAAAAGATATTCGTAAAAGATACTTTGTAAAATCTTCAAACAGAAAAAAAAAGAATATACAGTAAGTAAATAATAATATATAGTTGGGAGAAAGAATCTTCATAGAATACAATATGATTTATTTATTGCTTGAAAGTTATTTCAAAGCAAAATTTCGGTGAAAGGAAACTCATATTGTTGGAGAGTAAATAGGACTTTTTTATCAATGGCAGACGATTTTAATATTTGTTTCTAAAGCGACTATGTAAAGTTATTTTAAGTTTAAATAATCATTTGACATCGCTTTATTCTCCACAATTTAATATATTTGCTAACATGAAGAGTAAACGGACAGTTTATGAACAGCGAATTATCATTAAATTTTCATCGAATAAAAATCATGACGATTTTAACATAATACTCTATTCGGTAAGGTTACACCTCAAGCTAGGTGTTCAAAAATGGCCGAAAAAATGTGTAATTGGAGAAATTATTCCACATATTAATGTTCTTATTCTTAATGACTGACTGATAACATTTCAAGAAATTACTGACAAATTGGGAGTAAGTTAAGTAAATAATTCTGAATAAGTTGCAATTTTAAAAATTTTCAGCAAGATGGAGGCCATAAATTTAATTTTTAAATCCAATGCAATGACTTGTAATGACAGAAAATTGGTAAAAACATTTAAATCGCTATATAAAGCAGTAATAGATATATTTTCATGTATTTTGTGAGAAATGTTTGTGCATCCTGAGATTAGGATAGTCTGCTTCTCAGAAATGAAAATAATTCATAAAAGCGAAAGTTTGGTTATCTTCTCATTGCAATTTTTTAAGGAATTTATCGATCTAGTTCTCTTAGTTTTATCGCTATCGTGTTAATTTATATCAGAACAGCGGGACATACAAACTTCTTCTGAGCAGATTTTGCTCAAAATTTGACAGAAATCTACAAATTTAGTGTAAAGATCGTATACCAAATGTCAACCATCCAGATCAAAGCAGTTTTGAGTTATCTTTGTCACAGACAAATTTCAAAAATGGGTTTTTCGAGCTCAGTGAGATTTAAAACACGGAGATTCGTCAAACTCACGAGTTTGGAATTTTTGACGATTACAATACTTTATCTACATTGCGAAATAGAGAAGTAATAATTGAGAAAGTAATAAGGAAATAAGATTATTACATAGACTTAAAAAGAAACTATTAAAGATATTAATTATTAAAAACTATACCATTTTTCCTGTATGATAACTACTAACATTTATCGTTTGCAACAAAAATAAATTCTATAATGTAAAATCATCAAATAAGCAGTTCTTTCATTATAAATAATCTTATGTCACGGATGAGACCTTGAAGAGCATTAAATAATAAGCCCGTCTAGCTCATGCATTTGTTTTGTGGAAAAAGTGTCTATCAGTCACTAAGTGGTTGTTCATAGAATTTATTATTCAATTTTCAAATAATTTATAATTCTGAGCTTTTTAACATGTTTTATTAACTCGCTTTCTTGTTCTTTTTCTCAGTAAAAATTTTGCAAATAATTATAAATTAACTTGTGGATGAGTTAGAGATTTCAGTATTTAAACATAGCTCAGATTTGGAATGTCAAAACAATATTAACACTTAATAATATAAACAAATTCAAATATATTTAATAATGTAAAATTCCTGCCTGGGAAACGGGACAAGATAAAAATTAGTGTTAAATTAAGCATTTGAAAAATTTATTTAAAAAATAAATAATGTAATTGATAGTCATAAAATTTTTACTCGAATTTTACATGTGTTTCATGTTATTTACAGTCAAAATTTACTTAAAAGTGGGCATTTTATGTATAATCTGATATTGAATACGAAGCACTCAAAAAAATTGTCTTAATCTATTTTTTCTTTATATCTATTAATAATAAAGATGAATATGCCTTTATCTGTGTGTCTCTAAGCTATTTTTTAACACTCTTCAGACCCTTTGACCTCGCACTACTATGATAAGTACATAGGTCTTAAGAGGTGGATATGTGTAACTCAGAGCTATCGAAAAAAATGGAATTTTAATTAATTAAATATTAAACAAAGGTTTGACATTTTGGTGCAATAATATCTGAAAAAATTCTACAGCATATTTTTTTTTTTATATTATCTTTCAATTATTCAATTTTTTTCTCCTTTTTATCAATTTTTGAATATTATTTTAAATGGCAATGTATTTTCTTGTTTAAGTGAAACTTAAATGATTTTCGTTGTTGCTCTTAATATTTCATCGTTGATTCCTCTATATTGCTGAAATTCAAGACAAAAAGATTCAGATTTATTTTTCGTTGCTGAGAAAGCTTCAGTATAAACCTTGCTTTTAGCAAAATTTTTGAAATTTTATTGCTTCCATTACTAAGTTTTAACTTCAGAATCACGAAATGGCGAAAATATTGTGGTGTAGAATTAGTTTGTAAGCATTGTTTCCCTTTCCTGCGATGCAAATGAATATATAAAGCTGTAGACAAATATGTAAGAAAGACATTATGCAATGAACAGAATGTTGTAAGGCATCTAACATAGCATGTGTTATGTATAAAAACTGAAATTTAATTTTAAAATATTTAATTACATAGCTACAAGAAACACAATTAAGCCTAATTTAAAGTATATGATAATGAATGTATGATTGATGAATGAATGTAGAATGTAGTGATTGTAATTGTAGATGAGTGAATCTCTCGTAATGAATGATTAGCATACGAGTAAAACATCTCGTAAAAAATGATTTGCTTAGTCGCGATTTTTTGCAAAACAATTGGCGATGAGCCCTCTTGACATCACATACTGGAATAGATCAGTTTTGTGCAGAGTGCTTGCTGTAAAAGGACCCTTATATTCACAAGGAAATTTTGACTGAAGAGCGTTATCAAATGTGACTCTGAGGGGTTTGTGCAAGTATCTGTGGAGTTTTAACCGACTAGCTTGTGTCTCTAGTCATTGAATCTAGAAGTGAATGTCAACATTATTGATAGACTGGTGGAAGAATGTAGACAAGTATACTGAACAGCTAACTCATGGAATTAAATTCTTCGTCTCAGCAAAAAAAAAATCTCTGAGAAGATTTAGTTAGGAGAGGTGAAAATAATAGAAAAAAGCAACAATTTCTCAATGAAATAAAGGAAATACTGGAATTAGGTCGTATGTTTGGAAGTGTCATTCTAATAAGGCAAAAGCTATGTTTGCTACAAATTCTTTTAATGATGATGGTGTGTCACATTTTCGTAAAATTTTGAAGTGTGGCCAGAGAAAAATGTCTGTAGACAACTTTCTTTTTAAAAAAATGAATTATGAATTAAAACATATTATTAAAAATGTGTATTTTTTTAATGGAACGTATAATCCTATATTGCGTTGCTTTCTATGGAAAGAGGTATCTCGTTTAACGAAATTATAAGTAAATTTAAGGAATGACACATGTTCTTTAAGCGAGGTTCCATTAATCAGAACATTTGTCCTTTGGCAGATTTCCGGATATATAGAGGAATTTTTGTGAAGTCTTACTTTTGATTTCATGCTTTGTCGATCCTAAGAACTTATTTATATATTATTGCATTAAATAGCCGGCGTCCTGGCACAGGGGTAGCGTGTCTTAACCGTGATCTGGGCATGGTTGTGACTCTGCATTCTGTCTGTGAGGCGTGTGAATGGGCCCCCCTGTAAAAAGGTGTTGTGCAAGCGAATGTGTGTGTGTCAACTTCCTTTGAGCTACAAGTCAGACTTCTGCCCTCTGGGTGCTTAGGGGTCTTTACCCTCAGGAGCTACTGCACCCCCTTTTCAGTGGAAACACGGACACGACAAAAACAATTGCATTAAATTCAATTAATCTCTGAATTAAAACGTTTCCTTTATGCATTTTAATTTTAATCTATTTGTACCATATCACACACATATACAACTTAATTTAACTGGATAGCAGTCGTTCTTAGATGTGAAATTTCTATAGTAGCAATTACGTTATTTGTAAATAGATGGGGGAAAAAATGCGATCAAGTAAATGGAATTATATGAATAAAAAAAGTATTTAAAAGTAAAGAAAATAGAATTTAGAATATTTAAATGACAATTCTGCATATCAAATAATCTATTAAATGTTTATCTAGCTTAAGGAAAGAAAATTGTTTGAATCGAAATTTTGTTGTATAAACGTATCGATTGTGATGGGGGAGAAACGTGATGAGAGGCCGTGAGTTGTGATGAAAAGGATATTACAATACTAGCTAACATTTTTATACTGAAATTCGTACGTATTAGAAATTTGTTGCTGAGTTCCATTAATCAGATCTCCAATCTATCCTAAGAATTATGAAGGTAAGAAAAAAAAACAGTTTTTTCAAACTTAAAAGAAATTATCGAGTGAAAATTGCCCTGAAAAACTCCATAATTAATTACGAAAGATGGTAAATGCTGATAACAGATTTAGTCTACAGATTTTTTTCCATTCTATTTGTAAGAGGTAGTGATTTTGTGTTTCTTTATTGAATACAAACTGCCTTTGGTGTCCAGTCAGTTTGTCAATCTTAATACTCTTTAAAATGATCAATCAAATACTTTATGTAATGCCATTGTCAAATAAATACTTTATGTGACTTATCATTGTGAATTAAATACTTTATATAACGTCTTTTAATAGCTTCTTCAGCACAATATTATGAAAGTTCAAATTTTGATGGATAATTCACTCATACATTTATAAAGGTCCTAACCCCGTAATGTCCCTTTACGACATTACGAGGGCATTATAAATAATGTATATGTCTCTTTAATTATCTGTCAGCTTCCCCATAACTTTATTATTAAATTATAGTGGGGATGATTAAGCAGTAGTTAATATAAAAATTAGTTTTTACTAAAATTATTCATCTTTTCTTAATGTCAGTATTGTAAGCAGAGACCATCAGCATTTGAATCTTATGTGTATTACAGAATAATTTTATAATTTATCTAATATCTGAACCCTCCCTTTTATTGAATAGTGACTCATAAATCAGCCAGTTTTAAAGACTGACATAGTTAATTGATCTCTTTTTATTTAAAATATTGGTGCCTGAAAAACATCTTGTTAAATATGATTCACAGTGCAGAGGATCTAGATAAAAGCTAAAATTTCTTCATTTATTAAAACATTTTTAGACTCGCGTTACATACTGGGTAATTATTCGCTTCGTTTAGACCTTCTTTATAGATGTATTTCTATTATTAAAGTTTTACAAATTAGCCGTTGGGCCTTGAATCGAAAAGATCTATATTAAGCCACATTTGTCTTAAATAAGACTGAATTATTTAATTAATGATACTGTAAAAGTCATTAAAAAATTTACGTTTACTTTTCAGAAAAAAAAATTATTCAGACTTGTGCTGAAAGTTTCATTTTTATATGCTTAATTTGCAAAAAATTATTTATTTTTTAATTTGAATTTTTGTCGATCTGACGATAACTATTGATAAAAGATAATAATTTCCCCTTTCACTAGCAACACCCGCGCGTAGCTTATGTTTCATTTTGTTGAAAAACATAATTAAATTACTTTTTAAAATATTCATTAAAACTCGAAATTTAATTTTTTTGATTAAAACATTAGTATCATTAAAAAGATAATTTTTCAATCTTTAAAATGATGTAAAATTCAGTTTTGTACTATAATATTTTTGAAAGCTGTGGCTGAAGAACGTCGAAATTTCGCTTCATTTTTAATTACTTCAAATTCTAATTAATTATTCGAAAAAATCGCTCCGAGGCTCACATTCCTGAGCCTCAAGGTATACATGTGTCAAATTTGGTAGCTGTAAGTCCAACGATCTGGCCTGTAGAGTGCCAACACACACAAACACACATTGAGCTTTATTATATGAACTAGTCGTCTTTGCCGACTAGCTGCTTCCCCATGTGTAATGCTTTCTAATATTTTCAATTAAATACTTACGTACCTTGCTCTCTTTAAAACTTCTCAGCCAAATATATTTCAATTTCAAACCTGCTCGTGCAGGTTAAATTTTATTGTTTGGTTCGACATATATTGTTGAAAAAAATAATTAAAATTTTCCTTTAAAAAATTTGTTAAAAATAGAAGCTTAAGTTATATGTTAAAACAATGATACCATTAGAAAGATAATTTTTTTTATCTTTAATTTGATGCAAAAATCATATTTGTGCAGTAATATTTTCGGAAGTTATAGCTGGAAAATGCCAAAATTTCTCTTTATTTTTAATTAATTCAAATTCTAATTAAAAATTCGAAAAAATAGCTCCGAGGTGCACATTTCTGTTGTCCAAGTTATATACATGCCCAATTAGGTAGCTCTAGATGAAACGGTCTGAACTGTAGAAAACCAACACACACACACACATTGAGCTTTATTATCAGCATAGATATAGATAAATATAAGATTGAGGGAGATTCATTATCCAAAAAACGTCCTTCCGGCTTTTAATATGACATTAAATTCAAAGAAATTTTTGCTATATAATTCAAAACGAAATTTTTTTTCAATGTTACCAAGCTAGTCTTGTGTTATTAACATTATTTTGAATAATTTGTCTTTTTAAACTCTGAATTTGTTCAATGGTTGAAATAGTCTTAGATTATAATCCAATTATTATTTATTAGCGATACAATATCCATCTCTCAATCAATGATGAGTGGCATTGACTTCTGGTAACTAGTTTACCAGTAAACACTACAAGCAGATGCTTTAGTTCAGTTTCATATTAGTCTTAAAAAACAGCATAATAAAAATATGAATAACAAGGACTTCCTTCCTTTTAGTTCATTTCTTAAAAAGTGTATTCTATCTTCGAAATTGACAATAAATTGCTGTCAATAACGTCACGGAACAGTAACTTCTGTCCCGAAAAAGAACAAAAAATGTTAAAAACTTAATCATTTTTTTTTTTTTTTGTAATTTCTAAAGAGTTTATTTCTATGAACAATTTTTATAGTCGCTATGTTACAAGACAGCATAAAGATTTAAAAGAAGGAATTCATCTTGAGAAGAAAGGGAACTACTCAAAAACTGTATTTAGTTGATATATAAACAAACAATATGGCTGCGCCCATGCGGGTTATTTTCTATAATAGTGGTACATTTGTAAAAGGCATTTTAAAACTTGATGTTGGGAAACTTGCTCCTACAATTTTCGCAAATCCTTCTACAGTGTCATATAATGAACGCAGAATTTCTACTAAGAAGTTGCATTCATATCAATATTGTCAAGAAGTAGTTCGGTAGGTTGTAGAGAGAGAGAAAACATAATCCCTTGTTCTAAAACGGACTGTGTGTGTGTGTATATATATATATATAAGTGGGCTTTAGAATTATAAATCAATATGTTTTATAAATACTTATATACATATATTTTCTTTTAATCACTTTTAAATCGTTTGATGTTCCAAAGTGTTCTAAAATCACTCGAAGTGCTCTATTTTATTTTATTTACTATTAAAAAAAACTCACAGAAACAAAGCAAAAAATATTGAAATTTCTGCAAACTAAATACAAGTTGCCATAAAAATATTTTAATCTGAATATTAATACATTTCTATTTTTCTTTTACAGCTATAAAGTTTCTTTTTTCCCTCCTTTGTATATGCCATATAGTTTTTATTTTTATGGTATTGAAAAAAATTGGAACCATTCTCTCAGCAGAATAACATAGAATTGAATAGATTTATTTTTGAATGTTTTATTAATTAATTGGAATAAGCTTATATGAATAATGAATATGTTTTGTATTAATCTTCTTACCTATAAATGGTGCTTTAAGGTACTGCTTAGTAGTTTCTAACAAAAATTCTAAAATATTGTTATAGTATTTTCATTTTATGAAATTTTCGGATTTTTTTTCAAAATCCTGGGTTTTTTCTTATTTTTAGAAAAAAAAATTTAATATTTAGTTAATTATATTTATTTCTAGCTTCAAAAAATTGATAAATTATTGTTAAATTAGATTTTCTAGTGTTTGACCAGAACAAATGTATGAAAGTAAGAGAAATTTATAAGAAAAAGTGGAGAAATTTATTCACAAAAGCGAGTTGGTGCTAGTTATTATTTTAAATATTCCTTCATTGTCAAATTATTAATAGTTGTGAAATTTAATATTTATGCATAATCAATTATAAACTGTGTATTATTATGTTCATTAAATACAATAAAAATGGTGTTAAGTGAGTAGTTGCTAAATAAGATTTATTTATTCATTTTTATTTTTCTCTCATTAGATTATGCAATAGAATATATTTACACTCTGTTGACAATGTCAATATTTGATTTGATCATTTGTTCAATATATTATTAAATGAGATAATGTTAAAATATTTCATGTGTTGTTCCTCATATAATAAGGCATATTTTTTCCTTTTTGGTGTGCATTTTATTTTTAAAAAAATTATATATTCATAATCCTTTTATTCAAAGGAATTTTATCAAAAGTTTTTAACTGTAATTAATATTTTTTTTGTAATAATTAGTAAATTTTGATTTTCACTTATACATAAAATTTAACAGAGTCCAAGTATGTTTTTATAATAAAATGACTATAATAATTATTTTTTTAAAAATAATATTAAAATAATTATTGATAATATTTTTCCTTATAGTACTATACATGCTATATCCAGAAAAAAAAAAGGAACAACTTTGATATACACCCCCAAAAATTATGCGCCAAATCTGGCACTCCCTACGGACTTTTTAGGGTTGCTTTTTAGGTAGGATTAATTATTTGTGTTTCGCGAAAATCCATCTTGGCGAGAAAAAAAAGGCACCAAAGGCAGATATTTTGCTTGGTGAGAAAAAAAAATCGCCAAATTTCCAATTTGGGGGTGTATATCAAAGTTGTTCCAAAAAAAATTACATGCATTTGGATGATAGTTCATTGGCATATTAGTATTTAATATTTGAGACCTATATGTGATTGCCAATAAAAAGTTATCTCTAATTACCCTTTCTTATTGTATTTCCAAATGCAATTGGTAGAATCATTACTGATGAAAAAACAAAAGTAGTTAGCTACATGAATGGTTGAAAGAGAATCTTATTTTTGAATTTATTCCCTACTATAGAACAATTTTTATTTTCCAATTCTTTGAGAGAATATTTCAGATTTAGTCCAACTATATATTAAGAATATTTTTTTAACCATCAGAGAGAGATTTTATTAAATTTGTGTAATGATACTGGCATATTTTTCAAAATAATACTTAACTGGGTTTTTTTTTTCTCCACTCCTTAGGAAATATGATTATGAGAATTATTTATGCACATTGCTTTTGCCAGAACCAATTAAATCAGCTGCATTTGCTGTCAGAGCTTTTAATGTTGAAATTGCACAAGTGAGTACCTCTAAACTCTTATTATTTCTTTTTCTGGAACAAAAATATTAGCTGAAGCAATTATCATTAGATTTTATATAGTCCCAATATATAATTTAGCAGTTCCAAAAAGTTATATTATACCCAATAACTGATAGTAATCTAGGATATTAGTTACTTTAGACTTAGAAGCAATGTTACAAAAATTTGATTTCATAAATTTATTTTATTAGTAATAACTCATCATTATTGTCAATATCATATTTCTGCTTCTTCTGAAAGTAATATTTTTAACGTGATTGCACTTCTTCATACCATTTGGTTAATATAGCATTTATCAAATTGGCAGAGTGGCCTCTTTTTTAAAAAGTATTGAAATTGCATCTTGAGATTTAGTTTGTATTAAAAATGATCACTCCAAAATTCCTTTTAAAAAGTGTTAATTGCTTCAAGTGAAGTCTGAATTATAAAAAAAGCCAAATTTACGCAAAAGTATAGAAACTATTCCTTCTAATATATAGAGATTTGTAACTTCATTGTATAAAGTTATGCATTATCATGTTGTAATAACACTTGTTTTATTCTCAGTTCATTTTTTGCAAATGCCTTTGATGAAAATCTTTTTATATTTATACTCAGTTGAGGGGGGAAGAAAAAGAAAATAGCATGTAAAATTTAATACAATTTATATGAACATTTGTTGAGTCAATGGCAGATTTTGATATTTTGTAGCCTTAGAGTATGCACATTAAGAGAACTTTCTTTTAATAAACTGATAAGTTAAGCAACTAATTTTTTGTTTCGCATCTTTGTAAAAAATATCTATGCATACTTATTTTTTGTGATTTGTAATTGCACCACATTCACATTTGTATGCAATATTGTTTAAGCAGCTGCTTTGTGCCTATAATTGAGTCATTATAATGAAGCATATAGAAATCTGGTCAGTTAAGCTTCACAAAATCTTAATACTATCCTAAAATTTTATAATTTATTGAATTTGTAATTTTTTTGTTTATTTGGCAACTAGGGTAATGTTTCCACCTTCCTTGTTAATCCACCTTCTTGCAACTCCATCCCAGCCCAGTGGCTCTACACTAAAATTTTCATCTAAGTTGACCTAGATAGAAATTTGCCATTGTGTTGAATATAAATTATTCAATAAAGTGCATTTGCCTGGATGATTATTTATGAGTTAGAATATATTCCTGCACTACTGCCAAATCTTTAGATATTGTTTGGAAATAAATGTACTATTAATAAAATTTTTGTGAAAGTAAGATCTATATATTACTTATTCTATGTTATAATATTTAATTCATGTTCAAATTTTTTATTAGGTCAGAGATTCTGTATCCACTTCCACAATCGGAGAAATGAGAATGAAATTTTGGAAAGATGCCTTAGATAAAACATATAATGTAAATTTTAAATTAATATACAATTCTGTTAATTAAATTATTTTATCACCTTTTAATCAAAAAAAAAATTCAGATATACAATTCTTTATTTGTTTCAGAATAATCCTCCTGAACAACCTGTGATTCAAGAATTAGCCAAAGTTTGTATTATTCCAAAATTCTTGCTTTTTATTATTATTATTATTATTAAAGATTTTATATTAGTAAGATTCTAAGATCTAAGTAGTGATATCTTTTTATATTTGATTTAAATATATCTTAAGGAAGCAATTTTGCTAAATAACAGATATATAAATACTTTTTAGAAAAGAATTATTGCACAAAATTTTTATAAGATGAGAAAAATTTTAATTAATTGTTACATAGAATTATATATTTGCATATTTCTCTGCAGGTTAGTGGCTCATAAAATTGTTTCCTGTGAACTATTATGTAAATAATAAAATTATGTATAAGATAAACAATGAAACTTTGTCATTTTTTATATTATATGCTATCATTTAAAAATATGCATACTCACTTATAAAATTTTATAAAGGGATATTTCTGATGATTTTATTATTTTTTTTTCCTCTGGTTCTTGATAATTATAAATAACTTATTTTAAAAAAGAAACTAGTATACATTGAATAATCCCCAAGTAATAATGTGTACTTTTTTTAATATATAGTTTTTGCTTGCATCTAAATGTTATAAATTAAAAACCAAACATAAAAAGCAAATAAAATTTTGATGTAACAGCTTAAATTATTTATAATATATGGCATTTTATAATGGCATGTAATATTAAATATATTATACACAGCAATTTGTGAATGAATTTAGCTAATTTATAAATAAGTTTTTTCATCAATAAAAGTGTTTGGCAAATTTGTCATGGCATTTAGATATGCCAGCACCAATATTTATGTCAATTTAAAACTTGCCTTTTTTAATTATAGTTTTATATACAGGCATAATTTGCTGAAATTCAAAAAGAAAGCTTACTCAATCATAACATTGCCATTTTTTCATATTTTAATAAATTTTTCTGCATCTGAATGAATACTAATAGCACTGCTAATCCTTTGTAGAAATCAGGTGATCTGTAATTTTTAAACATCTTCATTTTGTAAGAAGGGGGAAAAGAAAAAACACCTCAATTTGAATATTGTGGTTAGTCAGAAATTTGTCTTTTTATTTATGTGATTAGTCAGATATCAATGTGTTTGTGAATAATTTGTACTAAAGAGGCTTTATGAAAACGATTGGTTTAGATAGTAAAAATTTGTTTTAATCTTTTTTTAATTTATTTATTATCAAACCAACAGCTTTGGCCCTTTGACTACAATTTATAAAAAAAAAAACTAGCTGGTACCCAGTGTGTTGCTGCCACAGAAGAAATAATTTGAGAAATATCGTTTGAAATTTAAAGCAACAGTCTTGTTTAATTAGGAATGGCAGAAAGAATAATATTTATTTTTCGTATTGGAAAGGATTACATTCTTTAAAATTGCGTGATATATAAAGGAGAAGCATAAATAATATTAATTCTATTTTTTTCCCCCATCTCCAGTGGAAACAAATAAGTGCCAGAAATAAGTATTCAAAGTTTCATGGCAATCAGATGAGCAAGTACGGCAGTGCATAAGAGACATACAGACAAACATTCATTTTTATTTATATAGACAAACATTATTCATTTTCTATAGAAATGATAAAGTGAAACAAATTTGTTTGAATTTTTTCTCAGATGATTTTTAAGGTGAAAGTTGTGATAATTCTCAGTATGATTCTTTATGATTTGTATTACTTCGGATTGTGATTTGTATTAATTCTCAGATGAACAAATCAAGTCCCAAAACTCTTTTTAAAAAGTTACTGAAACATTTACCATATATCTCAGCTGTGCTTTAGAATGTTATATTGATTTAATTTTGTTTTTTAGGATGAGTTTTTTTATGTAAATGAACACAAATTGATTTTAAATTCTAATCCAATTATTTTATTCTTTTTTTAAAAAATAATACTGCAAATGCATGTGATACAATTGAATGTATAATTTGTGTCATTTATGTGACTCATATAAATATCTTATGATATTTTCATAATTCTTAGAAATACACATTGATTTTGAAATTACCTTTAGTGTTTTATATACCTTTTGCATTATTATTTTAACTGCCGCATTATTTTGTTTCCTTAGGTTATTAATTATGCCAAACTATCAAAATCTTGGCTTCTTCGTCTAATAACTAGTCGTGTAAGTTGAAACTTATTTCTCTGTTTTGTAATTCAGTATATATTAATTGTGCTAAAAACATTTCATTTATTTCTGAGAATGGTTCCATATTATTTATTTTATTTTATTTGTTGGTTAGTTTGCTGTAAAAAATTGGTTGTAATTCTTATTGCAATTTGATACATTTGTATGTTGATTGTTACATATTGTAGATGTCAAATCAACTGCATAATTCAGATAGAGCAGAGGTGTCCAAACTACGGCCCGCGGGCCAAACCCGGCCCGCCAAGTGATTTTATCCGGCCCGCGGAGGGTTTTAAAACATAATGATGTTTTCGCCCAAACCTTTTCATTTTCATAAAGGTATATCGAAAAACTACGTGGCCAACAAAACGGAGTTGTTGTACTTGACCAAACACAAATGTCTATCGTGCTGCTAAGTTATAAGACTAAATAAAAAAGTATATTTCGGTAACTCAAACATAAAAGAAATTTTATACGCATGTAAATTTTGACGATAAGCAGTCTTATTGACTGAATGTAATTTTACGCATTTTCCGTGCTGCGACGAATTTAATAAAAGAATTGAAGAACAATTTCCAATTGCATTTGCAGTAAAGATCATCGCCGATTTAAAAGAAAATTTTCAAAAGCGATTTCTGATTTGGACATGAATTCAAAAGAAATTCGGCTGTTCCAAAATCCATTTGATTGCAACGTTGCTGAAATTTCAAGCCAGCTTCAAATAGAAATTATTGATTTTCAAGCAAATGAACAAATCAAGGACAAATACAAGGAAGGAAATTTAATAGATTTTTATAAATATTTGGATGCAAAAGAGTTTCCAAATTTGAAGAAATTTGCTCGTAAATTCATTTCAATGTTTGGGACTACTTATGTGTGCGAACAAACTTTTTCTCGAATGAAGTATCTCAAATCAAAATATAGAGTAAATTTATCTGATGATCATTTGCAGTCATTGCTTATGATTGGTGTAACAAATTTTGATCTCAACTATAAAGGCATTCTTCAACAACAACAAAAAAAAACAGTTTCATCATTTGCATTAGAAGTTGAATGAAAATATTTCAATTTATATAAAATAATTATATATTTATACTTTGTTTGTTTAGTATTTTGTATTTTCAAGTTACAATAAAATAGTATTAATTAATAGTATTTAATGCTTCTTTACTCATAATGATATTTTTCAATTTGTATATACATGTGGCCCGTATAATATGGATCTAATTTCGATCCGGCCCGTGCCGCGAAAAGTTTGGACACCTCTGAGATAGAGGAATGAGATTAAAGTCAACACATAAATCAAACAAAATTTTTCAATACTGAAATATTTTTAATTTGATTACTGTTAATGCTATTTTTGATAATTAAAACTAGAATTATTATTATTACTTAGTTTTTACTTATTTTATTTAATGTCAAAAAGTTTTTTTTATTTTATTTTAATGCATTTCACAACTACTTCACTACATAGCATCACAATCTTAAATTAATTTATGTTATGTTTTTTTAATAATTTAATTTTATGTAAAAAAATTCAACAAATCCCTCATTTATAATCTAAAATCAGGTATATTCTTTTAAACATTAACAGTTATATTTAACTATATAACATAGCTATTAATAGCTATATATATATATATTTCTTTTTAACAAAAGTTATTTTATAAGAAATAGTAAACATTTTATATTTTTAAATTTTCATTGTTAAAAAATGAACAAAAGTTAATTCTTTCATTGTCCTTAGCAAAGTATTTAACTTTTTCAATTCATGGATTGTATTTTCTGAAGTATTTAAAAGTAAACCTTAGAGTATGTAAACTATTTCAACCAATTAATTATAATTTGTTATGTTTATTTCTTCCAGGAAAGTCTCTTAACTGATAAACCATTTGTATCTGTGAAGGATCTTGAAAATTATTGTGACCAGGCTGTTGTATCAGTATATTATTTGATTTTACAAGCTTCAGGTAATAATAGGATTTGTATTGCTATCTTATTTAATTACTGATTGAATTATAATTCTCACATAATGCTCATTGTAGAATTTCTTATATTATTTCAATGTCTTATATAAATATCATTGTTTTCATTATCATCATAATTTCTTAGCATTTAGTGAATTTTGTATTTTTCTGTATAATTTTATAATTATTTTAGTGGGTATTTTTTCATCAGCAGAAATATTAAAAAAAAAATCTATAATCTTGCAGGAAAAGAAAGAAAAAAAAAAAAACTAAATTATGTTTTGAGCCTATAAACATAATCATAAATCCTTCATTGCTGAATAAATTAGTAAAAAATGTAAGGATTACATTTTTCACAGTGTATAAAAAAACAAGAAATAATTTCTTCTTTTTTACAAAGTTCATAAAGGTATCACATTAAAGATATTATTTGAAGATTTACAAAATCAAAGTAATACGTAAGGAAAAGGATAATTGAGTATTTGAAAGAATTTTTTCCTTCATTATATTATAAATATTATTTTTAAATTTTTTAGTAAAAATATCATTTATCAAAGTAATTATTGTTCAGATTTCTTCATCATGATAATCACTTTAAAAAGACTGTACTTTATTGAAAAATTGCCTATTCTTAATGTCAGTTTTCGATTCCATCGAGATGCATTTTTCTTTTTCTTATTTATTCATCAAGAATTCAAATTTAAAAATTAAAAAAAAACACTTCTCTATCAAAATTTTACTTTTGCTATTTGAAATAATAATATTTTATATTTGATTACAGTCACTTTTGCAAAATATATATTTAGATTTATGATATGTTGCTGCCATAGCAATAGATATAGAGATAATAGATAAGTGGATATTTCAAATGAAAAGTTTTTTAGACTTTTGAATTTAATAACTATAAAGGGGTATCTTAAATTTAAAAATTTATGATTTTTGAAAGTGTTTTATATCTTAAAAGTACTACATAGAAACTGAATACATATTTTAACTTTGAAACCATTAATAATATTTCATTTTGGAATTAATAAGGAAAATGATAAATAAACTGCAGTAAATACATGTTCTTGTGAGCTTGAGCAAAAGAATGTAGCAGTACATTGTTAAAAAGAAGTATATTGTATTGCTTAGGAATAATTATTTCCTTGTTTGATCATAATTATTTTGTATATATGTTACCGTGAAAGTCCGAAATCTGGAGAATGTCGACATTCTCTGGTGAATGTCAACATTCACGTAGTCGCTTGGTGTATGTCCGAAATATTTGCTAGATATCCTCATTTCTCACTTACACCGGCAAATGTCGACATCCACAATGCACTAATGGTGAATCTTGAATATGCGTTTCATCTCTCCGTATCCAGAGAGGAGAAATGCAGATTTGCAATTTCGCCTCTCTGTTGACCTTGTGTTCCAGCAAAACACAACGTGCTCTAGGCCGCACCTCTTTGTTGACGTTGCCTTCTGTTATCTCCTTTTCGAGCTCTTTAATCATCTTTTCAAATTCCACCAAAGCTTGTCTGTGATTGTCGACATATACCGGCGATGGTCCAAAAGTGCAAGAAATGTAATCAATTGTACGGTCTTTCACCAACGTTTTTGGTATGTGTTGACATTCACCAGCGAATGTCGACATTCTCCAATTTCGGTCTCTCACAGTAACATATATATATACGTATATATATATATACAGAGAAACCTCGTTACTACAATATTTTAGGGACCAAATAAATATATTGTTGTAGAGAGGCATATTGTTATATTGAGGGCCCTCATATTTTGAGCATTTAATAACAGTTTTTTTAATTATTATTAGTTTAAGGTGCATAACATACTACTTTTAAGTCTATATTTAGAAGAAATTAATTTGTAAAATACTAATAATAGTGGTTTAAATACTAAAAAAAAAATAAGATAAATTCAGAAAATAAGCACATAAATATTCACATACCTGAAAACACTTTTTATTGAAAATAATCCAATATTTTTGTTTGTTTATTCATTTTTTTAACTGTTAAGTTCACCAATACTGTATGCATTGAGTCTAGTGCACGAAAATGTTCTTCATTTGTCGACGGAAGGCTTGAAAAAAATGTCCGTAGAGAATTCACGGATTGAAGAGCTTCCTGGGATGACAATAAGGACTGCGATGGACCTGTATTATCATGATCATCATTGTTTCCTATCTCATCAGTAATTTCAGAGAGAATATCTTCATCAGTAACTGCTGCGAAAACCATAAGATCATCATCTGCTGTTAAATAGTCTTCTATACTAATTCCAAACTTTTTACCGCTTGTTTCCTCAAGTTGGGATACAGATTTTTTGATGTGCAAAACACATTCTTGATCATCTGAGAGATCATTGTCTATGGAATTTTCATCATTATCAGATTTCTTATCTTCCATAACACAAAGACCGGCCTTTTTCCAGCAATTCCGAATGGTTTTTTCTGTTACTTCCCACCAACTTCCAGCAATATTGTGACACGTTTCCTTGACATTTACAGCTTTGAAAGGTTCTTCTACTTTATTTTCAAAGTTTACAAGTATGGAGTCCACCAACCGTTTTCTGTAATATCCTTTGAAGCACTTAATTATGCCCATATCAAGTGGCTGTAAAATTGAAGTGCAATTGGCAGGGAAAAAAGCTATTTCGATATTTTGTAGCTTTGGAAATGACGTGTGAGCACCGCAGTTATCTATCAACAAAACGATTTTTTTCTTTCTCTTCTTCATTTCATTGTCTAACTTCTGTAACCATTCGGAAAAAAGTTTAGACGTCATCCAAGCCTTCTTATTTGCTTTATACTCCACGGGAAGACTTTTCACGTTCTTAAAGCACCTTGGCTTCAATGATTTACCAATGACGAGAGGTTGTATTCTATGCGTTCCTGTGCTATTTGTACACAGAAGAACAGTCAGTCTCTGCTTTGATTTCTTCCCTCCATAACACTTTTCACCCTTGAATGCCAATGTTCGATCGGGTAGGAGTTGGAAAAACAGCCCAGCTTCATCTGCATTATAAATGTCTTCTGGAGCATACTTTTCTAAGATTTCTTTCATCTTGTTTTGCCGCCATTCATTTGCATCGTTTATCGGGGCTGACTTTTTCTCTCCGTGAACTTCTTGGAAAGTTATTCCATGACGATCTCGAAAACGCATTAACCAACCATTGCTAGCTTTGAAAGTTTCGTTCCCTACCATTGCTGCAAATTTCCGTGCTTTTGCACATAATAAAGGTCCATTTATTGGGACATTTGTTGCTCTCATCTCTTGAAACCATTTTAAAACAGCAGCATCAATGTTTTCATTTGTCGCAACCTTCAGTCGTTTTCGCTTTGGGTTAATTTCATTTGAAGTTACAGCATCTTCGATTTGCTTTCTCTTCTTTAGGAAGGTTGCAACTGTAGATTGCGATAATCCATGTTTCTTAGCCGCATCAATCTGCTTCATTCCCTCATCAATATCATTGATAACTTTCAGTTTATCTCGAAAAGACAGTTGCTTTCGCCTAGCCATCTAAAGGCCTTATTACACGGCAAAATATTTTCGGCGCTTTCCCTCAGCAAACGATAAGGAAAGTGACCTCACTTGTGTGACATCACTTAAAAGTTTCACATGATTTGTTGAATTTCGTTCGCGGACAATATTTTCGATAACATTTTCGAACATGTTCGAATAAGTTGTCGATTATGAAACTTGCTTGACCGGTTTTTGAGGGTAGAAACGGAAAAGAGCTGGCGACCTTTCACCGTGTGATAAGGCCTTTAGGGAACAATATCGCTTGAAAGAAAGAAAAGTTTAAACCAAATGTTTCGCCTAGAGCTCAAAATCGTTAAAGACTATAAAACAACCTTTGAACTCACTTTTCAGTACGTCACTTAACAACACCCCGCCTCCATCTCCCTCTGTTCCTCTAATAAAGGGCACTTGTTCTGTGACAAGGTGAAAAGACAGGTCCAGATGTCCTTAAACCTTATCAGAATTCCAAAGCTTACTGGGAAATGAGACTAGGCATACATTTACACTTCACCCCCCCTCACCCACTCCAATTCCCAAAAGGGTGGTCTCCATCTGTTTTGAAATCTGAACAATAGCTATTTATTCAAGGATAAGTTGAATATCCACAATGAGTCTTAATAGACGGAAAAAATAACAAAAGAAAACGAAAAAAAAAAAGCGTTTGAAAATCAAAATATTACTATAAAGGGAGAAAATAATACTGAAATTTAGATTGAAAAAATCGTTTTACAGAGGTTTATTGTTCTAGAGAATATCGCAATATTGTGGGGAGATTAACATTAGTTTATATGCAAAATCGCTGGGACCACAAAACATTATTGTAGTAGAGGGAGTTATTGTTGTATCGGGTATCGTTGTAGCGAGAGTTTACTGTATATATATATATATATATAATTGTTGTTTTGAATTCAGGGACATCTGATGTGCATTGCGATCATGCAGCAAGTCACATTGGAAAATCACAGGGAATCTGCAATTTTTTAAGAGGAATTCCATTCAATGCATCAAGAGGTCGATTGTTCCTACCGCTAGAAATGATGAGCAAAGTAACTTCCTGAATTGAATATATTTCAAATAAATGTTTTAAAAAATTTGACATGCTCTTTTCTTTCTTATTTTATTTATTTATATTGCTGACTGGTGAAAAAACCTTTTTATTTCAATAAAAAATATTTAATCTTTCAGTTTAGTGAAATCAGTATTCAGTTTTTATTTCAAAATATTGCATGTTATTGATTACTTTAATTTTCTAGCATAAAATATCACAAGAGATGCTGTTTCATGCAGATCAGAAAAAGAAGCTACAAGATGCAATCTTTGAACTTTCAACAGTTGCACATCAGCATTTAAAATTAGTAAGTCACAATATTTAATATTATAGTCATGTGCATATTTTAATCACTAAATTTTAAAATTGTTTTGCTTGAAACAGAGCATTGTTTAAAGAAAGCATTACCAAATGGTGTGCATTAGGAATAGTTTTTAAAAAATTATTAAATAAGAAATAATTTGAATATTCACTGTTTAATATTTTTATTTTTTATTACTCTAAATTTTCATCTCCATATTATCATTAATGTAACCGATACTTTAGAAAATATAGTATGAAACCCTTTAAATCTTCCAATTATAGATGCAAAAAAAGGGCCAATAAGTTGGAAAAACTAATAAATAAAAATAACTTTTGAAAATATCCTAAGAACTTGTATATAGTAATGTACAATACATGTTTAAAAATAAATTTAAAATATATATATATTAAAGTATTATTATTTTTAGAATTGGGTGGTGCATCAATTGAATGATTTGCAACATAAATGAGAAAGGAAATGGCAATTCTTTTAAGCAATTTTTATTTCAGAAGAGTATCATACAATTCGGATTTGATAAACAGTAAATTTCTATTCTAACCAGTTTGTAGATTTAGTTTGTTATAGAAAAAGAAGAGATTATCATTTTGTAAGCATGTAAATATTAAGGTGTAACTGAATTGGCATTAATAACTCTGGATAATAAAGAAATTACTGTGTATTTTTCTTCAAAAATATTAAAATCCTTTTTTATATTTAGCATTTTATTTGTTTTAATGTATTTCACTGTGAAGAGAATACAATAATTCAATATAAAACTGGCAAGTAAAGTCTCAAATTGTACTGGAATCAATTTTTCAATCAATCATATACCTATCTGTAATAAAATAAAAAATAAAATATTCTTTCCCCATTTTCAATATTAATATTTTTCACCATTTGAACTATCAAATAAGAAACCATATATTAAATAGACAGCAGTTTAATTATAGAAAATTGAACTAATCTTAGATTATGATTAAAATCAGTTTAGCTTGCAGTTTTTTAGTGCAAATGTATTACTGAGTTAGAATAAAAGTTAAATTTCTTTAGTCAAAATTAAAGTTAATAGTCTAAAGTAAGTACAGTTCAACATTTGTGGTAACAATCTATAACAAAATTATTCAGGAACATGCTGTTTTTTGTTTGTTTTACGTTTAATAATCTATAATTTTACATATGATTAGATGTAAACATTGATTAAAGTAAATGGATGTAGTTTAAAAGCTATAGAATTATAGTAGAAGGTGTAGATGGAAATATAAATATCACAGTAAACGTGTCATTGAAATCATTTGAGTATAGATATTATGAATGAAAAAAGATTATTTTATCAGGATATGATAAACATTTAGTAGAGTCATGGTGTGCGGCATGTTAGATCCGTTTGCTCTCCTTGTATTAAATACCATTGTTTGATTGTATCTAAAATACAGATATGCATGTTCTAGATTTGCTATACAGCAAGGCCTTTTTTGTTTGCTTGTTTTTTCAAATCTTAAAATGCTCAACTTGTTCCATAGGCAAGAAAATTAAATGCAGATTTACCAAAGCAAGTGAAACGAATCTTCTTACCAGCAGTAAGTTTTATTATTATTATTATCTTTCACATTTTTTAATCGTTCATTTTTCCTTATTTTTTATAAATAAATTCTTATTTATAAAATGTCACCAATATATTGTAATTCTATATTTGCTCCTTAAAAACTTAATAAATTGCATGAAAATCATCAAGTCATACTTATGCATTACTTGTGAAATGAATTACACAAATTTAATTTTGAAACCTACTGTGCATCATTTATTAGCTACTTACATTTTTCTTTCACTATATATTGCAATGTTACAAATTATAGTTAGCTCTGGAATGTCATTCTCAGTTTTGAATGTTATGGGATTGTGACATCATATGAAAAAGCATTTTGCTTTCATTTTTAAACTAATAGTGTTTTATGTTAGGTTTTTTGTTGTTGTTGTTGTTAATGACAGTAAGAATATCTGATATGTTTTTCTGCATTTTGAATTCTTTCAAATATAATTTGAATGGACATGATTTATTCTAGAATCGGAGATTTATTTTGATTCAAAAATATGTATTTTTATTTAAAATATGTGATCAATTTTGATTTTCTTTATTATTTTATAAAATTTCACTTGAAAGCTTCTATTATTTGGCAATTCTGGAAATTACTTATTTCACTCATGTTAATTTCACAGTAGCGGGAAAATAATTTTATTTACCAAAATTATTAAAATTATTTTTTTATATATTTATTAAGAAAAAAAAAACTTATTTTCCTTCTGTGTTATAGGATCATATTTTTTCTTTATTCCTTTTAGGTTGCCACAGAAGCTTATCTGAAAACATTGGAAGAAACAGATTTCGATGTGTTCCATCCAAAAAATCAAAGAAGAAATAATTTATTAGCATTTCGTCTATGGCTACATAAATTGAGAAATACTTATTAGTCAATTATGTTAAAGAAAAAAAGGGTTAAAATGTAAACAGAAACTTGAATTTAGTTTTGAGCTTAGAATATTATTTCAGATTTTAACTTATTTGTAAATATTATTATATATATTTTTTAATAATTATTATACCGGTTAATAAAATTGTTATTTGTATCAATGTACTGTTTTAAATTCATGAATACCTAAATGTGGTGACATCTTAATAAGCCAGTAACTACCACTAAACATGGGTGGCCATTTTTGTATAGTGGATTAGTTACTGGCTTTCAAACCCGAACATCGCAGGTTCGATCCTTAGTGGAATTCAACCTACGTATTGGCACAATTCCGCCAACACCTACGCCAAACTAAACTTAATATTATCTGGTGTCATTTTTTTTTATGCTGAAATTAATTGGTAGAAATTTTGGGCATACATTACACTGATTAATAACACAACATTATTTTGCAATATATAGTTTTTTTTTTCTTTTTTAAATCTTACTATTATAAAGGTTTCTTTTTAAATTATTAATTTTTATTGAAATATCACTCTCGTTTATTTTTGGATGTAATTTTGATGATGGTCAGACATTAGGAAATAAACATACCAGCCAGTAATTTCATTTAAGTTATAGCTATCTGTAGAGGGTTACTTTATACTAACTTGATAATGCTCTACATTTAGTAAAAGTAGAATATTCAATAGCCTATCATAAAAAAAAAACCCACAACAACAATGAAACCTCCCCCCCCCCCCCACCAAAAACAAAATCCCATTTTGTTACCGGGAATTTAGGATTACAACAAAAAATAATTGGGTTATTTATTTGGCTACTTATGGCTACAGAGATTCATTTGATATGGTACCATATTTTAAATTTAGCCCTATAATTTTTTCAACTGTTGAAAGGGGGAAATATTTATGTTTAAAATCTGTTTTAGTATACCCTTTGTGTGTCAGCAATATGGTAACCTAAATAACTATTGGAACTTTGTTTCTAGGAACACTGTCACCGATTTTTTACTAATATTTTGTCTTCTATGTTACAAATTTGCTATTTTGGCTCTTGTCAGTGTTGATATTTTTGATGCTGTAAAAGGGGATTATGGCTATGAATAACTATTTTAATACTGAAGAATTTAAACTTTATTTCTATGAAATTTTATTAACTTTTCTTAAAATATATAAGTGGTTTGTGAACTGAAAAATTCAATAGACTCGGTAACAAACTATGATACTCTATTTTACACGAACAGGATGAAGTGTTTCGAGAGGAGACTTTACACTTTTGCATGCTCCTCCCGCCTCGTCTGCTACCTTTCATTGACTCAATACTCAACTGACTTCAATTCATCAGTCTTTTTCTATAATTTTAGCAGAATTTCTATATTATCCATGACAGGGTAAAGAAGTTTCTTGAAAGATCATCAAAACTGACACTGTAATTAAGTTATCACTTTCATGAAGGTTCTTGGATCTTCGATTTTGCTGCTGAAGTCTAGGTTCATTGAAGTCATAGCTATAGCTATCTGTAAAACTCTCCTTATCATGGAATTACCTCCCACCCAGAGGTACTGAAGCAGGAGAATGAAAAGTTTCCAGTATGATAGTTGGTTCTTGTTAGCTGGATTGGCTGCCCCATTCCTATGTCAATATGTACCTTATATGGGAGGGGTTGTGTCAAGACCGCTGTGACCCTGAGGATTCATCCTATGTTTGTGCCAATACTGTTAAGGCATCAACACATTTTCCCTCAGGGCATAGTCAATTGGGTTTATCATGGATATTAACTGTGATGGGAAATAACATTATAAATTTGTAACAATATCGAAGGGAGGGAACTTTAAATTATTTTTTATTTTAATAAAATTTGGAGTAAGCATCATCATTGCCTATTTTAATGGAGTCAATCCATGTGATATTACAATCACATTTTGAACATAGCAATGTGCGCCATCTAATATGTTTGGCTATGCTATTTTTCAGGTGTAGCATAACGTAACATTATAAACACCAAATGCAACAGGTTCGTAAATTTAATGGGATCTTAGAAGTATGAGATTTAAGCACGAGGTAGCACAGGACTCAAGTAAGTTACTATTTAGGATTTTACAATCATCAAGAAACTGGCTACCTTAAAAACTACATTAAACTGAATATTGATTACATTTAATTAAATCTCATATGTGTAACTTGTGTATGATTCAACAAAATATTTTTAAGATCATTATTTATGATAGTGACACCTTTTAAACTCGGATGACCCCTCTCAAACATCATTCCAGATGGTGCAGCATTTCAACACATTATTTATTTTTAATTTCGCATGTCAAGATGTAAATTTTTTTGGTAGAAATGCAATTATGCATCAAATGCAAGAACTATGCATCAAATTTCTTTTTCGAGTATAAAGAGTTAAAGCAATGTTATTTTAATAACTTTATATATTTCGTTTATTGTGTACATAATTTTTTCTGATGGGACAAAATCCTATGTGTGTAAATTTTCAGATTTTGGCTCCTTGGCAAAGATTTTGGTGATGTGAGTCTTGCGAATTTTTTGCTGTTATCTAAAAAACACTGAAATTTTCCGCGACTATATAAAAACATCATTGCAATCGAAGAACAAAAATAATTGCTATTATGCTTGCATTTAGTGAGAGTGGAACACTATCATTCAGTATTTCTGACCATGATGAAATTACTGAAGTTGACCGAGAATCTGAGCTAAATTACCGTTTAATGCCTTTTTGTTGTCTGTGTGAGTGAGCAAGTGTATTGCTGTTGCAGTTGATTAAAAATTAGATCATTTTCGCTTTATTAACTGTGAGTATTTGTAAATAATTTCTGTAATTAAACTTTCATTTTATGTATCTTAACTCCATTCAGTCTAGAAATGCATTCGAACCATATAATAGTGCCATTGAAAACTTTATTATTTAAATAATGCATTTCTAATCACACACTATCTTTTACAGAAAGAAATGCTATTTCACTTTATAGTTTCCAAATAAATTGTAGAATCCTTTTTTATCATTTAAAGTAGGAGGAAAATTATGCAATTAAATATTTGATAAAACAATAAAAAGGGATTAATTTTATAACAAAAATAGATTCAATTGCAGAAAATAATGCAATAAGCATGTGTGTTTGTGTGTTAAATGCTGAAAATTCAGTATAATATTTTGTTATAATTTAACTTGGTATGATTAAAAAGATATTTGGAAATGTAGAAATCTGCTTTGTGCGATAATATTTTCGGGATTAACGTATGAAAAGTTACAGTCTCGCTTAATTTTTAATTGGTAGGTAGAATTAATATTTCAAAACAAAATAGTTCCGAAACGCATTATTCTTCTTTAAAAAATATAATTGTGTCATGTTTGGTATTTCAAGATTTTTACATCATAAAAAGAAAAAGATTTTTTTTATTTTTGAAAAGAGATCTGATGACTTTTGGGTATGACCAGAGTTTAACCCACTGCTTGGCGCAATATTCAAAAATCTCCAACCATGGTCTTTTGCCTTATTTTTTCAAATCTAGTCATAGTCCTTAAAGGCGAAAGGTAATAAGGTTGCCTGACGAGTAAAACCAGTTTTGTCGCGTTATCGTCAACTTGGCAAAGAGGTGCGTTAAACTACAGTTCACTTGACTTTTGGTGTCATCATTTAAGAAAATCAAAAATATAAATTTCATTTTATTCATATTTTAAAAATCGTTATAGTATAAACTAAAATCAATTGAATGTTTCAGAAATATAAAATGAATACATTAACTTATTCCCTTAGTCTAATTTAAAATGTTTTTTAATTGTCGTTGTCACAAACAGATTAACGGACATTTTTCAAAAATCATCTTTCGAATTCAGCGAGATCTGAAAGATTGAGATTAATCGAAATCACAATTTCGAATTTTTCGACGGCTCTAATACTTTTTCTATCCTACGTATACGTGAGAGTAAAATGGTTCTGTTTGAAATTTTAGCCACTCTCTCTAAATTTCCAAAACAGGAAAAAAGTTTATCTGACTTATTTCTTAATAAATTGATTTGTTGTGAAAAGGAATACTATACAGGTATTACATGGATTGTTTAAGAGCTGTGTGTATTTTATTATTATTTCAGTTGTTATTATTATTTGAGTTATTGTATTTACAGTTAAACTTAATCCAAAAATGTGTTTTTCGGACTTTGGGAATTCTGAATTCTAAAAATTATTCAAAATCTCAAATTCGAATTTTTTGATAGTTTCAATGAGTTTTCTTTGTCATATAAAAGGAAATAAAAAATTTAGACCAATCTTCTTTAGAAAAAAACATTTTTCTAAACTTTATTTAAATGTATAACAAATTGCCTTCGACAATTTATGCATCTCGCCCATCCATCCAGTTTTCCCATCATATTAATAGTATTAATTTAATTATATCAACTGATCTTGTTGAAGTATATTTTATAAACTGTACTTATATATAAACACGGAGTTTAAAATTTGTAAGCAAAGTAGAAACATAGTGGTTAGTTGCATTTAGAAGGTAGTGAGATAAATTAACGAAATCAGTTTAGTTATTGAGTTTGAGGGCTTGACTCAAGATTTTATTCTGAGGCATCTCTCGAAATTGGAAACGATAGGGGACAGGCAACCATGGATGACGTTTATATATATCATTAGACTTAAAATAAAACAAAAATTGGCAAAATCGATTAAAATGGGGTTTATTCGATTTTTTTCTCTTACAGAATGTATAATAAAGTAAAATATCTTTATAATGAAAGGCTGGGAGACAACAAATAACTATTCATGATATATCTAGATAAAATGAACTTTCAGAAGAAACAAAAAATGTCGAAATCAGACCAATGGTCAAAGTTGAGAGATTTTATTTTATTTTTGATTTGACAAATATTTTAAATTCGATAAATAATTAAAACGCGATTTCATAAAAAATGCAATAAGCTAAGCAATATCTGATTTGATTATAGTTTTTTATCTAGAAACCAATATCAGATGTGCTTATTAATTTAGAGAATCGTTTAAAAAAATCATATGAAGTTTATAGTCATTCTCATATTTTCAGCTTTTTTTAAAGCATTTGAAAGCTTTGATATTTCTGTTGATTAATTTTAAAAAAGTATATTTCAGATAAATTATTAAATGATATAACTAACTGTTCGTTAGTTAAAAAATTGTATTAATAGATATCAAAAAAAGTTGTTTAAACTTGGCAATAACTTCATGCTAAAATATATTTTTGAAATATTGTCTAATGAATTTCAAATGATTCTACGATCACACAAAAGGTCTTCAAATGCAGGGTTAAAAGAAAATACCACGTATTCGAGCTCAATTTTTGAAATGAGAAAAAACTCTCATCTTAAAAATGTGTTATCACCGAAATATGTTTGAATTAGATTGGCAAAATAAATAACTATTTTTTTTTATTTGACACATAACTACTGTTCCTCTCAGGATCTAAGAATTAACACTTTCCGACGATTGTATTTTGCTAAGGACTAATATTCAGGAAGATTACTAGTTGTTATGTCTCCAGATTCCTTGAATAATCTCACCTTGCTTCTAAATGTAAACATCTCCTTTCATCTCTCAACAATTTTTTGACGAAATAAACGCCTCTTTATGCATGCTCAAAAGCGCGAAGGTTTTTCGAATCTGAGAATGAACAGAGCTTAAAGTCGACAATAAAAAGAAGTTTATGTAAAAGTAAATGAATCAAAACAATGATATGCATCAAATTAATGTTATTTTATTTTGCTTTATAATATCGTTATCAATGAACTATTTTATAAATTCTTTTGTGCATTATTGTGGAATTGATCTCAGAAAATTTTGTTCATTTTTTTAATGTAATTTTATTGGATCATTCAAAATGACTACCAGCACAATTAAAAAGAAGGATTCAACATTTAATCAATCTTTATTCCATCAGACTGTATCAAAATTCAAATAAAAATAAAAAATAAAATTTAATTAAAAATAAATTTACATTTATTCAGTATTTTTTGTTATTCTAAGCAAGATAAAAATAACACATTTGTTAGACTTAATTTTATCAAAATTATAATTCCTATAAATATAATTAAATAAAAGAAAGCAAATCCGATATGGTTAGACTCAAAATCGTTTTCTATTAATAATTTCAAAAATCAAGAAAATGGACCAGTACTTTATAGAGCCAAAAAGAGATTATTAAATCTAGAATTTCATATATTATGTGTGAGATTTTAAGATGATAAAATCTATATATTTATCAGTTTTAAGTAATATCAAATTTGTGTGTCATTTTCATTAATTTAATAGAGGAGAATTAATTTTAAATTCTTATTAGAATATTTAATCTAAAGCAGACGATTTTTTTCTTCTCGTTTTAGTTATTTGTTTTGAATCTGATTTAGTTACAATTCTTTTATTCATTTGAATAGAATTTATTATTTTATTTGCTGGTAATTTCAAAGTAAGAATTAATTTTATATTTTTGAGTTAATATATAATTGTTTTTGATAACAACTTTAAAGAAGATTGAGAATTCTGATCACCTTGCATAATATTATCATTTTTTTAAGTTTTAAAAAATTATTTCGTATGCTGTATTTGACTTTTAAAAAATGTCCCACGTCGTGACAATATAGAAAAGTTTTGCTTTCGTGCAAGACTGGTAATAGTAGAGTTTTTCTATATTTTTCTAACTATCACTAAGTTTATTTTATTCATCTATTTCATAGAATTCCAAACATGACGGCTCAACTAATGATGACACCAATGCAAGAAGTAAGTAAACATTTATTATTCAAAAAAAAAAAAAATTAAATTATTTATTTTTTGGATAAATTTTTTTATTCATTTTTAATGTAGCGTTAATGAATATTATATATGTATGTTTAATGTATATTATATATGCTTTATTCCATTTATATATTTATACCATAATGCGTCTTCATTTTACATTAATCCATGTGTTTATATCTGTTATTAAATTGAGTATTTTAAACGATTAAAATGATTGAAATTCGATAAATGTAAGTTGTTTTTTAATTATAGTCTGTTTGGTATTTTTTTTTACTGTAAAATTATTTGCCTATTTTACTTTTTTACTAAGGTGATGGATTTTCATTCAATGAAATTTGGTTCTATTTTAAAAGGAATGTAAAATAAATGTACAAATATTTTGTTTATCCGAACTAGAGTTTCAATGACTTAAAAATTTCCCCTCTTAATATCAACAGTAAAATATTTCATTCTATAGGATTTGAAATATTAATAAAACTTTTACTTGTTATAATATATAACAAATGTAAAGTGGGTTTTTTTTTTTTTTTTTGCATTTACTTCCAATTTATATAACTATTATTAAGTAAGCTAATTTGCGCTGAAATGGTTGCGCTTTTAATAAAAAGCTATTTTGCTCTTTTTTTTTTTTTTTTTTTTTTTTGTTCGGTACTTTTGTCGTTTGTCTTTTATAGCTGTTTTCTCGATCATTGAATTTATTATGCACCTATAGTTAAGAGTTTAGTTTTAAATGCAGATAAATTTTTTGACCGTATATAGGAAAACTGCTTTACAAATGAATTGTGTAATACACGTATCAATGCATCGTAGAAATACAGAACAGTTTTGAAAATTTCAAAAATGTTTTAAGCACAAAGTTAGTAAATGGAATATCTATGATTGCTATTTATAATTAAATTCTTTTAAAAGTGAAAATTGTTTTCGAATACAATTTGATTATTTTCAGAGCTATTTAATTATGTGTAATAATACATTGCGTATCTTCTGATACTCATATTATCAATCTAAATCATCATGAAATGTTACATTTATTTTTAACTTTACATACGCCAACGATGAGTAGGCGGCTTATTTTTGATAGGAAAATCAGCGTTGAAAGGGAAAAGATTGCTAAATGTGATTTAGAAATCTTTCCCCTTTTCTAACCTACCAAAAACGACCCACTTGATACCAATTATTCTTAGATTAATCTACGAGCTCATCAAAATCAGTTTATATACGACAATAAGGATATTTATGAACATTGTAACTTTTTAGATCGAAGAAAAGGGCAAAGGGCATTTTTCTAAACTCTGGAAAAAATGTAATTTTATTTATTTTTCATTTTTATTAAATGAAAAATAAATAAAGTTACATTTTTTAGATGAATATTTGCAAAAGTAATGACAGTGTTTAATTCTTGACATTGTTAATGCAATATGGCGCTTTTTGTCTTTTATAATACAATGAAAAACTCTGATTTTAGGTAACCTTTCTATCCATTAGATTAAGAAGATGTTAAAAGTTCTCCAATATTACTGATAAGACGACAGTCCCTATTTCATTTTTTAAGTTATTGCATTTTTGAATTATCGTTTTTATGTATTCACAGATATAAAAACGACCAGACATCAACCCTTGACTGAATGGTTTTAAATTTTTACATTGAATTATCAATCTAATGATAAGTCAATATGACTAGATCTAACTATTTGTATTTTTGAATTATCGTGTTCACATGGATATAGCTTGACGAAAAGGCACACTTCCCATGGATTAATTTCGAAAAACATTTAGTAAAAATCTGAACATTTGAGAAAAAAGCCACCGAATATCATGCCTAAAATTCGTTCGTTTTGTAGTTATCATAATAGACAAATATAATCTCAAAAGATATCTCTTTTAGACTGACCTGTTTTGAAGATTATAGTTTTTATTTTGTACATGGAAAAGCAAAAAGTTGCGTTGCTACGATCATTTTACATTTTCTTTTATTTGCAAATTTTATAAAAGATAGATCATAATTTGTTATTCGTACTAATTCACTTCTATTTATTCAGTATTTAGATATTAGAATATTTATTTATTATTGAAAATAATATTTTTTTTGACCTAACATCTGATTTTATCAATTCAATCTAAATTAGTTTTATAAATGCATAATTGAAACTAAAAATTTTCAAAATTCTTAGAAAATAAAATAATTTTTTTAGAATATCATTTTTTTTTTAACATTTGTTTCAGTGGAAGACTATATTTCCTGATTTCATTACATTAGAAGGCTCTTGCTTATTTATTAAAAAACTTATAGCTGTTTCATTATCAGCTGTAACATATATAAGAGGAATTTTTCCAGAAAAAGCATACGGTGAAAGAAATTTGTATGGTAAGATTTAAAAATATATTGTATAGTAAAAGGATATATGCTTAAAATCTTTTTTTAAAAATTTAAACTATAATATGCTTATAATAAAAGTATATTGTTATTTTTTAGTTATTTTATTTTATAATGGTGTTACTGATTGATTAGCTTTTGATGAAATATTTATAATAAATAAGAAAACAATAATAAGTGAAAAGAAATTTAACTTTATAGGTTTAAGGCTTAAACTTTTAACCGAAGACTCAGGAATGAAATCTGTCACAAAATTCATCAATCTCATCAGAGGTTGTTACGATGCTGTGGAAAAAAAATATGTAAGTTCTTAAAATGATGGAATTTCATAAACATTTGAAACGAATTTATTGATTTATTGAGAATATCAAATAGATTTTTAAAAATATAAAGATTCAATAATTATCAATCTTTAAAACTATATATTCGATCGACTTTCCGTCACGAAATATTTTTAATAAGCATGAAATTTCGATCGTTTGGAAAAGTCATTCATTGTATTTTTAAATTTATCTTTTTAATTTATTTAATACAGTATATGAAATAAATAATGCAAAGCTGCTGTTCAATGGAAGAATTTTTTCTTATTCTAACCATTTTTTTAAAAAAAGGTTAACATTAAAGAATGTGAAAGAACTGAAAGTATGCGACAACGTTTAAACTATTTCGGTCGTCTTAGGGAATAAGTAATTAATCTTCATAAACATGTATCAAACGTACTTTTTTTATTTGGGTTTTTTTTTTTTTTGTTATATTTTAATAGCTTTTCTTTTTAAATAGACGGGGAAAAAACGCTTTTAACCATTCAACATCAAAAAAATTGTAAAAGTTTACATTTTGTACAGTTTTTTTTATCCTAAGATAATATTCCATGAAATATGGTTTACATTCCAAATTTTAGGTTTTAAAAAAGGTCCAATCTTCTCTATCAAATCTAACCTTAATTTTCAAGTTTTAATTGTTACTATTTTAGAAGAATTTGAAATTTCATAGTTTCAAGCCATTTAGAATGGAGGAAACTTTGTTTTAATTCGTACTCTAGTTAAATCTTCGTTATAAATTATGTTTTATTCTCAACAAAATGAGCTTTCCTTTTTATTTAAAATATCCCAAGAATATTTCTCTGAATATGAGATCTATACAAAAATATAAAATTCGTTATTCATCAGAATATTTATTGACTTAATTACATAAAACATAATTATTTACTTTATATAGGTTTTTTTTTTTATTATTAGTTGTGTGTTCTCACGGTTCTGAAATTAAGTATGAAGTTTTGATTAACGTGTATATAATTGTGGATATTAAATCATACTTTCCTTAAACAGTAGAATTATTGAATTAAGAATGGAGATATTCTAAGAGTAACAGAAATTTTTTTGTTGCATCTATTTTCATAAAAATACCATATTTTATATTTAATTTATTTCATACACACACTGCCAATTGCATTTCTCTGTGCTTAGTTTGCAGTGAGAATTAACTTAATCGTTTAATTTGAGCTATTGCCAGTGTGATGATAAGACATTGATAAAAGATAATCTTTTCTTTCATGCAAATATAACTTTCCCTTACAGGTTAAATTTTATTTTCATTGCTTGTGAAATACATTATTTAAATACAACATTAAAACATTTTCTAAAATTGATTTAAAGTAGGACTTTTAATCTACATGTTAAAAAAAATTAGTATTATTGATAAGATACACACATACACGTATATATATATATTCAATTTCTACTATTAGTTCACATTCTCCCTTTATATATCTTTTTCAAATTTTCTATCACTAATAAAATACTTTTTATTCATCCACTCAAATTCAAATACCTTTTTCTAAACTTGCAACCGAACTTAATATCAATACAGTTATTTTTTTCAAATATTAATTAATGAAAATTTTCCAATAATTTCTGTCAGGCTGCCGAATCCGTCAGCAAACTCTGAGATTATTAACGCCACACCCGATCATTAATAATATAACATATTTTTAGAATGTAAAAACCACTTCTGTACTGTAATATCTTAGGAAAATACCTTGGGAAAACGCAGAATTTCCTCTTAATTTTTGTATAATTTAAAAATAATCTATATCTATCTATACTTATAATAAAGCTCAATGTATGTGTGTGTGTGTGTGTTGGCGCTCTACAGGTCAGACCGTTGGACCTACAGCTACCAAATTTCGTAGATGTGCTACCAGAAATGTGCACCTCGGAGCCTTTTTTTCGAATTTTTAATTAGAATTAGAATTAATTAAAATTGAAGCAAAATTTCGATGTTTTCCTGCTATAACTTCCGAAAATATTGCACAAACATGATTTTTATATCAATTTAAAGATTAAAAAAATTAGCTCTCTATCGGTATCAGTTTTTTTAATTTATAACGTAAACTTCTATTTTTAAAGAAATATTTTAACCATGTTTTTATCACGTGACTGGATAAAATAAAAGAATGCCGGAAGTTCGAATTAAAAAAAATTATCATCACAAAATAAATCTAAAGAAAAGCTACTTTTAACACGTGACTGGATAAAATAAAAGAAATATAAAATGTGATATTTTCTGAAAAAATAAATGCAAAGCAAAGGTTTCTATGATCGTTTGCAATATCTAAATAATTAATTCAATAAATCTTCTTTACGGTAAACCTGATTGAATTTAGACAGGATATGCATTGGAATCCCGACTTAATGGCATATTTCTATTAGGGTTTGCAATATCTGTATCATTAATTCAATATTTTTTGTTCATTATAAAATGTGATAGTTTCTAAAAAAATAAATAAAGCTAAGGTTTCTATAAAATCTGCTAGAGCATGTCAAAGAGAAAAAATTAGGTTTTATGACCGTGTTGCCATCATTTTGACGGAAGTTCAAATTAAAAATAAAAAAAACTATCATCGCAAATTAAATCTGAAGAAATGCAACTTTTAGCACGTGACTGAATAAAATAAATATAAAATATGATATTTTCTTTTAAAAATGCAAGGCAAAGGATTCTATGATCGCTTGCAATATTTAAATCATTAATTCAATAAATTGTCTTTATTTATACAGGATTGAATTCATACAGGATATGCATTCAAATTTCTTTCCAATGGCTAATTTGTAAAATATTATTAATAGGCATATATGTTGTTTTTACTATTAATTTTATCTAAATGAAGTAAATAATTACCTTTTATGTAGTTTGAGTCAAACAATGCATTTATGAATAATGAGTTTTAGATTTCTTCATACTTTGCTCTGTGAGCCATATTTTACGAAATATTTTTATTAATATTTTAAATAAAAATTGCTACATCAATCAGTCTTCTAAATCAATAATTAAAACTTACTGATTTATAAAATTAAAGAATATTATTAGGAAAACGTGTTCTTTTAGAACTTTCCGTCCATCACCTTAAAGAAAATATTAATTTCAGGTCAATCAATGCCCGGAATTACTTCAAAGCTAATGAATATGAGATTTAATTGAAAATTTTAGAACGCATCACTCATGGCGAACCAGCTGGTCGCCAAAGGCGGCTAGTAATAATAATAATAATAAACCGCGCTATTTCCATTTTCTAAAGCATATAAGTGTCAAGTAGCTCAAAGTAAAAAAATTTTGTCTTTAAAGCGCGAACACACTTACACAAAAAGATTATAATAAATAAAAATAGCTCTCCATCTGGCTTGTTTGAATTAATGGTCGCTAAAATTTTTTATTAAATATTTTATGTAGCTTGATATTTTTAAACTTTAAATTTTGATAGATATACAATTCATACTTAGGAAATTTAAGTTATTCTGTCTATTCTACTAAGCATATCTCTTATTTTTGTAAACTCCCCGGACATTCCTTTAAATTTTACTCCTTAGTATTATCATTCGTGATGTATTTAGTATTCATTCAGAATTCTTATAATTCAATATTTGTACTTAAAATTTTTTTAATCAATTAAATATAGAAAAATATTTCTACTGTAAAAATTTTGATATCATTGAAAAAATAATTTTTTTAATTTTAAGGATGATGTACATGTAATAAAAATCACGTATTCTGTTATATTTCTAGATCAAATGGTCTGACCTGTAGAGTCCCAACACACACACACATACATAAATGTACACACATTCATCCTTATTATAAAATATTCAATTTCTTAAACAGTAAAATCAATCAAATTATTAAAACTGAAATATAAAGCTTTTGGGTCCATCAATAAGTGCATTCTTTTTTGCTGTTTATTAATCTACTTTCCTTTTTATCAGATTATATTATTTCTTTGAATTTATATTTTTAAACTAAAAAACGAATTACAGAATCTTTAATTCCTCTTTTTTGTCCTTTATTTTTTACTTGAGAAATTTTATATAAAAATAAAATTATATATTATAATTATATTTTAAATATACTTTTCATAAGATAGAATGTTTCCTGGAATTTCATTTTAACTTTGTTACTCTGAATTGTTTTATGGATACTTTGGATAATTAAATTCTCTAATTAAAATGCCTATCAAGTTTTAAACAAATGTAATTTTATGATAATCAGATTTTTTTTTAAATGATTTCTTTTAAGATTAAATTCTATTTCAAAGATAAATAAAGAAATTGTTTCTTTTATTTTCAGCTACAACAACTAAGTGTTGGGGTAAGAAAAATTTTTGCCTCCTTTCTAAATATTTAAAAACTTTTCACAAATTAAAATAATTTCTTTTTTTTTTTTTTCTTTTGAGAAAGAGAGAGTACAGCTAAATGACACTATTGATTTTCTATGCTCAGTTTACTTTAAATATTTGTATTTCATGATAGTAAAAATCTAAAGAATTGTATTGTTTCTATTTACTCTAATTCCAAATATAAGCAGCATACTTCGTTATATTATTATTAATATATCTATAATTTGGAAGAGATTTACAATGTATTTTCATATTTGTTCAGTATTTTTTTTTTTTTTTAAATGTAAAAACTTAAAAAACATTTTTTAACCAGAGTTTTTTAAAAAGATCTGGAATAAAAATCATTTTAGAAAAACTTTACAAATTTCACAACTCTTCTAGAATATTTAAATTACTTAAAAAAAAAATAAAGCTTTATCAACTTTCATTATAAAACAAACATTTTAAATTAAAGAGATTAAAATTTACTCACGAGCATATGAAAAAGTAAATTAAAAAGCATTATAGTGAAATATAGTCATTAGATTAATATTGAGATTTTTTTTAAATTCATGATTAGATAAAATAAGTTTTGGGAAATTCATACTTAAACTGTTTTTAAAGAAATATTGAAAATAAAACCTTTTTTATTTTTCAGATTTGTCTTAACAAAGAAAATCGTAATGTAAGTAATGTAACTTTTCAAAATAAATTCATCATTTTAGTGATAGTAATAAATCATAAAATTCAATTACATTTAAATTACAGGAAGTTATAGAAGCATATAATTTGGTATTTTCATATAAAGACGATGAATGCTCAGTAACATAGTAAGTTTTTATGTTTTCATTCATTAGTAGTAGTATTTTTTTAAACAAATCTTTTAAAAAACAATTGCATTTTGACTTTTACTTCATTGTTTAAAAAAAAAAAAACATTTTCTTAACTATCAGGTAACCCCATTCCTTTCTAATGTTACTGGAAATGAAAATACAATTTATTAAGAAAACAGATTAAAGTGAAGATAAAAAAAATTGCATTAAGTTAATAGTTTTTTTTTTTTATTTATTACCATTACATTATACATTCAAAGAATTAGAGCAATCAATATATTGATTTTCAGACATTTGCAATTTATTAGGAAATTTTTTAATTAAACAAAGATTTAAAATTTATAAAAGGGAAATAATTATTCTTTAAATATAAAAAAGATGAATTTTTGAATAAATAGTTACATGTTACCTATTTTTATCTGTTGTTTTAAGTTTTTAAATTTATTTCAGAAAGTTGTAAAATGTTTTCTGTTAAAGTAATTTCTAGCAACATATTAAAAAATAAATAATAAAAATATGGATTTGGAAAATTATAATAAAAGTTATTTATTTGTTAAAATCATTCTTAAAAAGTTGATATTGAAATTAAATCATAATTAATTTGTACCAGCATTTTAATACAATTATCTTTTTAATAAAATATTCATTTTTATGATGGTTTTTTTTTTTATTTTTTAGCCAAAACAAAACAAGTAGTTTCTCTCCAAATTTAAATGACCCTACAGTTGAAGCTTCTTTATTGATGTTAAGAAATATTTCTGCTATAAATAATATTCTTGGAGAATTACCCAAAAATGCTTATCTGTCATTGAAACTATTATATTATGATGATGGTGAGTAATGAAACTTGTTTAAACTAGCTAAATTTTTTTTATGTAATTCATAAAAAATGGTGCTAAATTGCTAATATAATTATAACACGTAGTTAAATAAAGCTGAGTTCTATTTGATTATAAAATATAATATTATTTTTATTAATTTATTACACAGGCCTGTGCTGTTATTATGTTCAGTCATGAGACAAACACCTTTTCAAAAACTTTAAATGGTAGGGAGGATTTCCCTTCATAAAAACTAAATTTAACTTTTAATTATATGAATGATGATGGCGAAATTAAAATATTTCTTCAATAAGCAGATTGTCACAATTGCCTGCCTGAAAAAGAAAATTTTCGTTCGAACATTTTTAAATATGAAATCACTTGATGCAGATCTGTACATGAAGGCAGACGCGATGATCGAAAAATTGCTTATTCCTTATTTTGCATCTACTATTATCTATAACAATCATCATTATTTAAACAATATTTGTTTTTATTCCTTTGCAATATTTTTTAGCGAATGTTTTTAAAAAATGCTTCGATCCTCAAGAGCTTTAAAATTATTTTCCTCCTCAATTAATTATCTTTGTATTGTGCGTGTGTTTAAAGCATGCTGTGGCAGTTTCTATTATGGTGTTGCGCGAATGTGGAGATTGAATTCCGCCAAAGATCGAACTCGCAACCTTGCGATTTGCAGCAGCGTAACATATCCGCTAGACAAAAGTGATCACCAATGTTCAGTTGCTATTACTGGCTTATTAAGCTATTCCCACAATACTCCCCCCACCATTGAGTATGCTCAGAGACGAACGAGTTTTGATAGCCCCAAGCGTTATGGCGAGCGAGGAGCGTGTTTCGGTAGCGCAAAGAGTTTTGGCGAGCAAAGGGTGTGTTTAATGCACGCCTTTGCTTGCCATGCATACATAATATTAATGTATTATAAATCTTCACTAAATATGTTTATGTGTAAGTTTTTTTAAAGAATTAAATGTTTACATATTCAAAAAATTTATTAAAACATAATTTTAAAAAATCTTTTACATTATTTTAATGTCAGCAAAATTTCATTTAAAGTGTTAACTATAAGTTATTTGCACCATCGGCACTGCACAAAAGCGCTTATTAGACATTTATTTGCACAATAGCTCTAATTAGACTTGACCCGGTCCTGTATGATATAAACTTCTAAAGTATATCATAATTCTGACTAGAAACATAGTCTATCTCAAATTAGGTGATGCTAACAATGTTTTTCACAAAATATATGCTGAACAATTCAAGTCTTTGTCAGTGGAAGAGAAGCATTAGGATTTTTTTAAAATTTTATTTGCAATAATAAGTTTTGCCATCATAGTTATCAACTCATTACAAAAACAGTATATGAATTTTCATCATTCATAGCATTTTTAAATAGGAAATCTAAAAATTATTCAATGCAAACTAACTTTTAGTAAATTTAGCCTTTTTACATACAAATATTTAAAAGTACATATTCATTATGCAAGAAAAAGTTGATAATCAGTATAAAGAATATGATTATATCATATTAAAATTTTTCAAAATTATACATTTGACTGTTTTAATATAGTGACACCTGATGATTATGAACCACCAGGTTTTGAACCATCAACACATGCAAAATTTAGTTTTCCAACAAAAACAATGAATATTGCATTAGGAAAAGTAAATACCAAAATACATGGGTAAGTTCATATTTTAAACATTTTTTAAAAAATTCAAATAAAAGCAAATATTAATGCAAATCTCTTTCACAAATTGAATTTACTAGTCAAAAGTAACATACTTCCAACAATTCTTAAGTTCAAAAGTTTTTTCAAATTTTTTTTTGAAGATTACAGTTGTTAAATGGTAATTAATTAGAGAAGTAAAAAAAAAATGTTTTAATTTAAGTTTTTTAAAAATGATAATCAAGAACTTATCTAAAATTTATATTTTTTAGTTTCAAATTTCTTTTGAAAACAACTGTGAACAAACCGCCATCATCACAAAATAATACTGAAGATCCCTTGTCATTATTACCAGAGTCTCAGACGTCATATACAGATGAAGCTATTCACGATAATGTATTTATAAAAATTTTCTTAATAAAAGTAGATATTTTAATATAAATAAAAAATAACTCTTCATTTGATTATAAATATTTTCTAGCAAAAATAATTAATGAAAAAAAATCTGAATTTTTTTTTTACTTCTGACAGTTTTAATATATATAAAATTATAGCTAAGAAGATTAAGAAATTTTTATTACTGTTGGATAAAATTAAGAGAAAGAAGTAAAGCTTAAATTGTATGTGCTAAACGATGATTAAAATTAATTTTGATATATATATATGTATATGTATATAAGAGAATTTATCATGTGTTTCAAATGATTAATCCCACATTTAAAAAAAAATTTGTAAATGATAATGATTCCACCAGTTTTGCAACAATTGTTTTTTAAGAGGTATGGCAATCTTTGACAGAAATATAAACTTGTTGTTTTGGAACTTACAAAACTTCAGACCCAGCTTCACTGAGTTTCTTTATTTCCCACTTCATTTTTCTAAAAATGCACTGACTAGTGCAAAATTATAATATGCTTTAGTGATCTACAGAATATATGCTCTCAAATCAGCAGTCTAAGTTTATCAAACATGCTCAATTGAATTAAAATCTATTAAGCTAATCAATCCATTCAGTAATAATTGTTGCCAAGAATCCAGGCATTATAAATGCTCATTACAAGTCAGCAATGCAGTATTAGTCAAAAGTTCGAGTAAATAACACTTCAGAAAAATTTTATAGGAGATTTCAAAGCCTACGATTCAACTATATTTAGCTGATTACAGAATCCACTTTGAGTTTCTCTAGCTTGATATGGCTACTTTTATTGACACCATCTTAAATCACGAAACTGTTTCCATGAAGCTGGATCTTTCATTAACAAAGAAAATCCAGCATTTCTTGGTATGTTTGAACTTATCAGTAAATATCTCTTAATTGTTTTGAGTGGGATGATGACAGCACTTTAAATAAGAGCTTTTTAAAAGATGTAGTAAAGAAAACTCACACACAAAATCATTGGT
The DNA here is from genome assembly GCA_026543055.1 of Argiope trifasciata. Lineage (NCBI taxonomy): Eukaryota > Metazoa > Arthropoda > Arachnida > Araneae > Araneidae > Argiope > Argiope trifasciata. Next base: position 347,864 of record JAPMOQ010018123.1, read on the forward strand.
TTCATTTGCATAATGTCCAGTTTCATGAAATATTTTGACTACTTTAAAAATATGCAAACAATTTTTTTTTTTGCTATTTGCTACAAGAGTTGCTACAGTCACATCATGATTTCTTTTAGTCAATATTGAGAAAGAATTACTCTTAACCCTGTAGTTACTATTGATTCACTAAAAGTAGATTCACATTCTTGATATGGCATTTAGAAGGGTATTTAAACATTGAAATATCTCTGTTTATATGTAGTTTCCCTTAAGTGAACACATTAATTTCCACTTTTGCATGTTATTTAAATTTTTAATTCTTTTGAATAATAATAAATACTGACAAAATTCAAGAACCAAACTAAATTTAACCAATAATCTATGACCATATATCAATATACCTCTATTGTACAACATATCAGTGATATATTTCATAAGCTATCTACACAAAACTTATATCTTGCTACAGATAATTGACAAAAATGATTATGCTGTAGAAAACTGTTTCAAAATTTGAATCAGTAAGCTTTAATTTTTTTTCTCCTCCCCACCTCCCATTCAGATTATCTTTCTTTAATTTTGATAAACACAGTAGCATGATAATCTTGTTATTTATGAACAATTATTTGATAAGCTCAAAATAAAATTTGATGCTACAATAAAATGAAATTTATAAATTCATTTCTGATTTTTCAAGCCTATGGTTTCTTTCTTTTATCATAGGTATCAAATGAAGAATTATTTAATTCGGAAAATTTGACAGATGAATCCCCATTAAGTAAGATATTCAAAATGGATCTATTTAAAATAAGAATATTTTTCAAGCTTTTTGCGGCAGTTGCTTGTATAAAAAAATCAAATCAAGATATTTCATAAGAAGATATACTTTCATATATATATTATCAAAGATGTGTAATAATATCTTTTTATTATTTTACTTTTTTAACAGGAAATATAATCAAAAATACTAAAGTACATCCTGCTTTAAAATGTCCATGCAAATCCAAATTGGTAAGAAAATTTATAATTTTTAAATACTGGATTTAATATATGTATATGCAAAAAATGAAATTCTGACTTTAAGTGAGATTATTTTTGACAAAAAAATGTGCAAGAATAAAACTAGGAATAACATTACAGTTGATTTTGGCAAAAACAGGAAAGTTCATGCCATTTATAAAACTTTTTTTGAAATAATTGCAATAATTTTATTTGTGTTTTGTATCCCTTTTTTTTCAGGCAACAAACTATGATGCAATAATCTGTGTAAGCTGTGAACTACTGCAACATAAAGTCTGTTATGGTATTTTAAAACCAAATGATATGCCAGATATCTTTTACTGTGTGGATTGCATCATTATTAACTCAGATGACAGGATGATGTCTCTTGATATTATATATACATATCAAGACAAAGAACGTCAGGTATCCAAAAAAATTTTTGTAGCATAATTTATTTTTTTAATGTTATAATCCATATAATATATTTATATATCCTGAAATTCAAGCAATTTTAAATATATTCTAGAAATAGCCATTATTTACACCAGATATTTCTTTTTTAGGAATTAAATAAATATCTCTAAAAAATATTTAACATTAACTACTATTCAGCTTTTAACAATTACTATGGGAAATAATATAAATATCAGTATAAAAAAAGAAACAAGAACAACCAATATTATGAAGAACAGTGATAAATTCATTAAAAGTCTTTGACATTAAAAAAATGTATATTCTACCAATATTGTATATATGTTGTATTAAATATTCATAATTCTCTCTATATTTTTTTTATCATGTGAGAACATGATGTTTTTTTAATTAGGGGGTTTTGAAGTGCAAAATCGCTTAGACAATGAATAAAGCATAAATGGCAATTTTCATTTTCAATTTGTTCTAGGTTGACAAAGAAGTTTTGAAGCTCTTGTCAATCTTGAAAGAGAGAGAGAGAGAGAGAGAGCGAAAAAAAGCATTGTTTTTTTTAAAAGTTGAAGCACTCACATCATAAATTTCACTTTAAACTGGGTTCTAGCTTTTCAAGGTTTTTTTTTTTTTTTTTCCCATTAGCAAAATGTTTTGGAGCACTCATCAATCTCAAAAGAAAAATAGCATCTTACTTTTTTATAAGTCGACACATGCACATTAATATAATCATACGATTTTTAAAAAAACCTCACTTGATAACTTGAAGTTTTTGTGATAACAGATTTCAAATTTTAAAAAATACTTTTTTCTTCAGGACAATTTGAATTTATTTGCTACTACATGCAAATATAACTGTGCTATAATATCATTTCAAATAAAAAAAATACTTGAAAAATAAAATCTTTTTATTTAAAATAATGTTTTTGGGATCATTTTAGGAACTTTGTGCCGTAAGAAGAGCTCTTACTTTATGTTTAACTTTGGAAAAGGTAACACTTTCAGATTTTCAACAATTATTTGGTTACAGCACAGCTGCAACCACTGCTTTAATTCAAAAAATGGTTTATGAAGACTTCTTAAAAGAAATGTAAGTTTTTAATATTTCTGATATATACTCATTTCTGTATATAAAACTGCTATCATGAATTAGCTCAAGTGACTTAAGACTTCAAAAATGAGCAGCACTGGTCACTTGTTGACAGTGTCAATAATTAAAATTAATGAATGTCATCATGACTTTGTTTAATGCGAAATTTGCAAGTGATCTATTTTATATTCTGTAAATATCTTTGGTTAATATTAATTAAAGATACACGCCTGTAGTTAACAGCAGAATAATATTCCTGAATTCTGAACTTTAGGAAAAAGGAAGTACTTTAGTGAGGAAAAGTATCTTTATATTAGAGATTTTATTTTTTTTTTTTAAATTGAAAAATATTTCTAGATAATATTTATATTTTCATCTTTCCATCTTAGAAATTATTATTTTAAAGTCAGTGAATTCATAATCCTTTATCTGAAAACGGAAAATTTATTTTCAAGTAGAAGTGTTTGCCGATTAGATAGGAAATTTATTATGCTGAAAATAATATTTTTAATTTATAATGAAGACATAATACTTCAGTTTTAAACAGATTTCAATATTTTAATCAGATCAAAACTATAAATAAATTTAAAATTACAGAACAAAAGGCTGATTCACAAGAATTCAAATGATCTAACTGCATACAAATGATATTTATAGTAATAAAATAGTTTATTGCCCAAATTTTTATTTTTTTTAGAATTTTTTTATTTTCTCATGCACATAATATACAATATATAAATAATCATTGAATATTTTGACCTAGTGAGTTTACTGAAAGTCTTATGTTACAGACCTTCTTGAAGTTAAAAAAAAAACCTTATTTGGAATTATATTTACCTGTCTGAAAGAAATAGGGATTCAAAACTTGAACGAATTAGAGCAATGAAATTTTGGATCTGCTCTAATGTGCTGTATATTTCTTCTTCTTCTTCTTTTTTTTTTTTTTTTTTTTTTTTTGCATGGAAAGTTACTTTGTCTGTAAATTCAAATAACATGCATGATGCAATCACAATAGTTCAAGAAAAACAAGGTGAATAAAATCTGTTAAAAGACATTTATCATAAGATTTACATATCAGTATTGATATTCAAGCAAACTTTGTTAAAAAGTTGACTGCACGTTTGTCTGTCGTTCCTGAGTGTTCAATCAGTATTGCTTAGAGATACAAAAAAAAAAAAAAAAAAAAAATGAAACACGAAATTGACACTTAAATTGGAGCCATAGGTTGAATTTTTGATTCATTGTCCAAAATACATCTTTTTATTACTATAAAATTAATGAAGCATTAATTATCTTTTTGGATATTTTCAGTAATTGTATACATCTGAAATAAAGACTCAATATATTTATGATCATGTGGGCAAAAAAGTTAAAGAAGGCAATAAAAAAAGAAGCAAATAATCAATGATATTTATAAAAATTTTTGTAATAATAAAGCTTTCTATTTGAACCTTATTACAGACACTAAAAACTATAGAAAGAAACGTCAGCATGCAATTAGATAAATTATATTAAATATAAAATATAGATATATCATTAAATTTTTTTCAATATACATTTGAGTCAAGGCTTGTAACTTTTGATATTTATAAATTTCATTTTATTTATCTTTAAGCAATAAGGCTATATGATGAGAAAAGAGATGCATTGTTTAGTTTGAATGAGAATGACATTTATGTTGCTATTCCTAATCAGACATAACCTAATTAGTATAAAAGAATAAACTATAGTGAATGAACAAAATGAAACAAAAGATGCCACTAGAAAAGAGAGCTGAATTAACTTTAGGAAGATTATAAAAGGCAATACCCTTGTAAGAAAAGAAGTCATCATTCATATCACAAAAAAGGAAAAATTATCATCTTTTTTTCCTAATATTGGGTTTGATGGATATGACTTCTGATACCTGCATCCCAAATTTTGATATAAAAACTATCTGCACATGTGTTTCAAGGATAAACAACCATTCTCAAAATCGAATTTAATAACAATACGAGGAAAAATAATGCCCTTGCTCAAACTTCACAAGTCAAATCAATAATCAAGCCAAAAAAAATTAAGCAAATAATTAATGAATATACTTTCTTAACAGTTAGAATATGATGAATTTTATAATCTAAATATAAAATGAAATAATGAAATGATTTGGAAGTTAACATTTTACTTAATTATATTGCATACATTTCATATTATACTCTTCTTGTTGCATACAGCCGACCACCCCGCCACCACTCATATTATACTCTGCATTTGCATTGTGACTGGTAGATAAGGAGAGTACTGCTGCCCTTAGCATCAGTCTTAGGAGATGCCATAATGGCAAAACATTAATATGCTTATGTCGCTTTTTTAAATGAAATATCAGAAAAAGGCAAAAATAATGATAATAATAATAATAAATTACATATTAGTTTTTGAGAAGGATGCCATTTACAGCTGCCACAGCCATGAAGTTGTCTGATGATCAATAAAATCAGACCATGAGTGCAAATTCCCCTCATAACACAACTGATTCTGTATGACATAAAACACCATATTATATTCATATTCAGAGATTCTTTCCTTTTCTCTACCATTACATACATAAAGAAATAAGTTATTTATAACATGCAGTAGTATACCAAAGAAATTTACCCCTCATCTTATTATTCCTTATAGACCTGGTACTGAAAAGTATGAAGTGCAAAGATCTCAGGTAATAGAATATGGATTGCAGAAATATTTTCCAACAAACAATGAAGAAAATGGCAGAATATTTGAGAAAGAAGCAAAGGTAGAATTTGAAATAAATTACACTACAAGAAAATATTTGATTGACAAATATCTGATTTTAAAAAAATTCAAATAAATATAAATATTACTTTTCTTTTCTTTTTTTTTTTTTTTTATCTTTTATTTTTTAGAATGTCCCAAGACAAAAGCATTATCAATCTTACTCACTGGATATTTCATCATCTGCATCTAATATTGACATGGTTCAAACTCCTGTAAAAGAGGTCTAAAAACGTTATATTTTCTCACAATTTAAATTTTAGTAAATATAATGTGAATATTAAATTCATTTAAAAAAATTCAAATCAAATGAAATTAGATTATAGACATTCATGGAATTAGTTGAAACATTTAAATTTTAAAACTTAATGAAAGTATTAAAAAATTTTTGGAGCTAAAGAAAAATAAAATATGACATCAAATTTCAATATACAAAATTGACTATAATTTTTTTTTTAGCCAAACACTATAGTTCAGTAGAACAAATGCCAATGAATACAAATCTAAATATGTATATTTAAGAAAAGATCAAGAAAAATTACATTTATTATTTTTCTTCTTTTCTTGAATAACAATTTTCTTGAACTTTATTTATATGTATGAACAACTTTAAAAAGAACTAAATAAATTATGTGTAAAAAGATTCAAACTTACTTTTAAACTGACTTTAAAGAAAAATTGGTTAATTTTAAAACAAAATCAAACTTTAAGAACAAAAATACATTAATTTTCAGCATATATATGGTATGTTTTAATCCCTGTTGACATTTGTATTATATTTTAATTTTTATTGCACTTAAATAAAATAAATTTTAAAATGTAATTTAATTTTTTCATATTTTAAAGGTGAAAGCTTTGAGCCTCAGCAACACATCACCGAATCAAGGAAATGCTCCTAATAAACGAAAGAGAAAAGTATCCAGCAAGGTAATTTTTTGGAAGAATATTTTTTTAAAGTATAAATTTCAATGACAAATTTTATAGTATTTAATTATAATTATTTTATAACATTTCAGTAATTAGAATTATTTTTATTTAAAAATGCCTATTTCAATCAATCAAAAAGTGAATCTAATTTTTTGATTAAAAATTAGATTGATAATCTTAATGAGAATAATGAATCTTTTGATATTAAATAATCTTAATGAGCATTCTGCATGTTAAAATGCAAAATATATAATCTCACCCCTCCTCCATCATGCTATTTCAACATCATGCTGTGAAATTATACAAAGGCTATTTTGGGACTGAATACATTATTCTGGATTAGAATCTGGACATTCCTGCATCAGCTACCCAATCTCCAATTATACTAAAGTCAGGAAGTCTGACCATGATAGAAATTTAATGTGAAACAGTCCCACATACACAGAGTATCTTCAAGGGATTTCAAACTCATAATACTTCAATCATGATACAGTTAAACAGCATATTTAATTTTTCCATCTAAATATGATGAAAATAAGATTTAATTTTTAATGACAATTGTTGTCAAAAGGAGTAATAACTAAAAATGATATTAAATCCATTTGCAACATATACATGAAAGCATAAGTATAGATGAAAAACAAAAATAAATTGATATGCATTTGAAACTGCAGATTTTTTAAAAACTTTATTATGATTGAGAATACAATACATTCTTCAGTTTTATTAATTGAAAAATAAGCCAACACTGTACAAAAAAAAAAAAAAAAAAAAATCTGAATCAGGGCCGATATTGTTGATTATTTTTAAGTTGTAATTCGTAAGCTGTTTCTTAGTTGTAAATCATAAGTAAAACAAAACATACCTTTTAAAACTTTTTTTTATAACTTATTCAAGAGATAAAAACCAAAAATAATTGTAAATAATTTTTTTTTCAAATCAGGTATTTTAATAAATGGTGCACATCCGTAGTTACCCTTAAATTTTGCAATGATACTTCTCAAAGAATAAAATTTTCAAATACATATATTTTACTTTAATAATTTCCTTTTTATTTCACTTTGTACAGGCGATAACTAATTGAATAAAGATTTGTTTTATAAAGTATTAGATAACAAAAATAAACTTAATACACTTTAAATATCAAATATATGTATTACACTTATGTAATAATAAACATATATTAACTGTACTACAGTTTTCACATTCCCATTTTGTAATAAAATTCCATACTATTCAATATTTAATAATGCTTTTCTCTTTAAGATCTTAAGCAATGATGAATCAGAGGAAGCTGTCAGCAGCCAAAAAAAGCAGCGAACAAAGAAAAAAAGGCGATAAAAATTATAATAGGGAAGGCAACAAGAAATGCAATAAATGTAGAAATTTGGACTGTTTTAATTTTAGGAAATAAAACTTTATGCTATGATTACACAATTTTCTTTTTGTGACACATTTTTAAGCATTTAATAATTATAAAACTTTTCACAAAAGATTTAATTACTTATGATCAAATATTAGATAGCTGCAATATTTCAAATTAACAGAAATACAGAGATAAGAGCATGTGAAATTTGTAAGCAATTAGAAATACCATGCATTTAAAATAAGGTGGATGAGGCTTGGACATCTCAAAAAAGTATATGCAACAATACTACAAATGAAAAAGATGAATAGAGACTAATATGAAATTTATAAGCAATCAGAAATATTATGTATTTAAAATGAGAAAAATCACGCGACTAGGATATCACAAAAAAATTATATGTTACAATAGTACAAAAGAAACATTAAGAATGTAATCTTGGTCCTCGCAAATTTTTTTGGAAGAGTTTGAGATAAAAAAAAAACACTGAATCGTCAGGAATAAAACATTTAGGGCTAAACTGTAGCTTTATATGACTATTGTATAAGCAAAATAACATTTAATATATTGAAATTTTAGCTAACTGATTCTATAAGAAATAAAAATAACTACTAATGCAAATCATTACTTATGATTTTCAACTATCAACAATGAATTTAACCTAAGTTTCGATCATACAATATTCTATATATGATATATAGATTGTCTAAAACTTCATTAATAATAAAAATATATAATCAATTATAGCCACAGTCTTGAATCGACTGCATATAATTTATAATGTATTTAGTATTCAAAATAGTTTTCATATAAAAGTTTCGAATGACAAATTAAGCCAAGACTGCTGATCTATTTTTTTTTTTTAAAGATAAAACATATATGGCCGCAAAAGGAATATATATATATATTTTCTTAAATGGTTTTGATCAAAAGTTTTTCTTTTAAACTATCATATATAGCCAAGACAAAATTCTCAAATTCAAAGTTATGATAATGCTCTTTCTGAACTCCAAAACATTGTTTACAGTTTGGGATGGTCACAACCCCCTCCTCATATCTATTTCTGACAAATCATTCAGATATCAGCAAATTTTATATCTTTTGAATAATTTATCTACCAAGAACTCTGTATATAATTAAATCATGAATCCCTAGCCACTTTTAGTTCTTACTATTTTCAATGCGATTATTAATCGATGATATTCCTGAAAGAAAAATATTAACAGTGTGTTAAAAAATAAGAAGTAATAAATGATTAAAAGAAAAACAAAAGAAAAATTTAAAAGTTTAATAACTTTAAAATTTTCCAGTTTTAACAAAATTTTCCTTTTTGATAAACTCATCAATAAAATAGTAACAGGTTTTATAAGTAGAAATAATGGATAATCTTCAGATTTGTGAATTTTTATTAAAGCATTTTAATGAAATTTCAAAATTTTTTAGAAGTAAAAATTGCAGAAACTTCTTTTTATAAAAACATATAATTGTGAGTCGGTTAGAAAAAAGTATATTTACATGAATAAAAAAAAATCTTTAGCATACTATGTATAATTTCCACCAGGTTTCCTTTTAAAGTAAAATAAAATGGCAGCAATGAGGATTCTAGACTGACAAAAAGATTAGACAGTAAAGAAATCTATCACCAATGAAATACTGATTTGAAAATGATATGCAATATTATCAAGGTGTGTTACAAAATTAATTTTTTGCTGGATTTTTCAAAAACTTTACAGTTGTATAAGATTAAAAAGAAAGAATAAAATGTCATGCATTTTGCTTACTAAAAAACAAAAACAATTTATGATTACAACTATTATGTATCAATTAATATAATAAGAATTAAAGAACTAATTTTTCTTGCCTCTAAAATGAATCAAATTCTCATAAAAAATGAGGTAAATTGAACATTAAATCAGAAACAACTGAGGAAATATATCAAGTTAGAAAAAAGATTATGAATATTAGCCATCATCAATATATTTTTCATGCAGTGAGAAAAAGCTATTGCAGACCTATCTTCAACAATTAAATAAACCATGTATTGCAAACACACCCATTGTCTGTTAGGTACTTTGGGATTATCCCGTTGACCATTTTCACCAAACCCAATATTAACGCCAAAAAGGTAGCTTCAGCACATATTCAAAAATTGTCAATCCCTTAGCACATTTCTCGAGGAGTGACACATTTATTGCACATATTGACAGGTTGATAGAATGATCCTAAAGTGCTGCTAGTTATTTTTATTTATATGTATTTGTTTATTGTTAATTTGACATTGAAATTCCTGTTTGAATAATATGAAAAAATAAGTTTTTTTTTCTGTTTCTTTCAAATTAATAAAACTATTAAACAACTTGAGAATGAAATAATTTTTATTGAAGTGCAATGTAAAATGATACATAAAATATGATAAACTTATTAATCATGCACAAAATTATTGGTTATTCATTTAAAAAAGAATTGGATCATATTTCATAATTACATTTCTATTCAATAGGAAAATCAGGCAGTTTTAATTTAATGATAATTGAATATGAGATTTAAAAGCAATATTCATTAGTAACACAACTAAAGTGACCAGATTTTCTGAACTTTAAATAATTTTTTTAATA